>JASPKZ010007285.1:1485000-1592083 GCA_030220185.1 Diploptera punctata | reverse complement strand
ATATTATATTTATATTATATTATTTAATATTATATTAATATTATATTACCTTATTTATAACATTATATTACATTATACATTATATTAATATTATATTTTTATATTATCTTCACGTTCATATTACATTCTATTACATTATATTACTTATATTACATTATATTAACATTCTATTACTATATTACATTATATTACATATATATTACATATATTATATTATATTATATTTATTATCTGGTAATATATTATTATATATTAATTATATATTTTATTATATTATATTATTATATTATATTATATTATATTATATTATATTATATTATATACCATATAGAATGTAATGTAATTACATACATTAACATTACATTACGTTACGTTACATTACATTAACATTACATTACGTTACATTACGTTACGTTACGTTACGTTGCGTTGCGTGCGTTACGTTACGTTGAGCTGCGTTGCGTTCGTTACATTACGTTACATTACGTTACATTACGTTACATTACGTTACATTACGTTACATTACGTTACATTACGTTACATTACGTTACATTACGTTATATTATATTAGATTATATTATATTATATTATATTATATTATATTATATTATATTATATTATATTATATTGAAGATGTCTACAGGAAAAACGGAAATTATGGCATTTCAAGGTGTAGATCCTGTCAGAAGTAAAATTGTACTTGACAATAAAATTTTGGAGCAGGTGAATAATTTTACATATCTAGGATGCAATATCTCATATGAAGAAGAAAAGGATGTAAATGTAAAAATAACTACATTTTTAAGAATTTTAGGGTTAATAAATTCTATCTACAAGCCACAGTTAGTCCTAAAACACTCAAGACTGAAAGTGTATAAAACACTGGCACTTCCAACTCTTTTGTATGGTAGCGAAGTATGGACGTTGAAACAGAAGAGACTTAGATCTGCTGAAACGAGATACCTTTGGAGACCTTAAGGATACACACTAACTAGATCACAAAAAAAAAATGAAGACATCTTAGAAGAATTACACATGGAATCTTTAGAAAACAAAATTTCTAATTATAAGTCAAGATGGATGCAACATGTTCATCGAATGGAAGATCACAGAATACCCAAACAAATGTTAAGATATCAACCTGCAGGAAGAAGAAGACCAGGACGTCCACTCAAAAGACTTCTGGATGGTGTTTCTCTTGAGGCCGAAACACGTCAACAAATGGCCTAAATTCGTGAATGTACTATTATTATTATTATTATTATTATTATTATTATTATTATTATTATTATTATTATTATTTAATCAATTGAGTTGGTGTTTACTAATGAAAATCCATATCGATTAATTAAATAAAAATAAAACTTAGTTTTATTTGATTTTCATATTTATTAAGATATAATTCAGTGACAGCTGTTTCGGTACACTGTACCTTCTTCAGACATGTTAACAAATTATGAATTGTGTTATTATAGTAGATTTCAACCGATCTAAGCAACAATACAACAATAATTTATTTAAATGTTTTAATGTAACAATTCATTCAAATCAAGTTGAGAATTTAACAGTTTATTACTACTTTTCAATTTATTTATTTCTACAGCCTCCAAAAGGTCCAACTTCTTACCCTTATCACAAACATGTACAATTTCAAAATTTGGATCGAAACAATGATTAAATTGGATTAGGTGGTTAGCATATTTTGAATATAACAGAATTTTGAATAACAGAAATTTAGATTATTCAAAATATGCTAACCACGTCATCCAATTTAATCATTGTTTCGATCAAAATTGTGAAATGTTACATGTTTGTGATAAGGGTAACAAGTTGGACCCTTTGGAGGCTGTAGAAATAAATAAATAAATTGAAAAGTAGTAATAACCTGTTAAATTCTCAACTTGATTTGAATGAATTGTTAAATTAAAAAAATAATAAATAAATTATTGTTGTATTATTGCTTAGATCAGTTGATATGAGCCAACAATTGACTATTACAAAGATAAATACCAACTAGATAGTATAACTGTCACAGGATTGATGATCGGGGCAAGAGGTACTATACCAGGATTCTTAGCCAAATTTTGGAATTCCTTAAATTTGGACAGGGTCTATCTTTCTAGAATTGCCATCGCTGCCATTAGAGGATCAATTTCAATTTTAAGAAACCATATTTATAAAATTACTTTATAGTATGTATACTTCAATTAGGCCTACAAGTTGAATTTTTTAAAATATATTTACAAAATGTATTTCATCAATTACAAAAATTAATTGTCTGTATCACTTTGTCCTTGAGGCAATCCTCTAATGAGGAAGGGTTTATATAATAAAAATAACACAATTCATATTTGTTTAACATGTCTGAAGAAGGTACAGTGTACCGAAACAGCTGTCACTGAATTATATCTTAATAAATATGAAAATCAAATAAAACTAAGTTTTATTTTTAATTTATCAATTATTATTATTATTATTTTAATTATTATTATATTGTTTATTATTATTGTTATTATTGTAATTAATTGTTATTTTTATTATTATTTACTATTACTTCTATTATTATTACTATTATTATTATTATTATTACTATTATTATTATTATTATTATTACTATTATTATTACCATTATTACTATTATTATTATTATTATTATTATTACTATTATTATTATTATTATTATTACTGTTATTATTATTCTTACTATTATTAGTACTATTATTATTATTATTATTATTATTATTATTACTATTACTATTATTATTATTATTATTAATTATATTATTATTATTATTACTATTATTATCATTATTATTATTACTATTACTATTATTATTAATTATTATTAATATTAATTATTATTAATTTGTTATTATTATTAATTATTATATTATTACTATTATTATTTTATTATTATTATTATTATTATTATTACTATTATTATTACCATTATTACTATTATTATTATTATTATTATTATTATTATTTTTTATTTTTACTATTTATTATTATTACTATTATTATCATTATTATTATTACTATTACTCTTATTTATTAATTAATATTATTAATATTAATTATTATTACTTTGTTTTTATTATTAATTATTATTATTACTATTATTATTATTATTATTATTATTATTATTATTATTATTATTATTATTTTACTATTATTATTCCCATTATTATTATTATTATTATTATTATTACTATTATATTATTATTACTGTTATTATTATTACTAGTTATTAGTACTATTATTATTATTATTATTACTATTACTATTATATATTATTTATTATATTATTATTATTTTATTATTTACTATTTTATTATTACTATTATTATCATATTATTATTATTATTATTATTATTATTATTATTATTATTATAATTATTATTATATTATTATTATTATTATTATTATTATTATTAGGTTATTCCATCTTGCAAGAGTATGTAAGATTTTTTTAAAGTAAACAAATGCAGGAAAGTTATAATTTACAATAACAGTGTGTGCTTGTGAATAACAACAAAAATTAATTCTACAGAAATAATATTGTTCCATTTGAATGTTGGCAGCTCCGAACTTTACTAACAACAACAACACACATTATCAAATTAAAACAAAACAACTCATATCTGTGTTTATTTAGGCCGAGATTTGCGCTGCTGCCAGCACGCACCCAGCTTTCCGCCTTAATGAACAAATAAAATGCAACCATCAAGTCACTGAACTACCAAGATACTATTACTTGGAAATGGATGTCAATGACCAATCACGTTTCAATGAATTTTGTTTTATAACCAGTGACAGTTGTGTTTCACCTCGATATTTATCGAATTCTGTTCACCAAAATAAAGAGCTCCTCATTTTTAATATCCTGAATAGGTCAGAGCATTATTTTGCAGTGACTGACTCTCCAACACGTACGTTGAATATAGAAAATAATGAAAAGAATCCTTCGACCTACACATTTGATAACATTTAGCAACAAGAAAGAAACTTTTTTTTTTGTCTCAGAAAGAAACATATGTGATTCTGATAGTATTTTTTCTCCTGAATTCAAATATGATATCGGGTTTTCCCCATCACGCAAGGTTTCCGAGAGACAGGCATTTATTATAATTTCAAACACTTTAATATTTTATACATTCGTAACTACACAAAGTTCGACTATTCGGACTCACCTAGAAAGTAAGAAATAATGATTTTCTGCTCTATTTCGCCTGTGGAGCATCCCTTTTGATGGTCCAACAATAATCGGCCAGCATATTAGGATTCCATTTTCCTTGATAACTCTTTTCATAGCTGAAATCTCCTGATGAAAGTGTTCCCCGTTCTCATCGCTCACTGCGCCAAGATGATAAATGGACGAAAAAACGGTTATTAAAAAATAATAATTTAAATCCATTAATTGAAATTGAAATAAAAAAAAACTATGGTTGATGGAGAAATTCCGAATACATATTTAAAAACACGACAACAAACTGCATTAAGTACAACTATTGGTACTCATGATACAAAAATCTTGTTGACCTGTGATATTGTGTTCAATAATTGTGTTTTAAATTGTGATTTTAGTGAGTTGTTTTCTAAAAAAATAATTCGTAACCTATCCATCCATAATATTTCTGCCCGAGGGCAGGTCTTTCACTGCAATCATAGCATTTTATGGAAACTTTATGCCCTAAGTTTGCTGACATTTGTCTTATAGGTGAAGAAAAACACCAAGAAAAATATTACCCAGGAGCCTGTCCCGGCCTGGGACCCGAACCCGGGCCCGCTGCATGACAAGGCAGCACGCTACCTGGAGACTACAGCGGTGGACTTAATAACCTATAATCTTAGTTATAATATTCATTTTGATGTTTTATTTTTTCTCCACTAGGGTGCATTCTTACAATATTGCGATCCTATTTGGCAGTAAATAATATGATCAAGTTGCAGTGATGAACAAATGAAACATAAGCAAACATTTCTCATTTGTTTTCGAACATCGCCGTTTACATTAACCGTCTTATTAATTATCGACATATAAGTTTTATACAAGGTTTTTACACAACTCAGTTTAAAAATCTTGGTAAAAAACACAGTATTAACTGTGCAATGTATAAGAAGTGTATAACTTTACATGGGAATCGTTATACATGTCTTCCTCCTTGTTTAAGGATTGTATAACTAGAGAAAATGGCGGACTATATGATCAGCTGATTGTTTTCTTATGATATTGATGAATATTTCCTTGAATTTAACGCAAAAATGGAACATTTTAACGATTGTTTTTATGGATACTCAAGACATAAATAATATTAACAAGCCTCTTGGTAGGAAAATAAAGCATTATAAAATGTATTTTATTACATTCGTACTTACTTACTTACTCACTGGCACTATCGAACCCGTAGGTTCATGGCCGCGCGGACATAAGCTATCCATACATCCCTATCCTGAGCTAATGTTTTCCAATCATTCCCTGTATAATATACTTCCCTCAAATCATAGTTAATATTATTCTCCCACCTCATTCTTGGTCTACCAACTGGGCGTTTTCCCACTGGCTTTCCTACAAGAAGCTTCCATGCAAGTCTTTCATTCCCCATATGTGCAACATGTCCTGCCCATCGCAGTCTACGAGACTTAACTGTTCTTATTATATCTGGCTTCCTATAAAGACCATGTAGTTCATTGTTAAGTAGTCTTCTCCATTCACCTGTCTGTTCATCTCTCTTTGGTCCAAAAATTTTCCTAAGAACTTTATTCTCAAATACTCGTAATCTCCTTTCCTCCCTTAAAGTAAGAGTCCATGTTTCACACCCATATAATATAACTGGTAGAATAAAATAATAATAATAATAGTAATAATAATAATAATAGTAATAATAATAATAGTAATAATAATATAATACTAATAATAATAATAATAATAATAATAGTAGTAGTAATAATAATAATAGTAATAATAATAATAATAATAATAATAATAATAATAATAATAATAGTAATAATAATAGGTTTCTTTGTGATTCGGTTTATTTCCGAGGACCTGAAATAGAATGTTATTATATTGTGGTAGCGGAGAAAGTAGTGGATCACGCAAATTCCTTTATTGTGACCCTCGCGTATTTTCAAAAGCTGGGAAATCTTTTATAGGAACCATCTTTTGTACTTTATATTGCATTACGTTTCCGTCTCGAAAAAAAAAAAAGAAAGATAGGAAAAAAAAAAAAGAGTTCACGAAATAATTTTCTCACTTCACTAGAGCTAAGAAGTTGTTGTGGAAGAGAGTGGTGGGTTTCCCCGGGAGGACTATAAATTCCGGTCGGATTTCCAAATAAACAACACTAAACTAGTGACCAGCGTGGTTAAGCGGATTAGAGGTAGTCATGTCTGAGCCACTTCTTCCGATCAATGCTACCAACCTTCCAGAACATCCTACCAATTATTTCCTGTGTTAATTTCAACTATGAGTCACCTTATTTCTTCCCTCGATATTATATACGGTTTTTTATAACTTCTTTTACAAAAAAATAATTACCACAGTTCCAACAATTTCATTCCTTAATTAGCAAGTAGGATACAAAAAATGGATTATATCTATTATTATATTATTATTATTATTATTATTATTATTATTATTATTATTATTATTATTATTATTATTATTATTATTATTATTATTATTCATCGGGTATCATGGCAGTTGCCGCCGTCTTCCGGAAACCAAACGCCATTCCTCTCTATCCATCCATTGATCTTCCTCCATTCCTCTGATATTCATAGCTGCTTGTACCCCTTCTATCCAAGTTTTCTTCGGCCTTCCTCTCTTCCTCCTTTCTATTGGGATCCATTCCATAACAATTTTTGGCAATCTTTGCTCTGGCATTCGTTTGGCATGACCATACCACTGCAATCTTTTCTTTTCTATGATGTCCGGCTCCTCTTGTACACCCATAATTTCCCTTATTTCTTTATTTGGTATTCTATCCATTCTAGATTTTTCAGCTGAACTTCTTAAAACATCCATTATTATTATTATTATTATTATTATTATTATTATTATTATTATTATTATTATTATTATTATTATTATTATTATTATTATTGTTATAGTTTGGAAATTCAACAAAACTTAGAACAAAAACTTATGTCGATGGAAATGTATTTCCTGAGGAGAGCAGCAAGATGTTTGAATTTAGACAAAATAAGAAATACTATCATAAGAGAATAAATAATAGTTTTAAAAAACTAAAAGAACACGCTTTATTAGAAAACTAAAAAATGAAAAATAATTTTAATTTCCAATACGCTTGGGATAAAATAAAGTGGTCAACAAAAAAATCATCTCCAACACATATAGAATAAAATTAGAGTTATCAACAAAAAGAAAATAATTTTACCATCAAAAGCGTGGGGTGCTCTATATCAATTGAAATGTAAAAATCATAATACGCGCCCCACACTTTTGATGGTAAAATTATTTTCTTTTTGTTGATAACTCTAATTTTATTCTATATGTGTTGGAGATGATTTTTTTGTTGACCAATTTATTTTATCCCAAGCGTATTGGAAATTAAAATTATTTTTCATTTTTTAGTTTTCTAATAAAGCGCGTTCTTTAAGTTTTTAAAACTATTATTTATTTTTTATTTTTTAGTTATAATATTTTACAGAATAAGATAAAAATGTAAATATCTTTAAATTCTATACTATTGTAGTATGAGCTAAAGTAATACTCTTCTATAAAAAAAACCCTCCCAGCCTGATTTGAACCAGCGACGTATGGCTTATTGAAATTATATACCACTAAGAGTTCACTGCTGTACCAACTGAGCTCTTACAACGATTGACTAAAAACTCGACAAGTCCGCAACCTATTATACCAGTTTTCATTTTTTTGATTTTCGGATGATTCTGGCCAGGATTTTAGAAACAAAATATGAAATTATTGTATTGTCACGGATCCTCTACAAGTATACAAAGTTTCAAGTCAATCCAATGTTTCTAAGTGGGTGAAAATCGCGTTCAAAGATTCCGTTACATTGATACAAAAACACTTTTTTTGATTTTCTGATGATTATGGCCAGGATTTTAGAAAATAAATATGAAATTATTGTATTGTCACGGGTCCTCTACAAGTATACAGGGTTTCAAGTCGATCCAATTATTTTAAGTGGATACAAATCGCGTTGAAAGATTCCGTTACCTAGATAGATAGATAGATAGATACAGGTCAAGCTAATATAAAGCGTGTAAAAAAAAACTCGATTTTCAAATTTTTTGATTTTAACCGGATTTTTTGCATTATAAATCGCTGACTAGCCCTCTAGATTGTATTTTTGCAGTTTTCGATATTTTTGAAATTATGTCATTTTTGGGGAAAAAATCCAAGGTTATAGCCTTGGAAAAAAATAACTCGATTTTCAAATTTTTTATTTTAACCGGATTTTTTGCATTATAAATCGCTGACTAGCCCTCTAGATTGTATTTTTGCAGTTTTCGATATTTTTGAAATTATGTCATTTTTGGGGAAAAAAATCCAAGGTTATATATAGCCTTGGAAAAAAATAACTCGATTTTCAAATTTTTTATTTTAACCGGATTTTTTGCATTATAAATCGCTGACTAGCCCTCTAGATTGTATTTTTGCAGTTTTCGATATTTTTGAAATTATGTCATTTTTGGGAAAAAAACCAAGGTTATAGCCTTGGAAAAAATAACTCGATTTTCAAATTTTTTATTTTAACCGGATTTTTTGCATTATAAATCGCTGACTAGCCCTCTAGATTGTATTTTTGCAGTTTTCGATATTTTTGAAATTATGTCATTTTTGGGAAAAAATCCAAGGTTATAGCCTTGGAAAAATATACTCGATTTTCAAATTATTGATTTTAACCGGATTTTTTGCATTATAAATCGCTGAGTAGCCCTCTAGATTGTATTTTTGCAGTTTTCGATATTTTTGAAATTATGTCATTTTGGGAAAAAATCCAAGGTTATATAGCCTTGGAAAAAAATAACTCGATTTTCAAATTTTTCATTTTAACCGGATTTTTTGCATTATAAATCGCTGACTAGCCCTCTAGATTGTATTTTTGCAGTTTTCGATATTTTTGAAATTATGTCATTTGGGATTTTAGCCTTGGAAAAAAAATAACTCGATTTTCAAATTTTTGATTTTAACCGGATTTTTTGCATTATAAATCGCTGACTAGCCCTCTAGATTGTATTTTTGCAGTTTTCGATATTTTTGAAATTATGTCATTTTTGGGAAAAACAATCCAAGGTTATAGCCTTGGAAAAAAATAACTCGATTTTCAAATTTTTGATTTTAACCGGATTTTTTGCATTATAAATCGCTGACTAGCCCTCTAGATTGTATTTTTGCAGTTTTCGATATTTTTGAAAATATGTCATTTTTGGCAAAAACAATCCAAGGTTATAGCCTTGGAAAAAATAACTCGATTTTCAAATGTTTGATTTTAACCGGAGTTTTTGCATTATAAATCGCTGACTAGCCCTCTAGATTGTATTTTTGCAGTTTTCGATATTTTTGAAAATATGTCATTTTTGGCAAAAACAATCCAAGGTTATAGCCTTGGAAAAAAAATAACTCGATTTTCAAAATTTTGATTTTAACCGGATTTTTTGCATTATAAATCTCTGACTAGCCCTCTAGATTGTATTTTTGCAGTTTTCGATAGTTTTGAAATTATGTAATTTTGAGAAAATAATCCAAGGTTATAGCCTTGGAAAAAAATAACTCGATTTTCAAAATTTTGATTTTAACCGGATTTTTTGCATTATAAATCTCTGACTAGCCCTCTAAATTGTATTTTTGCAGTTTTCGATAGTTTTGAAATTATGTAATTTTTGAGAAACAATCCAAGGTTATAGCCTTGGAAAAAAGTAACTCGATTTTCAAAATTTGATTTTAACCGGATTTTTTGCATTATAAATCTCTGACTAGCCCTCTAGATTGTATTTTTGCAGTTTTCGATATTTTTGAAATTATGTAATTTTTGAGAAAAAATCCAAGGTTATAGCCTTGGAAAAAATTACTCGATTTTCAAAATTGTGATTTTAACCGGATTTTTTGCATTATAAATCTCTGACTAGCCCTCTAGATTGTATTTTTGCAGTTTTCGATATTTTTGAAATTATGTAATTTTTGAGAAAAAATCCAAGGTTATATATAGCCTTGGAAAAAAAATTACTCGATTTTCAAAATTGTGATTTTAACCGGATTTTTTGCATTATAAATCTCTGACTAGCCCTCTAGATTGTATTTTTGCAGTTTTCGATATTTTTGAAATTATGTAATTTTTGAGAAAAAAATCCAAGGTTATAGCCTTGGAAAAAATTACTCGATTTTCAAAATTTGTGATTTAAACCGGATTTTTTGCATTATAAATCTCTGACTAGCCCTCTAGATTGTATTTTTGCAGTTTTCGATATTTTTGAAATTATGTAATTTTTGAGAAAAAATCCAAGGTTATAGCCTTGGAAAAAAATAACTCGATTTTCAAAATTGTGATTTTAACCGGATTTTTTGCATTATAAATCTCTGACTAGCCCTCTAGATTGTATTTTTGCAGTTTTCGATATTTTTGAAATTATGTAATTTTTGGCAAAAAAATCCAAGGTTTAGCCTTGGAAAAAAATAACTCGATTTTCAAATTTTTGATTTTAACCGGATTTTTTGCATTATAAATCTCTGACTAGCCCTCTAGATTGTATTTTTGCAGTTTTCGATATTTTTGAAATTATGTCATTTTTGGCAAAAAAATCCAAGGTTATAGCCTTGGAAAAAATAACTCGATTTTCAAAATTTTGATTGTAACCGGATTTTTTGCATTATAAATCTGTGACTAGCCCTCTAGATTGTATTTTTGCAGTTTTCGATATTTTTGAAATTATGTAATTTTGAGAAAAAAATCCAAGGTTATAGCCTTGGAAAAACATAACTCGATTTTAAAATGTTTTGATTTTAACCGGATTTTTTGCATTATAGATCTCTGACTAGCCCTCTAGATTGTATTTTTGCAGTTTTTGATATATTTAAAATTATGTCATATTGGGCAAAAACAATCCTTGGTTATAGCCTTGGAAAAATAACTCGATGTTCAAATGTTTGATTTCACAACGGATTTTTTGCATTATAAATCTCTGACTTGCCCTCTAGATTGTATTTTTGCAGTTTTCGATATTTTTGAAATTATGTAATTTTTTAGAAATTTTCTAGAAAAAATCCTCGGAAAAAAAATAACTCGATTTCAAAATGTTTGATTTTAACCGGATTTTTTGCATTATAAATATCTGACTAGCCCTCTAGATTGTATTTTTGCAGTTTTCGATATTTTTGAAATAATGTAATTTTTGAGAAAAAATCCAAGGTTATAGCCTTGGAAAAAAATAACTCGATTTTCAAAATTTTGATTCTAACCGGATTTTTTGCATTATAAATCTCTGACTAGCCGACTAGATTGTATTTTTGCAGGTTTCGATATTTTTGAAATTATGTAATTTTTGAGAAAAAATCCAAGGTTATAGCCTTGGAAAAAAATAACTCGATTTTCAAAATTTAGATTTTAACCGGATTTTTTGCATTATAAATCTCTGACTAGCCCTCTAGATTGTATTTTTGCAGTTTTCGATATTTTTGAAATTATGTAATTTTTGAGAAAAAATCCAAGGTTATAGCCTTGGAAAAAATTACTCAATTTTCAAAATTGTGATTTTAACCGGATTTTTTGCATTATAAATCTCTGACTAGCTCTCTAGATTGTATTTTTGCAGTTTTCGATATTTTTGAAATTATGTAATTTTTGAGAAAAAATCCAAGGTTATAGCCTTGGAAAAAAATTACTCGATTTTCAAAATTTTGATTTTAACCGGATTTTTTGCATTATAAATCTCTGACTAGGCCTCTAGATTGTATTTTTGCAGTTTTCGATATTTTTGAAATTATGTAATTTTTGAGAAAAAATCCAAGGTTATAGCCTTGGAAAAAAATTACTCGATTTTCAAAATTGTGATTTTAACCGGATTTTTTGCATTATAAATTTCTGACTAGCCCTCTACATTATATTTTTGCAGTTTTCGATATTTTTGAAATTATGTAATTTTTGAGAAAAAATCCAAGGTTATAGCCTAGGAAAAAAATTACTCGATTTTCAAAATTGTGATTTTAACCGGATTTTTTGCATTATAAATCTCTGACTAGCCCTCTAGATTGTATTTTTGCAGTTTTCGATATTTTTGAAATTATGTAATTTTTGAAATTATGTAATTTTTGAGAAAAAATCCAAGGTTATAGCCTTGGAAAAAAATTACTCAATTTTCAAAATTGTGATTTTAACCGGATTTTTTGCATTATAAATCTCTGACTAGCCCTCTAGATTGTATTTTTCCAGTTTTCGATATTTTTGAAATTATGTAATTTTTGAGAAAAAATCCAAGGTTATAGCCTTGGAAAAAAATTACTCAATTTTCAAAATTGTGATTTTAACCGGATTTTTTGCATTATAAATCTCTGACTAGCCCTCTAGATTGTATTTTTGCAGTTTTCGATATTTTTGAAATTATGTAATTTTTGAGAAAAAATCCAAGGTTATAGCCTTGGAAAAAAATTACTCGATTATCAAAATTGTGATTTTAACCGGATTTTTTGCATTATAAATCTCTGACTAGCCCTCTAGATTGTATTTTTGGAGTTTTCGATATTTTTGAAATTATGTAATTTTTGAGAAAAAAACCAAGGTTATAGCCTTGGAAAAAATTACTCGATTTTCAAAATTGTGATTTTAACCGGATTTTTTGCATTATAAATCTCTGACTAGCCCTCTAGATTGTATTTTTGCAGTTTTCGATATTTTTGAAATTATGTAATTTTTGAGAAAAAATCCAAGGTTATAGCCTTGGAAAAAATTACTCAATTTTCAAAATTGTGATTTTAACCGGATTTTTTGCATTATAAATCTCTGACTAGCCCTCTAGATTGTATTTTTGCAGTTTTCGATATTTTTGAAATTATGTAATTTTTGAGAAAAAAATCCAAGATTATAGCCTTGGAAAAAAATTACTCGATTTTCAAAATTGTGATTTTAACCGGATTTTTTGCATTATAAATCTGTGACTAGCCCTCTAGATTGACATTTTTTTCAGTTTTCGATATTTTTGAATATATATCATTTTTGGGAAAAAATCCAAGGTTATAGCCTTGGAAAAAATAACTTGATTATAAAATGTTTGATTCTAACCGGATTTTTTGCATTATAAATCGCTGCTAGCCCTCTAGATTGCATCTTTGCAGTTTTCGATATTTTTGAAATTTATTTTTTTAGTTTTAATATTTTACAGAATAAGATAAAAATGTAAATATCTTTAAATTTGATACTCTTGTAGTATGAGCTAAAGTAATACTCTTATATAAAAAAAATAATCCTCCCAGCCGGATTTGAACCAGCGACGTATGGATTATTGAAATTATATACCAATAAGAGTTCACTGCTCTACCAACTGAGCTCTTACAACGATTGACTAAAAACTCGACAAGTCCGCAACCTATTATACCAGTTTTCATTTTTTTGATTTTCGGATGATTCTGGCCAGGATTTTAGAAACAAAATATGAAGTTATTCTATTGTCACGGGTCCTCTACACGTATACAAAGTTTCAAGTCGATCCAATGTTCCAAAGTGGGTGAAAATTGCGTTGAAAGATTCCGTTACATTGATACAAAAACACTTTTTTTGATTTTCTGATGATTATGTTCAGGATTTTAGAAAATAAATATGAAATTATTGTATTGTCACCGGTCCTCTACAAGTATACAAAGTTTCAAGTCGAGTCAATGTTTCTAAGTGGGTGAAAATCGCGTTCAAAGATTCCGTTACATTGATACAAAAACACTTTTTTTGATTTTCTGATGATTACGGCCAGGATTTTAGAAAATAAATATGAAATTATTGTATTGTCACCGGTCCTCTACAAATATACAAAGTTTCAAGTTGATCAATGATTTTAAGTGGATGAAAATCGCTTTGAAAGATTCCGTTACATAGATAGATAGATAGATAGATAGATAGATAGATACAGGTCTAGCTAATATAAAGCGTGTAAAAAATGAATATTGGTTATTCAATTGTAGAGTATATACAGTATAAGCAATTAAATTGGTATGGGCACGTACGACGAATGCAAAAAGAAAGATTACCCAAATAAACATTGAAATGGTGTCCACCTGGAAGAAGGAGGAGAGGAAGCCCTCGAAACTCTTGGATTCAGGAAAGAAGAACTGGAATGAGCAAGAGGTCTGGAGTGAGGAGAAGTATGGAAGCTAGAAATCTGAGGGAAGAAGATGCTCTAGACAGGAACCTCTGGCGACTAATGACTTTGAAGGAGAAACATTGTATTGTGGAATATTCTTAATAAAAAATAATAGTTTTATTTTAATAGCTTTATTTTACCTGATTAGAGTTAAGGCCATTTTTTACACGCTTTATATTAGCTTGACCTGTATCTATGTAACTTAATTTTCAACGCGATTTTCACCCACTTAAAATCATTGGATCGACTTGAAACTTTGTATACTTGTAAAGGACCCCCGACAATATAATAATTTCATATTTGTTTCTAACATCCTGGCCAGAATCGTCAGAAAATAAAAAAAAAGTGTCTTTGTATCTATGTAACGGAATCTTTGAACACGATTTTCACCCACTTAGAAACATTGCATCGACTTGAAACTTTGTATAATTGTAAAGGACCCGTGACGATACACTAATTTCATATTTTGTTTGTAAAATCCTGCTCAGAATCATCACAAAATAAAAAAAAATGAAAACTGGTATAATAGATTGCAGACGTGTCGACTTTTTAGTCAATCATTGTAAGAGTTCAGTTGGTAGAGCGGTGAACTGTAGTGGTACATAATTTCAGTAATCCATAGGTCGCTGGTTCAAATCCGGCTGGGAGGATTCTTTTTTAGAAGAGTATTACTTTTAGCTCATACTACAATAGTATCGAATTTAAAGATATTTACATTTTTATCTTATTCCGTAAAATATTAAAACTAAAAAATAAATAATAGTTTTAAAAAACTAAAAAACACGCTTTATTAGAAAACCGAACTAAAAAAGTGAAAAGTAATTTTAATTTCCAACACGCTTGGGATAAAATTAAAGTGGTCAACAAAAAAATCATCTCTAACACATATAGAATAAAACTAGAGTTATCAACAAAAAGAAAAGAATTTTACCATCAAAAGCGTGGGGTGCTTTTTAAGATTTTTATATTTTCTTCTGAGAGACTTTAATTTTACCAATATCTGTTTATTACCAAATATATTAATTGATATAGAGCACCCCACGCTTTTGATGGTAAAGTTATTTTCTTTTTGTTGACTATTTAACTCATGCCCCAAATGGGAGTCAATGACCAATCACGTTTCAATGATTTCTGTTTTACAACCAATCAGAGTCGTGTTTCACGAAATATTTATCAGTGTTATAATTACCATATTAAAGAAAGCTCCTCCTTTTTAATATTCTGAACAGGTCTGACCATTATTTCGCAGTGACTGAGCCTGCGAGAAATACGGCTACCAGATTGTATATATAGTGCATGAATGTCAACACATGCCGCATGCGGGAGTTAATATAAAAACATTTGTAGCAATTGATTATACCACCAAGAAAAGAAACCACTGTTTGCACTTTATTAAATGTATTTTTTCCCAGGTAACAATCCAGAAAAATAGAATTATCATATTTACATCATACGACATCAGAAATGAATTAATATACAGTTTGATGTGTTTAATTTTTTCTCCACTAGAGAGCATTCTTACAATATTGCGTTCCTTTGGCAATAAATAGTATGATCTGGTTGCAGTGATAAACAAAAGAAGCAGTAGAAGCGTACCTATCGTTTCTCATTTGTTTTTCAAACATCGCCGTTTACATTAAATATATATATTTATATATATAATATTTTAAAATAACAATAGTTAAATAATGATTTGTGAGTAAACAGCTTAATTTTATTCGTTAAATAGTCCTAACAAATGCCACTCTTGATTTCCAAATTCTCTAGATAAATTGGAAATCACTCGTGGCATTACTTATGATAATTCTAGTTTTATTCTAGATGTGTTAGAGATGATTTTTTTGTTGACCACTTTAATTTTATCCCAAGCGTGTTGGAAATTAAAATTATTTTTCATTTTTTAGTTCGGTTTTCTAATAAAGCCTGTTGCTTTAGTTTTTTTAAAACTATTATTTATTATATAATATCCAGCTAAATGAAACTAATAGTGCAGGTTTTCCCAAAGTAAATTATTGGCCATTCTTGCATTAAACCTAGTAAAATGTCTCACACTCAGTACGATACGCCGTAACAGAATGGTTTCTCACGTTCTTTCCTACAAATTCTACTATCTGCAGCGTTCAACAATACAACCAAAGTCTCCTGTTTTGTTTCTGTTAACAAGTGAATTGCACGCCTTCTCTATGCGTCAGATAACAAAGGATAATCACGGCGACATGGATACATGAAATTCTTCTCCAACAATGGATCACAGTCCTGCTAATCAGTGCTTCCGAACATGCACGAATGATCTTAACTGCCGTTCCAGTTTCAAACTCACAAGGAACTACTTCGTGCGTATATACGCGTATATTTGTGACATACAAAACATTCAATATTGTCAGAATTTCGCTACGTTTTTGTTCTTTAAAATATTTGCGATTTCATAAAAAGTTTTGTTTTATATAATGAATGGGCTTTTTTATTTCTTTAGGATATTGTATTAGAACCAAAGGCCAATAAGATGCAACACTCCTTGTATGATTGCGAACAATTTAAAGACTAAAATATTGTTAATTATTTATGTATAGGGAATTTTATATTTTGAAACTGTCCACCGCTGTGGTCTCGAGGTAGCGTGCTGCCTTGTCATGCAGCGGGCCCGGGTTCGATCCCCGGTCGGGACAGTTTTTCTGGGTGAGGTTTTTATTGGGGTTTTCCTCAAATGTCAGGAAAACTTTAAGGCCCAAACGGTCCCCGAAATCATATGACCATCGCAGTCATCATCATTCATATTCATCTTAGATTAGGGACTCTCCTGGCGCACCATTATCATCATCATCACTCATCATATCATCGGGGCAACGTAACCCCGCCTTCCAGGCGCCTCAACCTCAGAAGTGGGTTACAAGTACGCCATGTCAGGAGAGACACCAGGAATGTCGAAAGACAACCTGGGGCATTTGCAAAAAAAAAGCATAATAATAATAATTTAGACTTCTCGCTGTATTTTGTTTTGGTTTCACTTATAAACAGCTGAATATTATTATAGGAAATTAGATTTTGACTGTCTTTTATCTTGGTTTCACACACAAACAGTTGAATAATATATACTATCTGTAGGCCTATTTTAATATTATATTTTATTACATAAAAATGCTGACACTGCTTATAGGACGCATTACCAATTTAGGGGTTAAATAGATCCTACAGAAATGATGCATGTGCTGTTATAGGCTACATGTAAAAATTGGCGATTTGTTAAATTGTTACATTTATTTACCGAGAACAACTATCTTCAAGCCACAGTTAGTCCAAAAGCATTCAAGACTGAAAGTGTATAAAACACTGGCTCTTCCAACTCTTTTGTATGGTAGCGAAGTACGGACGTTGAAACAGAAAGATATACAGAGACTTAGATCTGCTGAAATGAGATACTTTCGGAGGACTGCAGGATACACATTATAGATCACAAAAAAATGAAGACATCTTAGAAGAATTACACATGGAATCTTTAGAAAACAAAATTTCTGATTATAAGTCAAGATGGATGCAACATGTTCATCGAATGGAAGATCACAGAATACCCAAACAAATGTTAAGATATCAACCTGTAGGAAGAAGAAGACCAGGACGTCCACTCAAAAGACTTTTGGATGGTGTTTCTCTTGAGGCCGAAACAGGTCAACAAATGACCTAAATTCGTGAATGTACTATGATGATGATGATGAACAATTTGATCTGGCAGCAGAAGCGATTAAGATAGAATATTACAAATGTATGAATAATCTATTCAGAGAAAAAATCCCTGGAAGGGCGGGACTCACACTACTTGCCACTACTCCAGTCGCTATTTATTATTTATATTTTATAGCTTCCGGTAATTTATAAACCATTAGTTTCTCTTCAGGCGCTGTCACTCTTTCTAACACTTGTAGGTATCGAACACACCTTCATTATCGACTTTTTATCCACAATAGAAAACATTAATGTAAATACAATAAACCATAGAACAGGTTCTGAATTTTAACTACCTCCAGACAAAGTTAAGAAGTCATAAAATAAAATAAGTTAAAATCCGTTGTCCTCAACTTATAAAATATGTAATATTTATGCCTGTAGGCAACACCACATTAGGACCAGCAGCATCAACCATCATACTGGATGTTGTAGCGAAGGAGGAACTACTGAAGATGGAACGGATGTTCTGAAAGGCCTACAGGCATAAAGATTACATATTTTGTAAGTTAAGGACGACGGATTTTACCTAAGAAGCTATATTTTAACTTATTTTATGACTCTCCACCTCAACGGTTTTGACAATGAATTTTATTAGTATTGAAAATTCTTCTTCTTCTTCTTCCTTCCAAGTATTAGGCCAAGGCCTGTTACGATCCTATAGAAAATTTTCCCTCCAGCGTTTCATAGGACGGTCCAGTGATCTTCGTCCTCTTGGTATTAATTATAAACAGCTTTGGGGATCCGATTTGAAGTCATTCTTTCAAGATGGTGTTTCCAATTTAGTTGGTACTGTTTAATATATTCCAAAATTGGCGTAGTCTTCAATTATTTTAAGATATCGGTGTTCCTTTTCGGATCCCATCTAGTGTAACCCGCTGTTCTGCGTATGAATCTCATTTCACAAGCCGTTATTCTGCTTTCATGTTGTTTTTTTAGTGTCCATGCTTCACTACCATAGGTCAACACTGGTCTAGCCAAAGTGTTATATAAACGTAATCTGGTGTTCTTTTTTGTACAAGGGATGGTTTCATAACTTGATTAATAATTCCTAAACTTTTATTATAAGTAGTAACTTTTTCAGGGATATCCTTTTCATCCCAGATAGAGAGATAATATCCAAGATATTTAAATTGATTAGATCTCTCTAAAATTTTATTCTGCAGACAGATTTTACTTTGTATGGGGTCCTTCCCATGAAATGCCATAATTTTAGTTTTGTTAATTGATATTTCCATATTAAATTTGGCACCTATTTTTTGTGAATTATAAATTGATCGTTGCAAATCATTTTCGGAAAGTGCCAGAAGAGCTAAATCGTCTACAAAAAGAATAGCATCGAGTTTGAGGTTCCTATTGATGGGTATATATCCTCGTTAAGAAGGCTAAATAAATATATGGTGAAATCAATATACGGACAAATAAAACACAAACTCCATGGCGCGATAGGCCTTGAAGGCTCTTGGGCTACGAGCCGGCTGCTGGCCTCACATCAACATGTGTTAGTCACAGAGGTAGACGATCATTCAAGCCAGTGTAAGGGTGATATGTGGTCAGCATATCGGGATCCCAGCCGTTATATCAGGTTTTCTCAATCTGGAAACGCCACATATTGTAGCTACCAAAATTTCTCACGATGCTGGGTGGATACCGGTTCCACATTGACCGAAATTCCATGAGAAAATGTCTTCCCCCAAGAAGACTCGAAACAGCGAAGTCCCGTAGTTCTGCGCCAAGGCATATTGTCTTAACACTCGGCCACGCGTGGGACTAAACATGTGGCTGCATTTAGAAATTCTTATATACATGAAATGAACAGTTAATGGAAATTGAGGGAAATTTTCACTGGAACATACACGAAGGGTCCAGGTTTGATCCCATGTCGAGACAAGTTTCTTGATTGAGGTCATCTTCGGGGTGTTTCCTTGTAAGAAAAATGCCAGGAATTCGAAAGCCCAAAATGCCCCCGAACACCATCTGGCCATCATAATCACCATTATCATATTCACCATTTTTAGTGTGAATGTGTGTTTCGTATTAATGTTGTGTTGTCCCGGAGGTGGCCCTGACATTGAGCTTCCATATCCTCGTGTTGTTAGAGAACTATGTAGGCCTATGTGATCCATAGTTAGAATCCCACTCCCGACAAGTCGGGCCGCTGTAAGGCCCGGGTTGCGTGTAACAAGTAAAAGTGCCTGTAGGCCTAAAGTGAGAAATTAAACTGTTTTAGTGGAATTGATACTTAGTAGAGATAATGAAGAAAGGCTGAGAATCTCTGAAAGCAAAATCCTGGGAAGAGATCCTGGGACCCATTAAAGAATTCTGGCCAACATGATTTTTGTCTCATGAGCACCAATAGTTGTACTTCTAAGGCAGTTTTTATCGTGTTTTCAAATAGGAATTTGCCGCGTAAATTCTCCATCAACCCACAGTTTTTTTTATTTCAAGTTCAATTACTGGACTTAACTAATGTTTATTTAATAAATAAACGTTTTTTCCGTTCCATTGGGTTCCATTGTAAAAATAACCGCAAAATAGCTAACTCAGGAGATTGTCAGCTATGGAAAAGATATATCAAAGGAACATGGAATCCTAATTATGCGGGCCCGGCCGATTCCGATTATTGTTGGTAACATCAAGAGGGATGGATCCACAGGCGGCGAAGTAAGATTAAAGCAGAAAATCGTCATTTCTGACTTTCTAGATGCAGTCCAAATGTTCTAATATTGTGTAGTTACGGAATGTAGAAAATATTAGTGTTTGGAAATTAAAAAAATCCTGTCTCTCAGAAACCCTTGCGTGATGGGGAAAAACCGATATAATATTTGAATTCAGGGAAAAAAAAATACTATCCAGGGGGGGAATTCGCATATCTTTCTTTCTCGAGACAAAACGATGATTGTTATGTACCATCCAAGAGGGATGCTTTCACAGGCGAAATATAGCAGAAAATCGTCATTTCTTACTTTCTAGATGAGTCCAAATGTTCGAATATTATGTAGTTACGAATGTAGAAAATATTAGTGTTTGAAATTAAAAATTCCTGTCTCTCAGAAACCTTGCGTGATGGAGAAAAACCGATATCATATTTGAATTCAGGAAAAAGAAAATACTATCAGGATTGCATATTTTTCTTTCTGAGACAAAACGATTATTGTTGTACCATCAAGAGGGATGCTTCACAGGCGAAATATAGCAGAAAATCGTCATTTCTTACTTTCTAGGTGAGTCCGAATGTTCGAATATTCTGTAGTTTAGTTACGAATGTAGAAAATATTAAAGTGTTTGAAATTAAATTTCCTCTCTCTCAGAAACCTTGCGAGATGGAGAAAAACCGGTATCATATTTGAATTCAGGAGAAAAAATACTATCAGAATCGTCACGTATTTTTCTTTCTGAGACAAAAAAAGAAGTTTATTTTTTGTCGCTCAGTTTAATCGTGGTGTAAGGCGGATAACATATAACGATGAAATCTACAATTTGTAGTCAGACCCAGATATTTTAAACGTTATTAAAATTGGTAGACTGAGATGGGTGGGTCACATAATGACAATGGAGGAGGAGAAGACCACTAGAAAGCTTACACTACTGAGACCAGACGGAGGAAGACGAAGATGGAAGCTGAGATGGATGGATCGGAAGCTCGGGGTGCGGGAATGGAGAAAGAGGACATTGGACAGGGGTACGAGGAAGAGTATCCTAAGACCAGCAAGGGCTCATAAAGGGCTGTAGATCTAGAAGAAGAAGAAGAATGGAATAAAAGGAACGATAATTACAAACAAGAATAAGTTGCAAAAAAAATAGCATAGGTTCAATTGTGGCAATACATGTTATTAAGAATTACAGGGACTTTTGTCATCCCAACTTCTCTATGAAAAAAGGTCAATTTAGCATATATAAAACAACTGTTCTCCCTGATACATAAATGTGTAACATGGGTCCTTAATTTCAGGTAAGAGATAATATTACGAATACTCCAAAATAAAATACTTAGGAAAAACCGACGAGCAAACAGGTGAATTTAGAAGACTGAATAAAAAAAATATATATCCATCCATAGTAATTCTGCCCGAGGGCAGGTCTTTGACTGCAATCATAGAATTTTCATGCTATGCTTTCCAGCTTTCTAGGGAATTGTAGGTGTGGTAGCTTCCCGTTGCTTTCCACACCGGTGAAGGACGAAGATGATAGCAGGATGATGTTCGGGGACCGTTGGGCCCTAAACTTCTTAACATTTGTCTTGCAGGTGAGGAAAAACCCAGAAAAAACCTCACCCAGGAGACTGTCCCGACCGAGAATCGAACCCGGGCCCGTTGCATGACAAGGCAGCGCGCTACCTCGAGACCGCAGGCGGTAGACATAATAATAATAATAATAATAATAATAATAATAATAATAATAATAATAATAATAATAATAATAATAATAATAATAATCCATCCATAGTAATTCTGCCCGAAGGCAGGTCCTTCACTGGAATCACAGCATTTTCATGCTATGCTTGCAGCTCTACTAGGGAATTGTGTAGGTGTGGTATCTTCCCGTTGCTTTCCACACCGGTGAAGAATGATGATGATGATGATGTGGTGATAATGATAAGGATGATGATGGCCATATGGTTTCGGGGACCGTTTGGGCCTTAAAGTTTTCCTGACATTTGCCTTACAGGTGAGGGAAAACCCCGATAAAAACCTCACCCAGAAAAACTGCCCCAACCGAGTATCGAACCTGGGCCCGCTGCGTGACAAGGCAGCACGCTACCTCAAGACCACAGCGGTGGACAATAATAATAATATTATTAATAATAGTAATGATAATAGTAATAATAATAATAATAATAATAATAATAATAATAGTAATGATAATAATAATAATAGTAATAATAGTAATAATAATAATAATAGTAATGATAATAATAATTATAGTAATGATAGTAATAATAATGATAATAATAATTAACTCTAACTCACTACCATTAACGAACTCGTAGCTTCATTACTCCGTGCACATAAGCTCTCTGTGCAACCCAATCCTGAGCTATATTTTTTTCAATCATCCCCTGTATAATATACTGCCCTCAAATCATGGTTAATATTATTCTCCCTTCTCAATCTTGGCCTACCGACTGGGCGCTTTCCTTCTGGTTTTCATAACCCTCTTTCATTCCCCATTCGTGCCACATGTCCTGCCCATCGTAGTCTAAAAGAATTAACTTCTTATTACATCTGGTTCCCTATAAAGATCATGTAGTTCACAGTTACGTCCTCTACCGGTTTGATAACGTCAGTGAGTTAAATAGTTTAATAATAATAAAAAAAAATAATAATAATAATAATAATGTTAATGAAAAATGTAAATTACGTTAGAAACTTTAATCTGATGATATTCTGTATGTAAAAAGGGTTTATTTCGTTATATGCCAAACATATTAATTTTTGTGTTTATTTTCTTTGAAATCGACGGGAAATTTACTGACATATTTTTAAAAGCGTGAGAATTTCTAGGAAATGTGTTGGTTCTCCTGTCCTTAATTTACCGGCGAATGAATATGTTTTATTTCAATATAATTAATGTGACCTCATTTTGTAGGATTAATCCTATTCATCATTTATAAATGTGTAATTATTTCTCACTTGTAGAATAATTTATTTCGAAATTATATCCCATCTCATTACCGCTTAAAGGAGAACATTTGACGAACGTAAATCGATCATGACCCACATTAATACTTAATTTCAACGCAAACAGATTCCTAGGCTTTGAAATTGCTTAAAACAACTGAATGTGCCAACAATAAGCTTCCGTTTTCTTTCTGCTTAAAACACCATTTATTCCAAATATGACAAGATGACATTTCCTAGTTATTTAATGATTATTTAAAGACGCTAAAATCTTAGACATTATCGCGTCTAAAAATTTCGTTTGTGGCCAGTCTCATGGTCGTGTGGTTAGAGCTTCTGACTATTCTTCGTAAGTCCCTGGCTCAAATCCCGCTGATACCACACGAATGTTCTCTTAAAGGGATAATTGGTATGTAATTTAGGTTAGGTATAAAGTTCTTAGGATTTTGTTTGGCCAAAAAATGAGATGAACACACAGGTGAATGGAGAAAACTTCATAATAGCGAACTATAATTATTATTATTATCATCATTATTATATTATAATCATTATATTATTATTATTATCGTAAGTAATCTTATCGTTATTATCGTATAAAATGTTGTTTGTACATGACATTTACATTGCTACATTTAATGTATCTTTAACTGTTTATAATTAGTAGAGTGTATATCTATATTTGTCAAATATTTATTTGTAGTTGTGCTGGTTGAGTGGAAGAGAAGGCCTTATGGCCTTAACTCTGCCAGAATAAATAACCATTATTATTATTATTATTATTATTATTATTATTATTATCTCTATCTTCCCATGCTTTGCTTCTTTGTAGTTCTTCCCAGTCGTATCCTCTCTCCTGTAGACTTTTTTTTCACTTGGTTAATCCATCTTTCTCGTGTCTACCTCGTGGTCGTTTCCCTTGTATCATGAGATTGAACAGTCTTTGTGGTAGTCTTTGCTTTTTCATTCTTTTTAAATGTCCAAAACCATTTTAGTCTACTTTTTTCTATATCTGTTGTTAATTTTTCTACACTTAATGTCTAACTGATTTTGTCATTCCTTATTCTATCTCTCCTTGTTTTATGTACCATTCCATGAAATGCTTTCAAAACCAAATAGGCAGAATCTTTCAAGCTATTTAAGGTAAGACGGTAGGCCAAAATTTGATTTTTTTCTTTTTTGTTTCATAATTAAATAGTATGTTCTTTTTTTAACATTTCTGTTGTTTATTGAAATCCCATTATTAGTTTGTTAACCCTCTTAGTGCCAAGTGCCGAACCTGTCGGCTAGTTACGGTCAGCTGTTGGCTGCCAGCGATCCGCTAGACTAGCACACTGTGAAATGCCACGCCTTTTTGGTTGAAAATACACGACTCTGAATATTTGCAAATATATAAACAAGTATAACGAATTATAATTTAAAACTTATGGAATAGAGTGCCCATACATAACACAATCGATTAATGAAAATAATGTCTTTAATTATTGTAAAGTACTGTTAATACATTTAACTAAACATGATATTTGTGCACGGTGAAATATTTTTTAATACTTTTAACTTAAAAAAGTTGTTTTAAAATTGATATTACAACGGTAAAAAAAATGCTATAACGAAGTGCATTCATTCTATTACGAAATCACATAAAACAACGAATCTACATCGAATATGATTTACAAAAAAAAAAAAAGAGAGAGGGAGAGAGAGTGAAGGAAAAATATATATGAGCTAATTAAATATATATTCATTATTCTTATGGTACTCACCTAAACTTTCTGGAAAGAAGACTTGTTGCTGAATAACTCAATCTTTATTTTTAGTAACTGTTAATTAACACTAATGTTTTCTAGACACTAAAATTAACACCAACACTAATGAAAAAAGTGTAAACCTATCACTAAATTTAGCCTAATAGAGAAACATATATTACAATGGATTTTGAAGCCTTAATAATAAATCTCGCATTAATAATAAATAACCTTTCAATCTGATATAAGATATTGGAGAGGAATCAGGAGGAGGCGTATGTTTTGGTCCAGGCAATTCCATGAATGTGAAAGGAGGCTCAGGATTTGGGTCAGGTTCGGTAGGAAATATTTCTCTGAAATTTTGAATATCGTTTTCATCGCCATCGTCATTATCACAGGTAACATTACCATTATCTTCATTTACCTGTATATCAAATTGAACCGAGGAAGCTCCATTAGAAGCGTGTAAACGCCTTTTTTTTTTTTTTTATATGTGGTGATTCGAGGGTGTGTCTGGTACAGTTCCGTCACTACTAGCAGAGCCTAAATCATCTATGTCACTCGCGGAAAATAATCCATCGGAATAAACTTCACATTGATCAAAATACTAAATTAAATTTTCGTCATCTACACCAGCTTTAAAAATTTCACTAGAACCGCTGCCATTGTGACTTGAAAACCCACACTTAACATCTGTAACAACTGAAGGAGCTTGTTTTTAACTTGTAAAACTACCCTAGTGAAAGCCAAAACACCCTCATAAATATATTAAAGCAAGGTCCAAAGATTCCCCTAACATGCAAGTTGCATTCCTTTACTATAGGATGCCAAAAAATTAGTTAAACTATGCAAAATTTAGACGGCCGATCAAATCGTTTCTGGCAAGTTAAATGCTGGAACTTTAAAGCCGGCCGTGACGGCTTTGGCATTTAAACCCGTAGCACATGCAGTCAGGCCTGGCTCTAAGAGGGTTAATTATTTTTTAACAATTGACAGCTGTCATTAATTATTTTTTTAAAAACAATTGACAGCTGTCAGCCTGTAAATCTTTATACTTCAAACCTTGTTTTCTCGAAAGTGAAATTGTTCGAACATTTGCCCCATTGTCTCAGGAACTGTTAGACATATTAGATTAAATTTTTACAGGCTGTAAACCTAGTTGTACTGAAGCTGTGGACCCACATTCATCTTGATCTCTTGAATAGATCCTCACTTATGATTTTTAAAGTTATTTTTAAATAAAAAAGAGACTATGTTCACACGTAGAAATACATTATATAATGGAAATGTACAGCTAATGACAAATGAGGGAAATTTTGAGGAAGTGGCTGAATTCAAATACCTAGAAATAATAATCACAAATAGGAATGAGATGCACAAAGAAATTATATATAGGTTCAATTCTGGAAATGCGTGCTATTATGCATTGCAGAGACACTTGATGTCCCAACTCCTTTCAAAAAACGTTAAACTGAAAATATATAAAACTATTATTCTACCAGTTATATTATATGGGTGTGAAACATGGACTCTTACTTTTAAGGGATGAAAGGAGATTACAAGCATTTGAGAATAAAGTTTTTAGGAACATTTTTGGACTAAAGAGAGATGAACAAACAGGTGAATGGAGAAGACTTCATAACAATGAACTACATGGTCTTTATAGGAAGCCAGATATAATAAGAACAGTTAAGTCTCGTAGACTGCGATGGGCAGGTCATGTTGCACGTATGGGGGATGAAAGACTTGCATGGAAGCTTCTTGTAGGAAAGCCAGAGGGAAAACGCCCAGTTGGTAGACCAAGAATGAGGTGGGAGAATATCATTAACTATGATTTGAGTGAAGTAGATTATACAGGAAATGATTGGAAAGCATTAGCTCAGGATAGGGATGTAAGGAGGGCTTGTGTCCGCGCGGCCATGAACCTACGAGTTCGATAGTGCCAGTGAGTAAGTAAGTAAGTGGCAAAACAGTAAATAGGACATCAATATTTAGATACAAGTTTGTCTGAGGGTCAGTGGTCTTTACAAACCTCATTTATTATGTTGTAAAAATTTAATTACAATCTATATAGTTGTTCCTGAGAAAATGGGTCTCAAATTAATATGTTCTAACATTGATGGGATAGGGCCTATCATCTCACTTTAAAAGTACAAAAAAAAAACAAATTTGAGATTTTTTTACTAAAATCATATTTTAATATCCTCTTAATTGTTTGAATTTTACGTGGTTTATGTAAATAGTACTGTATGTTTCTTGGAAATGGAACTCAGCCTTACCAAAGTGTGTGTTACATAAGGCTTTATCAAACACAAGCCATACACATAGCAAATTACCATGTCACCCCCTTCCAATGTAATAGGATTATCCCTCATCCCTTGTTTATTTAGTTTATTGTATTAATTCCACATCACGCACTCAACAATTTACTGGCTGCACGCATTATCTGTAATTACATGTCACAATCCACAACACTGTGCCACACACAAATACATACAGACAGTTATTGGTCTTAATAATAATCAGAAATGTTAGTTTTTAGTACTCATTTGTTTGTCCTGGTGGGAGTTAATGTAGTTAGTGTTTTATTTAATGACGCTCTGAAATAGCTAAGTCGGCCGCGGTGGTCTAGTGCAGGGGTCACCTATTAGATTTCATGGAGGTCCATTTTCATCATCATCATCATAGAAAATTCACGAATTTAGGCCATTTGTTGACCTGTTTCGGCCACAAGACAATCCAGAAATCTTTTGAGTGGACGTCCTGGTCTTCTTCTTTCTGCAAGTTGATATCTTAACATTTGTTTGGTTATCCTGTGATCTTCTATTCGATGAACATGTTGCTGCCATCTTGACTTATAACCAGAAATTTTGTTTTCTGAAGGTTCCATGTGTAATTCTTCTAAGATAACCTCTTTTTTTGTGATCTAGTAGTGTGTATCCTGAAGTCCTCTGAAGCTATCTCATTTCAGCAGATCTAAGTCTCTGTATATCCTTCTGTTTCAACGTCCATACTTCGCTACCATACAAAAGAGTTGGAAGAGCCAGTGTTTTATATAATTTTAGTCTTGAATGGTTTTGGACCAACTGTGGCTTGAAGATCGAATTTATTAACCCTAACATTCTTAAAAATTTAGATATTTTTGCATTTACATCCTTTTCTTCTTCATATGAGATATTGCATCCTAGATATCTAAAATTATTCACCTGCTCCAAAATTTTATTGTCAAGTACAATTTTATTTCTGACAGGATCTACACCTTGAAATGCTATAATTTTCGTTTTCTCTGTAGATATCTTTAATCCATATTCTTCTGTAATTTTGTTAAGTTCATACAGACCTTTCTGCGGATTATCTTCTGAATTTGCTATTATTATTTGGTCTTCTGAAAACAATAGGGTGTTTAATTTTGTATTTTCTGATATTCTTATTCCACATTTATATTTCTTGTTCCAGCAACATATAACTTCGTTGATATAAATCGCAAAGAGTGTTGGGGATCCATTTTCAAAGTAGTAAATTCAGTCGAGACCCGATACCACAATCGATTAAACATATGAAGCTTTTATTGAGTAATTAATATTATAAGGAGTAAATATATATAAATAGAACTAAATTATTAATATATAACATAATTGTGAAGAGTATTTTATTATATGGTGCCGAAACATGGACGTTGAAGCAAAAACTCAGAAATAAATTATTAGTCGCAGAAATGCATTTTTTTAAGAAGATTGGCAAGAATATCAAAATTGGATAAAGTAAGAAATAATACAATAAGAGAAATAAGCAGGTTAGTGATACAAACTTGTCCCCAGGAATCGTGAACAACCCTCCTTATTCACTAACGCAGAAGTAGTTGATAAGAAAATTCAACATACAGTAACTATTATGTTTGTAAACTGAGGGTACTTGTTGGCAGTACCTGCAACTCGCCTTCTCCTCTTTTTAAGTAGTAGTAGTAGTAGTAGATAATGGAATTTATTGTATTTTTTCAGAAGAAAGAAAATACATATGCATTTACATTGCGCACGGGCCTGCTTGGCCGTACGTGCATTATGTTTCCATGAATAAAAAATAAAACTAATCATAATATAAACAAATACCAACAAATACACCTGTATCAAAAAACAATAACAGGCTACATATAAGTAAAATCTATGTCTACACTACATCACAATAATACATATCTACACTCATACATGTAAAGGTAGTGTGTATAAATAAAATAAAAAGTCTCATTCTATACATTAATATTAAAAAAAAATGCTAGAAAACAAATTAGAAAAAAACACACATACTCCCACATCCATATACACACACTCACGCTCATACCCCCTCCCCCCGACCCTGCAGACATCAAATGCACTATCAGACTATTCAACTTATCAGATCTACTTATTATATAGCATAATTAAAGATCGAAAACAAAGACCATATTGAGATTCTTCTTATTGATAATACATATATCTTTAATCTACAATTTTGCTATATCTCAATTTCCTTAGTGTACCCAAAAATTTGCATGTTTTTGATTCACTCTCGATCCGTCCTAAAAGATCCCAACACGCCACTCTCCCACGATCCGACCTGAGAAATCTCTCCGACAGCATCTGTAATCTAAGTTGTTCTGTCTCTCTACAGAATGCTATAATATGCTGCCAGTTTTCATGGTCATCACATAGTGGGCATAGTTTAATGCCTTCTTCACTTGTCTATTACAAATAGACCCCTCAAGAGCGGCTAAAGAAGCCACAACTGAACTATACATGGGAATTCCTTGTAGGAAAACCAGACGGAAAGCGACTAGTAGGTTGAAATAAAATGAGGTGGGAAAATTACATCGACCATGATTCTAGTGAGGTAAAATTATACAGGGAATGATTGGAAAACATTGGTTCAGGTTAGGAATGTATCGAATTCTTATATCAACGCGGACATTTAACTTAAATGGGTTCTTTAGTCCCAGTGTATTTGAATTCAGTCACCTTTTTGAAATTTCCCGCATTGGTAATTAATTCTCAATATCCATTATATAATGTACTAGCGGGACCCACGACTTTATTCGCGTTGACAAAATAATTTATTAAAACACAAAAATGATTATTGTGAGTTATTCGTAAAAGATAGACACTTTTTTATAATTTGTATTGATATATTCAATTCTTTGTACATTAATTCGGTGTATTTAGTATGGTGTAGGCAGCGTAAGACAATTAAGCATCCAAAAAGCGACTTTTTTATTGCATCGATGACCTTTTTTTTTAGCTCCGTTCGTGTAGTGCCTAGGGTAGGCTAATATGTTAAATACCGTTAATTGTCCCAAAAATTTCTCTAAAGATGGATAAAAAACCCATTGAAATCGGTCAGGTAGTGTTTGAGTCCATAAAGGTCAGGCAGAAAAAGAAACATACAAACTCACACTGATTTTTATATAGGCCTATAAAGATTTCTATGTGTGACCATATTAATACTTGCTAATACCCGGCGTGCGCTGCTACGCCTAAATAAGTGACAATTAATGTGCTTTTATGTTTAGTTGAATAAGTAAAGGGGAAAATAATTATACATTTATATATTTAGACACCTCGTGCTCATTACTCGGCATTACCCGGGAATCTACTTATCCCGATCTTCTTGACATAAATGAGCTGAAATACGAAAATTAATGTGTTTTATGTTTAGTTAAATAAGTATAGGGAAACATTTATATCGTAATTATTTTTAGATACCCCGTGCTGTTTACCCGGCGTTGTCCGGGAATCTACTCATCCCGATCTTCTTGGCATAAATGAACTGAAAGATAAAAATTAATTTACTTCGGATGGTTAGTTGAATAAGTAGAATGAAAAATAATTATAAATGTATATCGTAATTATTTTAAGATCCCCGGCCTGATTACTCGGTATAGCCCGGGAATCTACTTATCTCGATCTTCTTGGCATAAATGAGCTGAAAGACAAAATCCGTTATTGTGAATTATCATAAGTAATGCCACGAGTGATTTCCAAATTATCGATAAATTCACGACTCACGAAGTGAGGAGTGAATTTATCTAGATAATTTGGAAATCAAGAGTGGCATTTGTTAGGACTATTTAACGAATAAAATTAAGCTGTTTACTCACAAATCATTATTTAACTGTAGTTATTTTAAAATATTTATATATTTAATGTAAACGGCGATGTTTGAAAACAAATGAGATACGATAGGTACGCTTCTACTGCTTCATTTGTTTATCAGTGCAACCAGATCATACTACGAGTATTTATTGCCAAAGGAACGCAATATTGTAAGGAGGAGCTTTCTTTAATATGGTAATTATAACACTGATAAATATTTGGTGAAACACGACTCTGATTGGTTGTAAAACAGAAATCATTGAAACGTGATTGGTCATTGACTCCCATTTGGGGCATGAGTTAAATAGTCCGTAAAAGAATGCCCACCATGTGCTGCTGTGCTTGCACAGGAATCTACGTACTTGTATCGATCTTCTTGGCATCAATGAAAGACAAAAATGGTTATTGTGAGTTATCCGTAAGAGATAAACATATGCTGTCGTGGACGTTTTTGTGGAGTTTTTTTGAGATATATAATTCTGTGTACATTAATTTTGTGTATTTATTATAGTTTAGGCAGCGTAAGCCATTTAAGCGTCCAAAGAGCGACTTTTTTCACATTTTCCACTAAAAAGAACAATTTGTAAGGGTGTAGGAGTTGAGTATCGCAACTCTCTTATAGCCTATGTTCATCCCGGGAATCTCCTGAACATTTTGCAAAAAGCCCCATCACAATCGGAACAACGGTATGGCCGCGCATGAAGTACCAACAAACAAACAAACAAACAAACAAACATTTTTATATATTAGAAGATTTCTATATGTGACTGTATATTTAGTTTTATTAGATTTAATTCCAGTCCCACTATCACTGACTTAGAAAGATATGTAAATGGGAGCAGAGAAACAATGCTAGATATGACATTATGTAGAATAATAAAAGTAATGGCACGCTTTAACGGAATTCTATACAAGAGGAATTTCAACATGAAACCAAAGATACATTGGTGTGTATGATACTCTTTCCACCATATCTTATCGAACGCTCGCTTTTAAATTTAATATGACATCCACCGTCTTTTCAAATAATGTAGGAAACATATATACATTTTCCCATCTTTCCCTTCTACCGAAGCATTGGAAATTTTTTAGCTCTACTTTTTTGCCTGTAACCGCTGAATGAGAGGGAAAATAATTTGGAGTTTGAGCACCTTCTTCTATAGAGTTGGAAACTGCCCGGTTTTTTAAGCAGTGCACGCACGTGCGCCAGGGGAAAAAAAGGAATTGTACGTTTTCCTCAGCACTTATCAGCTTTATACGCCTTTTATTTCACTTTCTCTCTACTTTTATGTTTTATCACATTTTTCATATTTCTTTTCGGCACTGAATTGAAAAAGCACGTGTGTACGTAGGTGATATTTCAGCACACATGTGTTGCTACATTACTTCTGTTTTTATTTCACCTTTTTCCCCTTTCCTTTCTTTTCTCACTTTTTTCATCACCCTTTCTTTCTTATTCATATTTTTTTCTAGTTTTCCCACTTTATTTTTTTTTTCGTTTACTTTTTCCTCATTGTTTGTACTTTTATTTTTATTTTTCATATTTTGTGTATAATTTAAACGTCCCGCTTGGGAATATGGCTTCTCCCTACCAGGAATTTATTAACCAGGCTAATTTAGTTGCGCTTATTTTCCTATAGATGTCGAGAGACTGGCTAGCATGTCGTTAGGACATCGCATCAATGAGACATACAGTAGGCAACTAAGATAGCCTATTACTTGAATGGATGAAGGTCGGTTCAATTTTGCACACATTTTATTTGAGAATAAAGTATTTAGGAAAATTTTTGGACCAAAGAGAGATGAACAGACAGGTGAATGGAGAAGACTACATAACAATGAACTACATGCTCTTTATAGGAAGCCAAATATAATAAGTACAGTTAAGTCTCGTAGACTGCGATGGGCAGGACATGTTGCACGTATGGGGAATGAAAGACTTGCATGGAAGCTTCTTGTAGGGAAGCCAGAGGTAAATCGCCCAGTTGGTAGACCAAGAATGAGATGGGAGAATAACATTAACTATGATTTGACGGATGTAGATTATACAGGGAATGATTGGAAAGCATTAGATCAGGATAGGGATGTATGGAGAGCTTATGTCCGCGCGGCCATGAACCTACGAGTTCGATAGTGCCAGTGAGTAAGTAAGGTATTTTATTCAGGCTTGTGGTTCTTTCACGAGCCTGAAAATCTTCAGACTCGGGACCTAAGGCTTACAACTTCCGGGAGGACTTGTACCATACATTTTTTCATGTTTTAATTTCTTTTTATTCATTTCCTCTTTTTTTAAATGTATTTTCACTTTTTCTTTTTTATTTTTCTTCTTTGTCTCTTTCTACTTTCCTCTGTTCACTTACCTTACTTTCCTTTTTAATTTTCGTTTCTTACTTTTGATGCCTCGTCATATTTACATTTTTTCTTCCTTTTGTTCCTCTTTACAGTTTTCTTTTATTATTTTGTTGGTTTTCCAATTTTTTTTCTTGCCGTATTTACTCCTATTTCTCAACTTCAACTCCTCATGTTTGCTTTTTCTTGCTTCATTTTTCATGAATTACTTATTATATACATTTATTTTTCCCTCCATGGTATCTTTACCTTGTCGTGGTGGAGTGGCTTGCGTGCTTAAATGATCCTGAGAGCTATGCCGGCGGTAGCATTGCTGCCGATAGGGTTACCCATGCCGGACTGGTCGAAGGTGATAAGCCAGACGAAATAAGTACCTTGGGCGAAAGAGTGACGATCTTTCACCGTAAAAATATAACCGTCAAGGAATGCGGACATGGGTTCATCTGGGGTGTGTGGAGAGCTTATGTCCGCGCGGCCATGAACCTACGGGTTCGATAGTGCCAGTGAGTAAGTAAGTATACATTTATTTTATTTAGGCCCCTATGCTATTTCTATTGTTAATTTTGTCAACTTTTTCAATGTATTTTTTTAAATTCCTATCTATCTTTTGTATTTTCTACTTCTTATTTTTACGTTTTTTCCTGTTAATTTCTTTTCTCTTTTCATCTCCTTGTATTTTCTTTTGTTATTTATTCTTTTCCTCTTTTACTATCCTCCATTTTCCAATTACATTCACGACGTAAAAATAAATATTGTTCGTGACGTCTGAGAAAGTAAAACATTTTTTTTTTTAAATTTCGGAACTTATCCACAATACGGTGGTTTTCCATTACCATAAAGAAATTCATCTTCTCCAGTCGTAGAGGTCATCTGTAGGTCACAGCTCACTCACACAATCCATCCTTCCTTAGGTCTTCCCTTTATTTTTTTTACCACCTATTTTCCACTCCACGATCCTCTTAGGGATTCTAACATATGTCATCCCCTTGACATTTCCACACCATCTTAATCGTCTGTAACACATTTCTTTCAACTTTTATGATTTTCCTACTTTCAACAATTCTGTTTTTATTTCTAATCTGGACTTGCGCATTGATCTTCTCCTGTAAGTAACTAACTCACTGGCTCTATCGAACCCGTAGGTTCAAGGCCGAGCGGACATGAGCTTTCCATACATCCCTATTCTGAGCTAATATTTACGAATCATCCCCTATATAAACTACTTCCGTCAAATCATGGGTAATGTTATTCTCCCACCTCATTCTTGGTCTACCAACTGGGAGTTTTCCCTTTGGTTTTCCTATAAGAAGCTTCCATGCACCTCTTTCATCCCCCATATGCTCTCCGGTAATCCATCTTAATTGCTAATAAATTTTTAGCGACGCAACTTTTAATTTTCATGCTTCTGATCCATTTACCATAATACTCTGTACAATGGAACAACAATTATAATGTATATGTATATATATATGGTATGATAAAAATAAATGCCTGGACGGGATTCGAACCCGGATCTCTGAGTCTGTACCTCAGCGTGATGTCCATTACACTACCAGGCGAATCCAATTCAAACACTTATTTTTCTTATATATGTATTATACTCTCCATTATTACTAGATGTCGCGAGAACACTGTCTTCACTGCCATCTAGTAGCTGACTATATCAAGTAAGCAAATTAAAGAGAATATTTATTTTACTTTATAGCAGTGACGCTTTATCGATGTTATATATATATATATATATATATATATATATATCGGCCGCGGTGAACTAGTGGTTATGCTCTTTGCCTCTGGTCCCGAGGGTCGCGGGTTCAAACCCGGCCGGGTTCGATGGATTTTTAGGACGGAAAAATCCAAGGAGCAGGCCCTCCGGGAGGGACTTTAAGCCGTGGGTCCCGAGTCTGAAGATTTTCAGGCTCGTAAAAGATCCTTAAGCCTGAATGAAAAGGCCTCTAAGCAAAATTTACCGAATTTTCCCATCCTAGTAGGGTACCTTGGTTTCCTAGATGTCAGTGTGAGGCGGAACGCTGACCACGGACCACTCAAAATGACATCTATACGAAAACAAGTGTAACTAAATTAGTATGGTTGAAATTCTTCCCTGTAGGGGGAGAGCGCCTAAATCTCTTTAAAGAGGAAACATGGGCTTATAATACAATATATATATATATATATATATATATATATATATATCCATCAACAGTAATTATGCCCGAGGGCAGGTCTTCCACTGCAACCATAGCATTTTCATGCTATGCTTTGCAATTTTACTAGGGAATTATAGGTGTGCACCGGTGAAGGATGATGAAGTTGATAATGATAATGACGATGGCCGGATGATTTTCGGGGACCGTTGGGCCTACGTTTCCTGACATTTGTCTTACAGGTGAGGAAAAACCCCGAAAAACCCTCACCCAGTAACCTCTTCCGATCGGGAATCGAACCCTGGCCCTCTGCATGACAAGGCAGCACGATACCTCGAGACCACGACGGCGTGTGTGTATATATATATATATATATATATATATATGTTTATAATTAAATATTTAACATTGAGCAATGCAAGGTTAATATGGTACGATAAGAAAAATAAATGCCTGGACGGGATTCGAACTCAGAGATCCGGGTTCGAATCCCGTCCAGGCATTTATTTTTCTTATCATACCATATATATATATATATATATATATATATATATATATATATATTAGCAATTACATAGGTATGGGCACGTACGACGAATGCAAGAAGAAAGGTTACCCAGGAAAACATTTGAAATGTTGTCCACCTGCAAGAAGAAGGAAAGAAGACCTGGAAACTCGTGGGTGCAAGAAATAAGAACTGGAATGAGAACAAGAAGACTGGAGGACATGGATTGGATGGATAGAGACGAGTGGAGAAGGAAAATAAAACTTTAGGCACAGGAAGATGTACAATCATACAGATCTGTATAGGCCTACTTACTTACTCTTACTTACTCACTGGCACTATCGAACCCGTAGGTTCATGGCCGCACGGCCATAAGCTCTCCATACATCCCTATCCTGAGGTAATGCTTTCCAATCATTCCTTGTATAATCTACTTCCCTCAAATCATAGTTAATGTTGTTCTCCCACCTCATTCTTGGTCTACCAACTGGGCGTTTTCCTTCTGGCTTTCCTACAAGAAGTTTCCATGCACGTCTTTCATTTCCCATACGCGCAACATGTCCTGCCCATCGCAGTCTACGGGACTTAACTGTTCTTATTATATCTGGCTTCCTATAAAGACCATGTAGTTCATTGTTAAGTAGTCTTCTCCATTCACCTGTCTGTTCATCTCTCATTAGTCCAAAAATTTTCCTAAGAATTTTATTCATCTGTACATGAATTAAAAAAAAATATATATATTAAAGTTTTCTCCCTTCTTTATTTAACACTACAGATTCTTATGGATCAAGTTCCCCAGTTTGAGAAAACCGAAGCTAGATTTGAAAGTAACATTTTTAGAACACATAACTTGAGTAATTATAGAAGAGACAATGGACAGTATCCAAGAAGAAACAAATGCCTAAGTAATTTGAACATTCAGTTATTGTTCTAAGCTACGTATATTTTTACAGCTGCGAAAACAGTTGAAAGTTAGGTTAGATAAATTAATGGTGAATCATACATCAAGTAGATGGCTCTGCATCCGAGCATTGATTGAAATAGTGCAGTTATTTCTAGATCCTTGTACCCTGCCATTGAGCGGACCATTCATTTCAGCCACTACACGGGCATAAAAGCTCAGCAGTTATTTGTGATCAAGTATTCCGTTCAGAGTTATTTTCACAATGGACCGGAAAATTTTCAGACCCGGGGATAATGTGCTCATTGTTCTATTAAGAAAAGTATTTGCCAACTAGCCAATCAAATTAATTTCCACCTTCCCGTTCACTCAAGTATCCCTAAATTTAATTCAAAGTTCCAATTCAAATCAACGGTTTTATTTTCTACTTATCCTCCATTACATTTCAGTATAATTATTTGTGAACTAACTAACTAACTGACTAACTGGCACTATCGAACCCGTAGGTTCATGGCCGCGCGGACATAAGTTCTCCATACATCCCTATCCTGAGCTAATGTTTTCCAATCATTCCCTGTATAATCTACTTCCCTCAAATCATAGTTAATGTTCTTCTCGCACCTCATTCTTGGTCTACCAACTGAGATTTTTCCCTCTGGTTTTCCTACAAGAAGCTTCAGTCCTCTTTCATTCCCAATTAGTACTTAATGTCCTGCCCATCGCAGTCTATGAGACTTAACTGTTCTTATTATATCTGGCTTCCTATAAAGACGAAAAGATGTTAATTATATAATTTTTTACCTGGTAAGTCGTCCTCAACTAAATTATTAAATTTCAAGTTATTCTAATATGGAGGCCTTTCGAAAACAGTGTTTCATCTTCTGAGTTTTAACTGGAACTATAGTGTTGTATAGGTTGCATAACGGATTTATGTCTGCGGGTGTGTTCTCGTTGAGTAGATCTTTATTCCTTGCTTCTTTTAGAATCTCTATGTCTTCAAGGATGCTGATTCTGTTATTATTGTATTCTCTGTGTAGTACTGACAAAGAGTTACCGATTTTTTTTTCAAATCGATTACCTGTGTAATATATATTGAAGTATATCATAATATATATTGAAGTATATCATAATATATATATATTTTATAATATGAACATTCATTATAATGTATGACTGTCCTAAATTAACACAATTATTGACCTAATTGATCTTTTTTGTTAAAATATGCTGAAGAATGATTTTAAAGAATTCTGTCATGAATATTTAAATAGGTATTACCTTTGTAGTTATTTGGAAAAGTCATGCAGTATAAGGGATTGTTACACAATAGGTAGTCTTACCTAATGATGACTTAGCTTTTAAAAGGTCATAGGTTAAGCGCATTCAATATGCTTTTCAGAAAGGGAGAATCTGGTTACATGTACAATACAACCAATTGATTCTCACGTATACATTGTAACTACGTCATTACTCAACTGGTATATATGTATGAAACTTATGATTGTAAGTTAGACAGTTTTTTTTCATCGGTGTTACCGATACCCTGTCTCACGTTTTTTTGTATTAAAGTCTGTTTGTTTCTCACTACTACTGCTCCGCTGTGTCTTCTTATAGTTAGGTTTAAATCCTATCTACTAACCACATTTCCGAAGAATTCCTGGGGTTGATTCCTAATCTATAAATTTACAGATATCTACTAGAACTTCAAGACGATCTTCACCTCCTGACACAACTCTTACTTATTTTGATTATTATTTATACTTTAAAAATAATCCTTATAATTATAGAAGGAATCGACCACCCAGATATTACATGGTGGCAGCGCATCGGGATTGGAAAACCAGCGAGCAGTGAGACATCCGAAGGTGCGAACGAGCTGGAGAGACTCTTCAATTAGTCCCAGATAATTCAGAGCCTATCTCGAGGGATCAACGCTCCAGAGTAATCCACAGGCGCCGTGGTACCCGTAAACGCACCAGAGGAAAGCAGACAGTGGTCCTGAGGCCAACACCAGCAGCCACCGACGCGCTCGAGGGACGTCCTTGGTGTTCAGCCGTTGGCAGCCTGCACCGCGAGAGGAGTCGCACCCTGAGGGGAGCTGAAAGGCCATCACTACGACTCTGAACTGTGCATCTCAGACCACCCTACATCTTTCTTTAGGTGAGTCCAATTCCATTATGGCTAGCGAGGGCGATATTGATATTAGCGAGGAAAGCTATATCCCTGTAGTTCAAGCAGTTAAGTTGATACCCCGAACATTCGATGGAAACCCCAAACATTTAAGAGAATTTATAGAAGGAGTAGAAGCTGCGGTTCAGGTAGTCCATCCAACCAAACAACCCTTATTGTTAAGATTTATAGAATCCAAAATTTCAGGAGACGCTAAAGATAGACTTTTAGCTAGGACAGAGAGAGAAACTTGGATTCAAGTTAAAGCAATATTGGAGGAGAACTTTTCTGTAAGGAGAACGCTAGAATATTATGCAGGAATACTCTTTAATTCAAAACAAAGTACAAATGAAACAGTTGCACAGTGGGGTTCAAGATTAGATGGAATAGCCATGGATTTAAGAAGAGAAGTCAGAAATAGATTGGAGAGGTTAGAAAGACGCGATAATTCGAGATATGTAGAAGGAGGCCTACAGCTGATAGGAGAATTTTTAAAAGGTACTTTCGTAGCAGGGTTAAAGGACGATAAGATTAAGTATATAGTAAAGGCTAAGGGTGAAGAAGAATCATTAGCGCAACTAATCGAAACCGCATTACAGGAAGAAAGCGAGGTAAAGTCCACGAGATTTAGGGGTAATCAAAATGGACAAGGACATCCAATCACAGGGGCAGTAAAAAGGGAATTTAGAAGACCGTACGGATCAGAGATAAAGAGAGAGGTTAACCTGGCCACAAAAGAAATAAGGTGTTATAATTGTAATGAGATAGGGCACATTAGTAGAGAATGTGGTAAGAGACCGCAACCCCGTAGGCATGGAGGACGGGACAGAGCAGCTCTGGGAGGCCGCCAGGGAAACGAGAATTCGGGTTACCTGAGCAGTCGCAGGTAATCCTCCCGTCTGACTGCGCGCCAGGACTCATGGAGTGCCTGAGGGATCATACTAGGGTAAATATGGAAGGGGAATTACCTGAACTAGTTGATCAGAAGTTTAAGGATAGGATAGATAAAGCCGCTAAAATAGTTAGTGACGCAAACGAATCCCCAGATGACAGTGTTTGTTGGGCAGTGTCGCAAGGCGAACTGCATAAGTTGACTAGAACGCCGATAAATGGGTTCTGTGACTGTGGGCCTAGCGTGGTTGGGGAACGCCAAGAGACTGTAGGCTCGAAACAGTGGAATAATAGAGAGAAACGCCAAGAGATTGTAGGCTCGAAACAGTGGAATAATAGAGGGAAACGCTACGAGTCGTCCACAAGGGATAGAACTTGGGATAGTGGATTTAAGGAAAAATCCAAGGACACCAAACCTACCTCAATGGAGACAGCGTGTTGTGAGATCGAAGTAGGGACTCTTAATGCTATTAATCAGTGGGACGCCTCTGGTTATGAACCGAGACCCTGGGAGATGTATATCCTAAGTGAACAATTAAAAAATGGCCTAGGTTTAGTATTGATAGATACTGGTGCACAAATATCATTAGTTAAAGAAACATCACTAAAGAGAAACGTTATAAAGGATAACTGTAATATGAAAATACAAGGTATTAGTGGGAACTCTATAAAAGTAAATGGGATAACTCAATTAGTATTGAATAATTGTGAAAATCATACAGTTGTTAATTGTCATATAGTAGATAAATTACCCAGAGATTTAGATATAATTTTAGGCCAAGACTGGCTCATGGAACAAGGTTATATGTTAAATAAAAAGATGATTATTCCTCCGTATAGTGAAAATTTAATGGAATTTCACTACGAACGAAAGAGGGAACAGATTCATAGAACGGCAAATTTTACAGCCAGGGCTAATTTGCGCTAACGGGATAACAAAATGTGATAAGACATTCACATGCCTAGTAATTAATTTAACAGCTGACGCACAGATAATAAAGAAAATACCAGAACTAGTTAAACCGCCCACTCAAATAAGTAAGGAACAGGAAGTATCAGTTGAAAATTTCGTACCTCAAAGATTAGATTTATTAAATAAAAATCTGAGACTTGAACACGTGAAAGAAGGAGCCCATAGTATACGAAACATTTGCACAGAATACGCGGACATATTTAAGCTTCGGGAGATAGACTAACAAGCACAACAGCTGCTACACATTCCATACCCACACCTTCAATTCCTAAAGGAAGAGCTATAACTTTGAAGAATTATAGGTTAGCAGAGGCTCATCAAGAGGAGATTGACAAACAAGTTACACAAATGTTAGAAGACGGTATTATCGCACATAGTAAGAGCGAATGGAATTTTCCACTAATAGTAATACCTAAAAAGGAAGATGCTTCTGGAAAGAAAAAGTGGCGAATTTGTATAGATTTTAGAAAGTTAAAACGAAGTAACCGTAGGAGACAGCTATCCTCTTCCTAATATACAAGATATATTAGACAAAATAGGAAAGGCTAGATATTTTTCAGCAGTAGATTGCGCAAGTGGATACCTTCAGGTGCCGATCGCTGAGGAAGACCAATGTAAAACCGCTTTTAGCACCCCTAACGGACATTTCGAGTACAAGAAAATGCCTTTTGGAGTTAGGTCGGGACCAGCTACATTCCAAAGGATGATGAACTCGGTACTCCAAGACTCAATAGGCAATAGATGCTTTGTGTACATGGACGATATATTAGTAATGGGCGAAACCTTAGAAGAACATAATAAAAAATTACGGGAAGTGTTTAATCAGTTACGGAAACACAATTTAAAAATCGAACCTGATAAATGTGAATTTTTGAGAGAAGAATTAAAATATCTAGGACACGTGGTTACCGCTCAAGGTGTCAAACCCGATCCGAATAAGATACAGGCAGTTACCGAATTTCCAACTCCAAAGACACCTAAAGACATAAAATCATTCTTAGGTTTGGCAGGATATTACAGAAAATTTATAGAAGAATTTAGTGGCGATTGCAAAACCTCTGACTGAATTGTTAAAGAAAGATAAAAAATGGAAGTGGGAAGATACGGAACAGAATAGCTTCAATAAATTGAAAGATAAATTAACGACAGCTCCGTTGTTACAGTATCCAGATTTCACACAAACCTTTATAGTAACGACAGACGCGAGTGGATACGCTTTAGGCGCAATTCTTAGTCAAGGAACGTTTAGGAGATGATAAACCCATTGCTTACGCTAGCAGGACTTTAAATCAAGCCGAATCGCATTACAGCACTGTAGAAAAGGAACTATTAGCAATAGTAATGGGCATGCAGACATTTTAGACCTTATTTACTAGGACGTAAATTTCAAGTAGTGACAGATCACAAAGGATTGGTCTGGCTATTTAAAGTGAAAGACCCTAGTTCGAGATTAATACGTTGGAAACTTCAACTTTCAGAATTTGAATTCGAAATTCATTATAGGGCAGTGTAAAAGACACGTAAACGCAGATAGTTTGAGTAGACACCCTGTAGAATGTTGCACCTTGGATAATACGCACTTAACTGAGGATCGTAAGAAGGAAATAATCAAGGAATTTCACCAGCTGTCCAATTGGAGGACATCTTGGAATCAATAACAACTACCGATCGAATTAAATTATACATAACTTGGCCGGGAGTAGAGAAAGGACGTAACCAATTACATTAAAACTTGTAAGATTTGTCAATTTAATAAAGACGAGAAGCAGAAAGTAAAACAACCTTTAGAGGTCACGGACACACAAAAGGAACCTTGGATAAAAATTTATTTAGATGTAGTGGGACCACTTCCGCTAACCGAGAGAGGTCATAAATATATATTAACTTGTCAAGATAACTTAAGTAAATATTTAATAGTCATACCCTTAAAGACACAAACAGCTGAAGAAGTGACAGAAGCTTTCGTAAACAATGTTATTTTAATTTATGGGATTCCTGATATCATATTAACTGATCAAGGAACAAATTTTATGTCAGATTTATTTAAAAGAATATGTAAACTATTTAAGATTCAGAAAACTAAAGCACTACTGCTTATCACCCTGAAAGTAATGGAGCTCTAGAAAGAAACTCATAAGACCTTAGTAAACTACTTACGTTGTTTTTGCAATCCTAGAGGAGCCGATTGGGACAAATGGTTACCTTTCGCCAGTTTTACGTACAACACTACCCCCCATAGTATTACTAAATACTCTCCTTATGAATTATTGTATGGAAGAAAAGTGTAATATCCCAGGAATTTTACAAACTAAATCACAACCTTTATATAATTACGACGATTTAATTCTAAATGTACGGAATAAATTGCAAAGTTGTCATGAGATAGCTAGAGAAAGGCTTATTAAGTTTAAGGAACTACAACGATCGCGTGTGAAAAGCAATTATGTTGAATTCAAGAAGGTGTGATCTAGTACTTCTCAGAAGTAGAAAATAGGAATAAATTAGATCCAATATGGAAAGGTCCATATGAGGTTAAGACTACTGAAGGTCACAACGTGATAATACAAAAGTTAGGTAAACGCAAATATGAGACGGTACATTCAAATAGATTAAAGCCATATTTCCTTTGCAGGGAAAAGAAAATGAAACTTCATAACACCTGGGTAATACTAAAAATGTTAATACCATTTTGGTTGGGGAAGCTTACAGACGCTCAAGAAGTAAAAGCTCTGGATTCGAAGACCGGTGTGTACTTTGACGAGATAGGAATTATACAATTTTACCCTATACAATGGAAAGTGGTAAGTTATATAAACTTGGAACCAACTAGAGATCTTTGGAAACAGACAAAAAATCATTTACGGTTGATAACTGATTATTGTGATAAGATAAGGGAGAAAAGTGGTATCATTTGACAGATTGTGGGAGTTTAAATCACTTTGTAAAACCAAAAGTCAGGTATGTTGAAAATTTAAAAGAATTAGTCACAGAATATTTAAAAACACCTAATGAACAGAATACTAGAAGCAAGAGAGGCGTTTTAAATTTTATGGGAGATATTGCTTAAGATATTATTCGGTACTCTGACTCAATCTGATGCAGAGGAATATAATAAGCACATTTCACAGTTAGAGAAGGAACAGGCAGAATTTTTGCATATTCTAAAGGATGAAATTACAGTGATTAAATCAACCATTAATTCAGTTAACTTAACTATAGCAAGGGTGAACCGGAATGAAAATATTTTAAAAAATGGTTTAATAAAATTAAATAATTATACCACTAATAGGATTAACGCACTGCAGAAGGAAATAGAAGGTATTAGTTTAGCCAATGAACAAATAAGGATTTCTCTTAGAGGTGTGGAAGAATGCCAGCATTCTTTTGAACTTCTTATAGACGCATTTGTACACGCAGAGCAAGGAACTCTTCAACCTCAATTAATTACGGTGGAAAGAATTAAGAATGTTATGAAAGCCCAAACGCTACCAACTGGTCTGGACTACCCTAATTTTTCTTTTTCAGAACTTCAAAATTTAATTACACCTCACACCTATTCTTATAAACAATATCTAGTATATGTATTACAAATACCCCTTCTCTCTCCTACTCCGTATCACTTGTATAAAACACTTCCTTTTCCTGTCAAGAAGGAAGGTTAATATTTACATTTTTCTAAGCGCAAACAAAGAATATATTTTCAGTGACCCGTTGAGACAACATTACGGAAAAATGACAACTAATGAACTAACAGGATGTTTTTCGTCCTAATCTTTTGCATTATGTATGTAAAGAAAATATAACCGATTTATTTGTACACCCCTGAAGCTGATTGTGAAGCTTCCACTTCTTCATCCATCCACCACTAAAGTTCCAAAAAGTTGCGAGACTAGAATTTTCACATTGAACAAATCCTACTGGATTCCCTTATATTTATCTAATGAATGGTTATTTGTCACCCCCAAAACCAGATCGTATGACTGTGTTATGTGGCGACAAATCAACACAACTCAATATTGAAAAGGAAGGTAAATTATCGCTAGGACAGAATTGCAAGGCTTTTAATGCCCACGTAACCTTACATGCCATGAGTAATTTGGTAAGTAACTTAACCATAGATTTTATACCGACAGCACCTCTTGACTTCGACTGTTGCTTTGATATGGATAAAACTAACGACTACGAGAAATTACAATTGGACATGCCTATGTCTAACCTAATGTCATCGGTAGATGATTTGAGAATGGCCAGTATGAAGGCCGATGATTTAGGTAAGTTAATAAAACAGCAAGAAGAAAATGATTATTCGAAGTGGTATATACATATAACCACATGGAGTTCTGTAATGGGTACGATCATATTCGTAACCTTGACTTGTTGTTGTTGCATTTGCTGTTGTAAGAGCTACAGAACTTTAATATTTTGGTTATGGGATAAATGGACTCCAAGAAAATGCTGGAAGGAGACGACCGAGAGGCTGTGTGTTAACATACATAATTACTCTGGGCATGATCGTGTAGTATACACTAAAACTACAGGTAATGATGAGAGTTCACCTGTCGTGTCCCTCAAGTCATCACCGCTTATCGGAGAAAGAATTAGAGACCCCAGTTGTCCACAGAATGTATCCCCAAAAGATGAAGAAGATAAAGATAGTATTGCGCATAGAACTAGAAATAAAAATAAAACATTTCGTTAGTAAAGTTTCGAATTATGTAATTCAAAACTTTCTATAGGGGGAAGAGTGTAATATATATTGAAGTATATCATAATATATATTGAAGTATATCATAATATATATATATTTTATAATATGAACATTCATTATAATGTATGACTGTCCTAAATTAACACAATTATTGACCTAATTGATCTTTTTTGTTAAAATATGCTGAAGAATGATTTTAAAGAATTCTGTCATGAATATTTTAAATAGGTATTACCTTTGTAGTTATTTGGAAAAGTCATGCAGTATAAGGGATTGTTACACAATAGGTAGTCTTACCTAATGATGACTTAGCTTTTAAAAGGTCATAGGTTAAGCGCATTCAATATGCTTTTCAGAAAGGGAGAATCTGGTTACATGTACAATACAACCAAATTGATTCTCACGTATACATTGTAAACTACGTCATTACTCAACTGGATATATGTATGAAACTTATGATTGTAAGTTAGACAGTTTTTTTTTCATCGGTGTTACCGATACCCTGTCTCACGTTTTTTTGTATTAAAGTCTGTTTGTTTCTCACTACTGCTCCGCTGTGTCTTCTTATAGTTAGGTTTAATCCTATCTACTAACCACATTTCCGAAGAATTCCTGGGGTTGATTCCTAATCTATAAATTTACAGATATCTACTAGAACTTCAAGACGATCTTCACCTCCTGACACAACTCTTACTTATTTTGATTATTATTTATACTTTAAAAATAATCCTTATAATTATAGAAGGAATCGACCACCCAGATATTACACCTGCTTCTAGTATATGTTTGGCAAAACTTGATTTTTCTTCATTGTTAATAACATTTTTAAATTTTCCGAATATCTTGTGTTTTAAAGTTTCTTATTGTTTTGCCTGTGTAGAATTTTTCACAACTATTGCATTTAGTTTAGTTTTTTATACGCCTTTATTTTCGTACTTATTTGTTGTTTCTGTTTTGTTAGAAATTATTTTATTGAGTTTATTATTAGTTTTAAATGCGATGTTAATGTTTTTATCTTGTTTCTTGATCGAATTAGCTAATTTGGTCATTTCATTTCCTGTATAAGTTAGTGTAATCCATTTGTTTGTATGCGTGTTGCATTCTTTTTCTAGTTTTGTTATATTTGTTAAATGGTCTATTATTTTTTGTTTCCTGTCTAATTTGTTGATCATTTCTTCTTTGTATCCTCTGTTATATGCTAGGGATTTTATATAGCTTAGTTATTTTCTATAGTTTCTTTTGTTTAGTGGTAGCTTTAACATTCTGTTGATTAGGCTGATGCAGGTACTCATTTTATGTTGTATTGGGTGTCTTGATTTTTGGTGTATAGCTATTGTGTTGTTGGTGCATATGTCTAGATTGTTGTTGGTAAAATTTTTGGAAAGTGTTAAGTCTAAATACTTTATGGAGTTATTATTTTCAGTTTCTTCTGTGAATTGAATTTTGTTGTGCATTTTGTTTAATTCATCTGCGATTTCTTTTTCTATGTGGATGTCATTTTAAAATTTTCACAAATATCAGATATATAAAAAAAATTCAGACTACCCCCACAGAATGGATTCTAATCGTTTACCAAATATGAGTTTCCAGTTTAATTACAGATGTAATATCTGGGTGGTCGATTCCTTCTATAATTATAAGGATTATTTTTAAAGTATAAATAATAATCAAAATAAGTAAGAGTTGTGTCAGGAGGTGAAGATCGTCTTGAAGTTCTAGTAGATATCTGTAAATTTATAGATTAGGAATCAACCCCAGGAATTCTTCGGAAATGTGGTTAGTAGATAGGATTAAACCTAACTATAAGAAGACACAGCGGAGCAGTAGTGAGAAACAAACAGACTTTAATACAAAAAAACGTGAGACAGGGTATCGGTAACACCGATGAAAAAAAACTGTCTAACTCTACAATCATAAGTTTCATACATATATACCAGTTGAGTAATGACCGTAGTTACAATGTATACGTGAGAATCAATTTGGTTGTATTGTACATGTAACCAGATTCTCCCTTTCTGAAAAGCATATTGAATGCGCTTAACCTATGACCTTTTAAAAGCTAAGTCATCATTAGGTAAGACTACCTATTGTGTAACAATCCCTTATACTGCATGACTTTTCCAAATAACTACAAAGGTAATACCTATTAAATATTCATGACAGAATTCTTTTAAAATCATTCTTCAGCATATTTTAACAAAAAGATCAATTAGGTCAATAATTGTGTTAATGTAGGACAGTCATACATTATAATGAATGTTCATATTATAAAAATATATTATAGATTATGATATACTTCAATATATATTATGATATACGTCAATATATATTACAATTTCCCCTATAGAAAGTTTTGAATTACATAATTCGAAACTTTACTAACGAAATGTTTTATTTTTATTTCTAGTTCTATGCGCAATACTATCTTTTCTTCTTCATCTTTTGGGGATACATTCTGTGGACAACTGGGGTCTCTAATTCTTTCTCCGATAAGCGGTGATGACTTGAGGGACACGACAGGTGAACTCTCATCATTCCTGTAGTTTTAGTGTATACTACACGATCATGCCCAGAGTAATTATGTATGTTAACACACAGCCTCTCGGTCGTCTCCTTCCAGCATTTTCTTGAGTCCATTTATCCCATAACCAAAATATTAAAGTTCTGTAGCTCTTACAACAGCAAATGCAACAACAACAAGTCAAGGTTACGAATATGATCGTACCCATTACAGAACTCCATGTGGTTATATGTATATACCACTTCGAATAATCATTTTCTTCTTGCTGTTTTATTAACTTACCTAAATCATCGGCCTTCATACTGGCCATTCTCAAATCATCTACCGATGACATTAGGTTAGACATAGGCATGTCCAATTGTAATTTCTCGTAGTCGTTAGTTTATCCATATCAAAGCAACAGTCGAAGTCAAGAGGTGCTGTCGGTATAAAATCTATGGTTAAGTTACTTACCAAATTACTCATGGCATGTAAGGTTACGTGGGCATTAAACCTTGCAATTCTGTCCTAGCGATAATTTACCTTCCTTTCAATATTGAGTTGTGTTGATTTGTCGCCACATAACACAGTCATCGATCTGGTTTTGGGGTGACAAATAACCATTCATTAGATAAAATAAGGGAATCCAGTAGGATTTGTTCAATGTGAAAATTCTAGTCTCGCAACTTTTTGGAACTTTAGTGGTGGATGGATGAAGAAGTGAAGCTTCACAATCAGCTTCAGGGGTTGTACAAATAAATCGGTATATTTTCTTTACATACATAATGCAAAAGATTAGGACGAAAACATCCTGTTAGTTCATTAGTTGTCATTTTTCGTAATGTTGTCTCAACGGGTCACTGAAAATATATTCTTTGTTTGCGCTTAGAAAAATGTAAAATATTACCTTCCTTCTTGACAGGAAAAGGAAGTGTTTTATACAAGTGATACGGAGTAGGGAGAGAGAAGGGGTATTTGTAATACATATACTAGATATTGTTTATAAGAATAGGTTGTGAGGTGTAATTAAATTTGAAGTTCTGAAAAAAGACAAATTTAGGGTAGTCCAGACCAGTTGGTAGGCGTTTGGGCTTTCATAACATTCTTTATTCTTTTCCACCGTAATTAATTGAGGTGAAGAGTTCCTTGCTCTGCGTGTACAAATGCGTCTATAAGAAGCTCAAAAGAATGCTGGCATTCTTCCCACCCTCTAAGAGAAAATCCTTATTTGTTCATTGGCATAAACTAATACCTTCTATTTCCTTCTGCAGTGCGTTAATCCTATTAGTGGTATAATTATTTAATTTTATTAAACCATTTTTTAAAATATTTTCATTCCGGTTCAACCTTGCTATAGTTAAGTTAAACTGAATTAATGGTTGATTTAATCACTGTAATTTATCCTTTAAATATGCAAAAATTCTGGCCTGTTCCTTCTCTAACTGTGAAATGTGCTTATATATTCCTCTGCATCAGATTGAGTCAGAGTACCGAATAATATCTTAGCAATTCTCCCATAAAATTTAAAACGGCCTCTCTTGCTTCTAGTATTCTGTTCATTAGGTGTTTTTAAATATTCTGTGACTAATTCTTTTTAATTTTCAACATACCTGACTTTTGGTTTTACAAAGTGATTTTAAACTCCCACAATCTGTCAAATGATACCACTTTTCTCCCTTTATCTTATCACAATAATCAGTTATCAACCGTAAATGATTTTTTTGTTGTTTTCCAAAGATCTCTAGTTGGTTCCAAGTTTATATAACTTACCACTTTCATTGTATAGGGTAAAATTGTATAATTCCTATCTCGTCAAAGTACACACCGGTCTTCGAATCCAGAGCTTTTACTTCTTGAGCGTCTGTAAGCTCCACAACCAAAATGGTATTAACATGTTGTAGCATTACCCATGTGTTATGAAGTTCATTTTCTTTTCCCTCAAAGGAAAAATATGGTTTTTAATCTATTTGAATGTCCCGTCTCATATTTGCGTTTACCTAACTTTTGTATTATCACGTTGGACCTTCAGTAGTCTTAACCTCATATGGACCTTTCCATATTGGATCTAATTTATTCCTATTTTCTACTCTGAGAAGTACTAGATCATCCTTCTTGAATTCAACATAATTGCTTTTCACACCGCGATCGTTGTAGTTCCTTAAACTTAATAAGCCTTTCTCTAGCTATCTCATGACAACTTTGCAATTTATTCCGTACATTTAGAATTAAAAATCGTCGTAATTATATAAGGTTGTGATTTAGTTTGTAAAATTCCTGGGATATTACATTTCTTCCATACAATAATTCATAAGGAGAGTATTTAGTAATACTATGGGGGTAGTGTTTGTACGTAAAACTGGCGAAAGGTAACCATTTGTCCCAATCGGCTCCTCTAGGATTGCAAAAACAAACGTAAGTAGTTTACTAAGGTCTTATGAGTTCTTTCTAGAGCTCCATTCTTTCAGGGTGATAAGCAGTAGTGCTTAGTTTCTGAATCTTAAATAGTTTACATATTCTTTTAAATAAATCTGACATAAAATTTGTTCCTTGATCAGTTAATATGATATCAGGAATCCCATAAATTAAAATAACATTGTTTAGAAAGCTTCTGTCACTTCTTAGCTGTTTTGTGTCTTTAAGGGTATGACTATTAAATATTTACTTAAGTTTATCTTGACAAGTTAATATATATTTATGACCTCTCTCGGTTAGCGGAAGTGGTCCCACTACATCTAAATAAATTTTTATCCAAGGTTCCTTTTGTGTGTCCGTGACCTCTAAAGGTTGTTTTACTTTCTGCTTCTGTCTTTATTAAATTGACAAATCTACAAGTTTAATGTAATTGGTTACGTCTTTCTCTACTCCCGGCCAAGTATGTATAATTTAATCGATCGGTAGTTTTATTGATTCCAAGATGTCCTCCAATTGGCAGCTGTGAAATTCCTTGATTATTCCTTCTTACGATCCTCAGTTAGTGCGTATTATCCAAGGTGCAACATTCTACAGGGTGTGTTACTCAAACTATCTGCGTTTCCGTGTCTTTTACCTGCCCTATAATGAATTTCGAATTCAAATTCTGAAAGTTGAAGTTTCAACGTATTAATCTCGAACTAGGGTCTTTCACTTTAAATAGCCAGACCAATCCTTTGTGATCTGTCACTACTTGAAATTACGTCCTAGTAAATAAGGTCTAAAATGTCTGCATGCCCATACTATTGCTAATAGTTCCTTTTCTACAGTGCTGTAATGCGATTCGGCTTGATTTAAAGTCCTGCTAGCGTAAGCAATGGGTTTATCATCTCCTAACGTTTCCTTGACTAAGAATTGCGCCTAAAGCGTTATCCACTCGCGTCTGTCGTTACTATAAAGGTTTGTGTGAAATCTGGATACTGTAACAACGGAGCTGTCGTTAATTTATCTTTCAATTTATTGAAGCTATTCTGTTCCGTATCTTCCCACTTCCATTTTTTATCTTTCTTTAACAATTCAGTCAGAGGTTTTGCAATCGCACTAAATTCTTCTATAATTTTCTGTAATATCCTGCCAAACCTAAGAATGATTTTATGTCTTTAGGTGTCTTGGAGTTGGAAATTCGGTAACTGCCTGTATTTATTCGGATCGGGTTTGACACCTTGAGCGGTTAACCACGTGTCCTAGATATTTTATTCTTCTCTCAAAAATTCACATTTATCAGGTTCGATTTTTAAATTGTGTTTCCGTAACTGATTAAACACTTCCCGTAATTTTTTATTATGTTCTTCTAAGGTTTCGCCCATTACTAATATATCGTCCATGTACACAAAGCATCTATGCCTATTGAGTCTTGGAGTACCGAGTTCATCATCCTTTGGAATGTAGCTGGTCCCGACCTAACTCCAAAAGGCATTTTCTTGTACTCGAAATGTCCGTTAGGGGTGCTAAAAGCGGTTTTACATTGGTCTTCCTCAGCGATCGGCACCTGAAGGTATCCACTTGCGCAACTCTACTGCTGAAAATACTAGCCTCTCTATTTTGTCTAATGTATCTTGTATATTAGGAAGAGGATAGCTGTCTCCTACGGTTACTTCGTTTAACTTTCTAAAATCTATACCAAATTCGCCACTTTTTCTTTCCAGAAGCATCTTCCTTTTTAGGTATTACTATTAGTGGAAAATTCCATTCGCTCTTCCTATGTGCGATATTACCGTCTTCTAACATTTGTGTAACTTGGTTGTCAATCTCCTCTTGATGAGCCTCTGCTAACCTATAATTCTTCAAAGTTATAGCTCTTCCTTTAGGAATTGAAGGTGTGGGTATGGAATGTGTAGCAGCTGTTGTGCTTGTTAGTCTATCTCCCGGAAGCTTAAATATGTCCGCGTATTCTGTGCAAATGTTTCGTATACTATGGGCTCCTTCTTTCACGTGTTCAAGTCTCAGATTTTTATTTAATATAATCTAATCTTTGAGGTACGAAATTTTCAACTGATACTTTCCTGTTCCTTACTTATTTGAGTGGGCGGTTTAAACTAGTTCTGGTATTTTTCTTTATTATCTGTGCGCAGCTGTTAAATTTAATTACTAGGCATGTGAATGTCTTATCACATTTTGTTATCCCGTTAGCGCAAATTAGCCCTGGCTGTAAAATTTGCCGTTCTATGAATCTGTTCCATCTTTCGTTCGTAGGAAATTCCATTAAATTTTCACTATACGGAGGAATAATCATCTTTTTATTTAACATATAACCTTGTTCCATGAGCCAGTCTTGGCCTAAAATTATATCTAAATCTCTGGGTAATTTATCTACTATATGACAATTAACAACTGTATGATTTTTCACAATTATTCAATATAATTGAGTTATCCATTTACTTTTATAGAGTTCCCACTAATACCTTGTATTTTCATATTACAGTTATCCTTTATAACGTTTCTCTTTATGATGTTTCTTTAACTAATGATATTTTTGCACCAGTATCTATCAATACTAAACCTAGGCCATTTTTTAATTGTTCACTTAGGATATACATCTCCCAGGGTCTCGGTTCATAACCAGAGGCGTCCCACTGATTAATAGCATTAAGTGTCCCTACTTCGATCTCACAACACGCTGTCTCCATTGAGGTAGGTTTGGTGTCCTTGGATTTTTCCTTAAATCCACTTATCCAAGTTCTATCCCTTGTGGACGACTGCGTAGCGTTTCCCTTCTATTATTCCACTGTTTCGAGCTACATCTCTTGGCGTTTCTCTCTATTATTCCACTGTTTCTGAGCCTACAGTCTCTTGGCGTTCCCCAACCACGCTAGGCCCACAGTCACAGAACCCATTTATCGGCGTTCTAGTCAACTTATGCAGTTCGCCTTGCGACACTGCCCAACAAACACTGTCATCTGGGGATTCGTTTGCGTCACTAACTATTTTAGCGGCTTTATCTATCCTATCCTTAAACTTCTGATCAACTAGTTCAGGTAATTCCCCTTCCATATTTACCCTAGTATGATCCCTAGGCACTCCATGTGTCCTGGCGCGCAGTCAGACGGGAGGATTACCTGCGACTGCTCAGGTAACCCGATTTCTCGTTTCCCCTGGCGGCCTCCCAGAGCTGCTCTGTCCCGTCCTCCATGCCTACGGGGTTGCGGTCTCTTACCACATTCTCTACTAATGTGCCCTATCTCATTACATAATATAACACCTTATTTCTTTTGGGCCAGGTTAACCTCTCTCTTTATCTCTGATCCGTAGTCTTCTAAATTCCGTCTCTAACTTCCTTTTTACTGCCCCTGTGATTGGATGTCCTTGTCCATTTTGATTACCCTAAATCTCGTGGACTTTACCTCGCTTTCTTCCTGTAATGCGGTGTTCGATTAGTTGCGCTATGATTCTTCTTCACCTTACTTAGCCTTTACTATATCCTTAATCTTATACTTACTCTTAACCCTGCTAACGCACGAAAGTACCTTTTAAAAATTCTCCTATCAGCTGTAGGCCTCCTTCTACATATCTCGATTATCGCGTCTTTCTAACCTCTCCAATCTATTTCTGACTCTCTCTCTTAAATCCATGGCTATTCCATCTAATCTTGAACCCCACTGTGCAACTGTTTCATTTGTACTTTGTTTTGAATTAAAGAGTATTCCTGCATAATATTCTAGCGTTCTCCTTACAGAAAAGTTCTCCTCCAATATTGCTTTAACTTGAATCCAAGTTCTCTCTCTGTCCTAGCTAAAAGTCTATCTTTAGCGTCTCCTGAAATTTTGGATTCTATAAATCTTAACAATAAGGGTTGTTTGGTTGGATGGACTACCTGAAACCGCAGCTTCTACTCCTTCTATAAATTCTCTTAAATGTTTGGGTTTCCATCGAATGTTCGGGGTATCAACTTAACTGCTTGAACTACAGGGATATAGCTTTCCTCGCTAATATCAATATCGCCCTCGCTAGCCATAATGGAATTGGACTCACCTAAAGAAAGATGTAGGGTGGTCTGAGAGCACAGTTTCAGAGTCGTAGTGATGGCCTTTCAGCTCCCCTCAGGGTGCGACTCCTCTCGCGGTGCAGGCTGCCAACGGCTGAACACCAAGGACGGTCCTCGAGCGCGGTCGGTGGCTGCTGGTGTTGGCCTCAGGACCCACTGTCTGCTTTCCTCTGGTGCGTTTACGGGTACCACGGCGCCTGTGGATTACTCTGGAGCGTTGTGATCCCTCGAGATAGGCTCTGAATTATCTGGGACTAATTGAAGAGTCTCTCCAGCTCGTTCGCACCTTCGGATGTCTCACTGCTCGCTGGTTTTCCAATCCCGATGCGCTGCCACCATGTAATATCTGGGTGGTCGATTCCTTCTATAATTATAAGGATTATTTTTAAAGTATAAATAATAATCAAAATAAGTAAGAGTTTGTGTCAGGAGGTGAAGATCGTCTTGAAGTTCTAGTAGATATCTGTAAAATTTATAGATTAGGAATCAACCCCAGGAATTCTTCGGAAATGTGGTTAGTAGATAGGATTAAACCTAACTATAAGAAGACACAGCGGAGCAGTAGTGAGAAACAAACAGACTTTAATACAAAAAAACGTGAGACAGGGTATCGGTAACACCGATGAAAAAAAACTGTCTAACTTACAATCATAAGTTTCATACATATTACCAGTTGAGTAATGACGTAGTTACAATGTATACGTGAGAATCAATTTGGTTGTATTGTACATGTAACCAGATTCTCCCTTTCTGAAAAGCATATTGAATGCGCTTAACCTATGACCTTTTAAAAGCTAAGTCATCATTAGGTAAGACTACCTATTGTGTAACAATCCCTTATACTGCATGACTTTTCCAAATAACTACAAAGGTAATACCTATTTAAATATTCATGACAGAATTCTTTAAAATCATTCTTCAGCATATTTTAACAAAAAGATCAATTAGGTCAATAATTGTGTTAATTTAGGACAGTCATACATTATAATGAATGTTCATATTATAAAATATATATATATTATGATATACTTCAATATATATTATGATATACTTCAATATATATTACACAGAGTTGGAGGAAGACCTAATAAACCCTAAAGAAATAATGAACATGTTGATTTATAGAAACGGGCTCAACTGAATCTAGATCAAAAATCACAAATTATCACTATATTGTGTATAATTTCCAAATTAAAAAAAATGTTGTTAGGGCCTACTTTTTCACGCGTCACGAAATAATAAATAATCGAAAATGTTCAAGATGATGTTATTTTTGTTATTATTATTATTATTATTATTATTATTATTATTATTATTATTATTATTATTATTATTATTATTATTGGAGTTTATGTTCACTAAATTATTGTACGAGTACGATAATGGGGTTTGAAAATAAATTTGGAAAAAACGTATTATATGGGATGTGGAGCAGAAATCGAAGATTTAATTTTAGAAGATCAGAAGGGGAAAATTAGAATAGAATAGATTTATTTAGCCTGGTGGAGTTAAGGCCATGTGGCCTTCTCTTCCACTCACCAGAACAAACATATGTTACATATGAATACAAAAAAAATTACAATAATAGTCATATTAAACAGGACAAACATATTTTACATATAAATACAAAAAAATTACAATAATAGTCATATTAAACAGGACAAACATATGTTACATATGAATACATTAGAGGATGTGAAGAATTTGAGTATCTGGGTGTAAAAGAGGGTAAAGTGGATAAACAAGAAAGTGATATTAAGAACAGAATAAATAAAGGTAGAGCAATAACAGCAATGATAAATTGAGTATTATGGACAGAAATATAACCAGAAAAATAAGTTACAAATATATAATTCAATAGTGAGAAGTGTTGTCACATATGGAACTGAAGTTTGGAGATACAACAAAAACTTATGTCGACGGAAATGGATTTCTTGATGATAGCAACAAGATGTTCAAAATTAGAAAACAAAATAGGCAATACTGTCATACGAGGAAAAAATTAATATTAGATATGCATCATCATCCGGTATCATGGCAGCTGCCGCCGTCTTCCGGAAACCAAACGCCATTCCTCTCTGTCCATCCATTGATCTTCCTCCATTCCTCTGATATTCATAGCTGCTTGTACCCCTTCTATCCAAGTTTTCTTCGGTCTTCCTCTCTTCCTCCTTTCCATTGGGATCCATTCCATAACAATTTTAGGCAATCTTTGTTCTGGCATTCTTTTGACATGGCCATACCACTGTAATCGTTTCTTTTTTATGATGTCTATGATGTCCGGCTCCTCTTGTACACCCATAATTTCCCTTATTTCTTTATTTCGTATTCTATCCGTTCTAGATTTTCCAGATGATCTTCTTAAAACATCCATTTCTGTACTTAAAATTCTTTTCATTTCTCTGGTAGGAATTTGCTAGACTTCAGCACCATATGTTAAAATGCTTTGAATTATTATTAGATATCCAATAGTAGATTATATGAGATAGAAGCAATTAAATTGGCATGGGAACGTACGACGAAAGCAAGAAGAAAGGTTACAAAAAAAAAACATTGGAATGGTGTCCACCAGGAAGAAGTAGGAAAGGAAGACCTCGAAACTCGTGGATGCAAGAAATAATAACTGTAATGAGAACAAGAGGACTGAAGGACATTGAATGGATGGATGGAGACGAATTGAGAAGGAAAATAGAACATTAGGGACAGAAAGGTGTGTAAATATTGAAAAACAAAAAAAACAAAATATATATATATATATATAATATTATTATTATTTTATAATAGGCTAAGTGTATCCCAGAGCCCTTTATCAAACGACCGCATACAAATAAGGATATAGAGAGATGTAATGTTGATTGCTATGTAACAAGTAATGACGTTGAAACTGTTCATAATGAAGAGCATTTGGGTTGAAACAAGCCACACACAGTGCTGCCAACTTGAACAATCCATTCAATAACCCAAACTACTTGCTGGCTGTGTGACAAATTCCAACCAAATAGCTGTAAGACAGTGAATTCTTACTATTTATAATCACAACTCTTGTGATATACAGGTGCCAGCACTCTGTCTTATCAATCATTATGTCTGGATACAGGGTGACTCAGAATCCACATCAATCTTATGGATGTTGTAACTAGATATTTGTACAATTATGTATATTTTGAATATCAGAAATTTGGATGAAAGATAAATTTAGACGTAATGAAATATATGGTAATCTTTGCATATATATCCATCCATAGTAATTCTGCCCGAAGGCAGGTCCTTCACTGCAATCATAGCACTTTCATGCTATGCTTGCAGCTTTACTAAGGAATTGTGTAGGTGTGGTAGCTTCCCGTTGCTTTCCACACCGGTGAAGGATGATGATAATAATGATAAGGATGATAATTATAAGGATGATGGCCATATGATTTCGGGGACCGTTTGGGCCTTAAAGTTTTCCTGACATTTGTCTTACAGGTGAGGAAAAACCCCGATAAAAACCTCACCCAGAAAAACTGCCCCGACCGGGGATCGAACCAGGGCCCGCAGCGTGACAAGGCAGCACGCTACCTCGAGACCACAGCGGTGGACAATATATATATATATATATATATATATATATATATATATATATAATTAAGTCCTTTATGGACTGTAAAACTAATTGATTCATTAGAATGGGATTTTTTCCACCATTTAGTAAATTTTCCGGGACTATTTAACTCATGCCCCAAATGGGAGTCAATGACCAATCACGTTACAATGATTTTTTATTTACAACCAATCACAGTCGTGTTTCGCCTAGAATTTACAAACTAAAGTTTATCATAATAAAGAAAGCACCTCCTTTTTAACATTTTGAATAAGTCGTAGATTATTTTGCAGTGACTGACTCTCCAAGAAATACGGCTACCTGATTGTATATATAGTGCATGAATGTCAACAGATACCGCATGCGGGAGTTAATATAAAACATTTGTAGCAATTGATTATACCACCAAAAAAAGAAACCACTGTTTGCACTTTCTTAAATGTGTTTTTTCCCCCAGAAAAAAATATAATTGTCATATTTGGGACATTCCATACGAAATCGGCAAAACAATTGTGAAAAATGAACTCACATCTTTAAAAGTTTACCATTTTTTTACAGTGAAACTTTATGATATACTGAATATATGTACCGAATTTCAAGTCTTCGCTTGGTGTAATTAAATAGTAATAGAGCTGTCAATTTATCGTATTGTTTTAAATAGTCTCTTTTATAAAATACATTTCTCGAAGTATGGCTATTCCCTCAACTTGAAAAGATAGTCACATTATACATGATTTTATGCTCTATCGCGTGAAAATTAGTATGTTAATATTTACGTTTTTCTGAAGGGCGTAAATGCTATTAATATGCAATTGACCTTCCTCACCAAAAAAATTATAAAATCAAAAAGTGCCACATTATTACCTGAACACCAGTTAATTTTTTGCAATTAGTATTAAAGTGGAGTCTTGAAAGGAAACTACCAACAATAATTATTTTTCCTAAAATCTCCTATGTGTAGACTGCCCGCAATACCTTTCGCGTGAGTGGAGATCGCTCGCTCGTACAAACAATGACGGAACTACTTGGCAATAGTCCTTTGCGCAATAACAAATATTTTTATTGTTATTATCATCATTACATTATTTTTATTATCATTATAACAATTATTACATCATCATCATCATCATCATCATCGTGGACTAGTGGTTACTCTGCACGCCTCCGATTCCGCGGTTCGCGGGTTCAAACTCGATAGGAATCAATGGAATTTTAAAGGCGTAACAATTCTGAATGCTATTTTGCTATTTTAATGCTATGTTTTGATGCATAAAAATGCTGTTGTACTCTTCTTACTGACCAGGAGAGTGGAAGCAACGTCAGAATTTTGATTTTATCTTTTTTATCACTGCTAGCAGCAAACGCCTTCTTAAGATTTTCCAAAACCTGAATTTCATATTTATCCTCTTCTTCACTTGAAGTCAAATTGGTGGAACATTTTATTTTTAATTGCCTCAGTTACACTTTTATATTTTTTTCACATATTTATTGTGAGACATTTTTGCTCTCTTAATGGGACTTTCCCCTATCAATTTAAATGATTCATTTAATGTTGGTATAGCCGATTCTTTAACGATGTCGGAATTACTATCGTTATTATTACTAGGTTGTGTTACATCGGATTCCTCATTTTCAGTATTAGTTAATCTGTTAGGCTGTACATCCTCAACATTTCTCTTACCCTCTAAAATTAGCCTGCAATTACTACATATTTTTGCCGAGAGCCAGTGTTCTTGGGGTACCCCGAGTTCCTCACAGTTCCATGGAGGGACAGATCTGAATTTTTTTAAACTACTCTTATGTCGTCGTCCGAGTGGATTGAAACACTTTCCATTCACATAACACCAGTTAGGCTTATTCATAATAGACAGTGTAATTATATGTACAGTAATAAAATAAAACACTTCAATCTGCAAACTTGTTAGTTAAAAACGATAAAAGATTATTTTAAATTTGATTGTAATACTTAAAATAATGAGGTGACACACGTACTGATTTAAATCAACTGTCTAGTAAATAATCTGAACTTGAGAATTGTTGATAGAGGAACAGATGTTTTAAGAAGACGCGCTGATTCAGCATTTCATTCGTTTGTTAGGAAGTGATACGAGTATTAAAACATTCGGTTTTATTTGGAAGTGATATCTTGTAACAACACTATTTCGTCATAGTTTCCAGGGTACAATACAGTACACTCAATAAAAAATTATTTTAAGATTGAAATTAATAATTATAACATAATAAACATCTATACCAGTTTATTCAATTAATGGTGTAAGAGTTTTTATTATAATATTTCATTTAATTGCAATGAAAAATTTGTAACAAAATAAATAATTTGTTTTAAGGGAGGAAAGAAGATTAGGAGTATTTGAGAATAAAGTTCTTAGGCAAATATTTTGATCAAAAAGAGATGAACAGACAGGTGAACGGAGGAAACTACATAATAGTGAGCTAGATGATATGTATAGAAAGCCAGATATTATAAGAACAGTTAAGTCTCGTAGGCTTCGATGGGCAGGTCATGTGGTACGTATGGAGGATGAAAGAGGTGCTTGGAAAATTCTGGTAGGAAAATCGGAGGGAAAACGCCCAGTTGGAAGACTAAGAATGAAGTGGGAGAATAACATTATACATGATTTGAGGGAAGTAGATTATACAGAGGATAATTAGAAAACGTTAGCTTGGGATGGGATGTATGGAGAGCTTATGTCCGCGCTGCCATGAACCTACAGGTTCCACAGAGCCGGTGAGTGAGTTAGTTATAAATAATTTGTTTAATAATTCACAGTAAACGTAAGTAACAGAGCTCTTTACTTCTCACTTCAGCAATAAAATTTGATAAATAATATCTACTGGGTAAGAATTAAAATATCGCCACTTTTATAAATTTACGGTACTGTTCCATTAAGCACAACATATAATAATTTTTTGATTTAATGGCAGTTGAAAAAGTCACTGATGAAGCTCTTTTAATAAAGTACGCGCGCGACCTTGGTCGTGAAATGAATCTGATGCGCCGTGGATCCGCGATTTTTTTTTACGAAAATAGAATAAAAAACAGTTATATTGTCTGAACTATTCAACTCTCCAAAAGGGTAATTGCTGAAAATTAATCCTTATTACGTGAATAGTATCCTGTATTTTTTCCGTTTTCATTTTTTGATATGTACTGCAGTAAACCGCCATAAAACAGAAAATTGACATCGAAAATAAAAATATCCTAATTATAAAAATGACACCCTTAAACTACATGATATCACCTATATAAATATGTTTGAAACAAATTTTTGCTGTTTACTGTTTCAGAAATATTAGTTAGTAAACGTTTTAGTTTATCATATTTACGATAATTTTAGATCATCATAACTACGAACCTATAAATGATAAAAATTAAATTTCTGTATTAATACGTTTATAAATGTATTCACTATATTTAGGGATACATAAAATTAAAAAAATAAATTGCAAGATTTTTTGCTGTCCGATTTGATATGGAATGTCCCATTTACATCATAGGGCATCAGAAATGAATTAATATACAGTTTGATGTGTTTCATTTTTTCTCCACTAGAGTGCATTCTTATAATATTGCGTTCCTTTGGCAATAAATAATATGATCTGGTTGCAGTGACGAACAAAAGAAGCAAATGAAGCGTACCATTCGTTCCTCAGTTGTTTTCAAACATCGCCGTTTACATTAAATATATAAATATTTTAAAATAACTATATTTAAATAATGATTTGTGAGTAAACAGCTTAATTTTATTCGCTAAATAGTCCTAACAAATGCCACTCTTGATTTCCAAATTCTCTAGATAAATTCACTCCTCACTTCGTGAGTCGTGAATTTATCGATAATTTGGAAATCACTCGTGGCATTACTTACGATAATTAACGTGTGTAACATATTACCTTAGTGGCACGCCGTCGCGTAGTGGTTAAGGCACTGCACTACAAGCCAGAAGGTCGAGGGTTTAAGTCCCGGTGGGGTCAGGATTTTTAAACTGACTAAAACCTTCTGGCGGCACAATGGCCCTGGGGTCGACTCAGCCTCTAACGGAAATGAGTGCCGGACGCTTGTTCAGGGGTAAAGGCGGCCGTCAGGCAGGGCTGACAACCCGGCTGACATCAAGTGCCGATTGTCTAGAAAAAGTAGGAGCCTTAACGTCCTACTACCCCAAGGGCCTCCCGAGGCCTGTAGTGGGATTACTTTACTTTACGTTACTTACTTTAACATATTACCGTATGTACTATAGGGTCGGATCTAAAAAAAACAAAAAGGTATCGGTGCACTAAAGAAGTCGCTTTTTGGATGCTGAAATAGCTTACACTGCTTAAACCATATTAAATACACAAAATTCTCCTTCGTCACGGTTTATGGCTTTTTGCTAGCCTGTTCTAGCTCCAAATTGCTGCTATTTCCATATTTTCTTCGGTCTTCCCAAACTACTTCTTCCTCTTGGTGAATAGTTGTATGCTGCTTTTGGTATTCTGTTCTCAGTCATCCTTGCTAAGTGTTCTTTCCATATTTCACTATTGCTGTGTTTAATTCCTCTATTTTTAGTTGCTGTCTTATTTCTGTGTTGTGTTTTCTGTCTGTTCTTTGATATCCTGCTATTGGTCTGAGGAATTTCATTTCAGCAGCTTGTATTCTGGCAGATTGTTGTGTTGTCACTGTCCATGTTTCGGATCCGTAAGTAATAATAGGAACTGCCATTACCTTCTATAATTTAATTATAGAGTATTTTGTGACTTTATTTTTTAAATTTATTTATAGTGTTCCGGTTATATAATTAAACTTATTTAGTTTATTATTTATATCTGTTTCAACTTTTATAAGATTCATGATGTGTTCCGTTGAGGTATTATTCAAAATTAAAGTATAAAATTATGGAATATTCACCTGAAAGTTCCGTCTCCTCAACTTAATTAATAATTTAACTGTAGCGCTTTCGGGACTTGTCCCATCATCGGCAAGATTCAAAACTGGTGTTTCACTGAAGATCTGGTAGAGGGGGTTGCACAGAGAAAATAATCCAGCGAAGATAAACGTACTCGAAGAGATGGAAATCATAAAAGCAGCTAAAACAACGGCAGCCTGATAAATGAAAACGAACCCAATACATGTAACCCCCTCTACCAGATCTTCAGTGAAACACCAGTTTTGAATCCTGCCGATGATGGGACAAGTCCCGAAAGCGCTACAGTTAAATAACTAATTCAGTTGAGGAGACGGACCTTTCAGGTGAATATTCCATAATTTTATATTAATTTTTTACATCTGTTTCCGTTGTACTTGTTCTATTGGTTTATTTTCTAATATTATCTTTGTCCGAATTGGTTGAGCGCCCTTGAAAGCCACTGTTTTTATTTTCCTGATATTTCCATATTATATTCTCTGTCCATATTATATTATGTGATAGTTCCAAATTATTGTACACAGAATTAAGTACCTCAAAAAAATGTACAAAAACCTTCCCTACGGCATATGTCTACCATTTACGGATAACTCACAATAACCATTTTTGTCTTTCAACTCATTGATGCCAAGAAGATCGGGATAAGTAGATTCCCGGGGCAACGCCGAATAATCATCACGGGGTGTGATTACGATATAAATTTATATTTACTTTTTCTTTTTTACTTATTCAATATTTTTTCGTCTAAAATATTGTAAGGGTCATATAGAAAGAATGGAAGGCAACCTACTAGCAAAAAGAGCTGAAGAAGATAGAACAATCGACGGGAGAAGAACAAGAGGAAGACCAGCCAAGAGATGCATAGACAGTGAATACACATCTAATACGTCTTCCTCCGAGGATGATTTTGGAAGTACAGGATGAAAATCGTACAAATTATGTTTAAGAAGAAGAAGAAGAAGATTTATTAAATTAAACATAAAAATATATTTAGCCTAATTTATATAGGCGTAGCAGCGCATTACAGGTATTAGCTTGTAGGATATAAATCAAAAGATTTTATTTTAGAAGACGGCGGCATCGTTTATCGATAACTCACAATAACCATTTTTGTCTTTCAGCACTTTGATGTCAAGTAGATCGGGATAAGTAGATTCCCGGGCAACACCAGGTAAATAGTACGGGGTATATAAAAATAATTACGATATAAAATAGTAATTATTTTTCTTTTTCACTTATTCAACATCTATAAAGATAATTAAATCTCTTTTAGATAAGATGACAAATTATCTTCTTGGGAGAAAATCAGCACTGGAGTAAGACAGGGATGTGGACTTTCACCGGTGCTTTTCATTATGTACATGAATAAATTAATAAACGAATGGAGTAAAACACAACGAGGATATATACCCATCAATAGGAACCTCAAACTCGATGCTATTCTTTTTGCAGACGATTTAGCTCTCCTGGCACTTTCCGAAAATGATTTGTAACGATCAATTTATAATTTACAAAAAATAGGTGCCAAGTTTAATATGGAAATATCAATTAACAAAACTAAAATTATGGTATTTCATGGGAAGGACCCATACAAAGTAAAATCTGTCTCCAGAATAAAATTTTAGAGAGATCTAATCAATTTAAATATCTTGGATATTATCTCTCTATCTGGGATGAAAAAGATATCCCTGAAAAAATTACTAGTTATAATAAAAGTTTAGGAATTATTAATCAAGTTATGAAACCATCCCTTGTACAAAAAAACACCAGATTACGTTTATATAACACTTTGGCTAGACCAGTGTTGACCTATGGTAGTGAAGCATGGACACTAAAAATACAACATGGAAGCAGAATAACGGCTTGTGAAATGAGATTCATGCTCAGAACAGCGGGTTACTCCAGATGGGATCGGAAAAGGAACACCGATATCTTAAAAGAATTGAAGACTACGCCAATTTTGGAATATATTAAACAGTACCAACTAAATTGGAAACACCATCTTGAAAGAATGAGTTCAAATCGGTTCCCCAAAGCTGTTTATAATTATATACCAAGAGGACGAAGATCACTGGGCCGTCCTATGAAACGCTGGAGGGAAAATTTTCTATAGGATCGTAACAGGTCTTGGCCTAATACTTGGAAGGAAGAAGAAGAAATTTATTCAACTAAATATAAAAACATATTTAATTTATTTAGGCATAGCAGTGCACTCCAGGTATTATACAGTAGGAGGTAAATCAAAATATATGATTTTAGAAGACGGATAATTTCATCATTGTCGAACTGGATATAGGTGTAGCTAAATTTATTCATCATCCTCTTATCGTGTCCTCCTTTCGGAAGGTCAATTCCAAATACGCTTCCCACCATCTCTATCTTCCAATACTTTGCTTCCTTTTAGTTCTTCCCAATCGTATCCTCTCTATTGCAGACTTTTCTTCACTTGGTTAATCCATCTTTCTCGTGGTCTACCTCGTGGCCTTTTTCCTTGTATCTTGAAATTTAACAGTCTTTGTGGTAGTCTTTCCTTTTCCTTCTTCTTCTTAAACATAATTTGTAGGATTTTCATCCTGTTTATTTCCAAAATCACTCCTCGGAGGAAGACGTACTGAATGTACTTTCACTGTCTATCCATCTCTTGGCAGGTCTTCCTCTTGTTCTTCTCCCGTCCATTGGTCTATCTTCTTTAGCTCTTTTTGCAAGCCGGTTTTCTTCCATTCTTTCTATAAGACCCTTCCAATATTTTCGTCTATCTATAATAAATTTGGTTATATCTTGAATATGGCAGTTGTCCCTAATTTCTGTGTTTCTGTATTTTTAAATGCCAAACAGTTTTAATCTACTTTTTTATATGTCTCTTATTAATTTTTCTACACTTAATGTCTCCCTGATTTTGTCATTCCTTATTCTATCTCTTATTTTACGTACCATTCCATGTAAAGAATTAATATCTGTAGCTTGGATTCTGTGCAAGTCCTTCTTTGTATATGATCAAGCCTCAGCTTATGGATAAAGAGTTATATGTTTATCCTGTCAACACAATTGACTCCCCACAAACTAACTAACTAACTAACTCACTCACTATCGAGCCCGTAGGTTCATGGCCGCGCGGACATAAACTCTCCATACATCCCTATCGTGAGGTAATGTTTTCCAATCATTCCCTGTATAATCTACTTCCCTCAAATCAAAGTTAATGTTATTTTCCCACCTCATTCTCGGTCTGCCAATTGGGGTGTTTTCCCTCTGGTTTTGCTACAAGAAGCTTCCATGCACGTCTTTCATTCCCCATTCGTGCCACACGTCCTGCCCATCGCAGTATACGAGACTTAACTGTTCTAATTACATCTGGTTTCCTATAAATATCATGTAGATCACTGTTATGTAGTTTTCTCCATTCACCTGTCTGTTCATTTCTATTTGGTCCAAAAATTTTCCTAAGAACTTTATTTTCAAATCTCCTTTTCTCCCTTAAAGTAAGAGTCCATGTTTCGCATCCGTATAATTTTTTTGTAAGCCCATGTTTTCCCTTTACAGAGATTTATGCGTTCTCCCCCTACAGGGAAGTATTTGAACCATAGTAATTTAGTTACACTTGTTTTCGTATAGATGTCATTTTTGAGTGGTCTGTGGTGAGCGTTCCCCCTCATACTGACATCTAGGAAACCAAGGTAGTACTAGGCCCATGATTTCCCTTTACAGAGATTTATGCGTTCTCCCCCTACAGGGAAGAATTTGAACCATAGTAATTTAGTTACACTTGTTTTCGTATAGATGTCATTTTTGAGTGGTCTGTGGTCAGCGTTCCCCCTCATACTGACATCTAGGAAACCAAGGTAGTACTAGGACGGGAAAATTCGGTAAATTTTGCTTAGAAACCTTTTCATTCAGGCTTAAGGATTTTTTACGAGCCTGAAAATCTTCAGACTCGGGACCCACGGCTTAAAGTTCCTCCCGGAGGACTTACTCCTTGGATTTTTCCATCCTAAAAATGTATAATGTAACACGAAATAAAGCTAAAGTAAAATAAATAAGTAAATGTATTGGTTTGTGCTGTACGCGGTACCACCTTGTACCTTGGTTACTGACCACACATTATATTTTTAAAGTGGGACGTAGGTGCCTCATTAATGACGTCAGATAATTATATGAGATTTTCTTTGTCCCTATCGTGTAGTTACAAGTCCCGAGGGTTCCATAATATTCATTTTGTGCATAGTGGCGGGGATCACACAGTTCTGTGTTAGCACTCATGCGCTCCCATCACGTGCCCAAAAAGCCAAGTCTTTACCCTTGCATTTAGCATTATTGACCATCTCAAACATTATTAGAAAATATCTTCAAATTATTTGACTAACCAATGCCACCAGGCTGTCTTTATGACATTTCTGGCATTCACTCCTGACATGGCGGAAATTTAACCCACTTCTTAATTTGGAGCGCCTGAAAAGCTGAGTTACGTTTCCGCATTGATATGATAGACGATGAATAATAATGATGTCCAGGAGAGTCCTTAAACCTAGATCAAATCTATATCCAGATCATGGTCAACAAAGAAATAATTCCCTTTATTTATTTATTTTACCTGATAGAGTTAAGGCCGTAAGGTCTTCTCTTCCACTTCACTAGGGTTAAATTATACATACAATAAGAATTATGATTGATACATAATAGATATAGACTACACAATATAAATTTGACAAGGGTAAGAAAGAAAAATAGTAATAATAATAATAGTAATAGTAATATATATTTAGAATTAAGGTGAATAAGTGGCAAGTTGACCAAGAGGACAAATCGAAGAAAAAACTGGAACAACTTGGACAGATGATAGAAAACAAGTTCATAGCAAAAGAATGAAAGAAATTTGGACTCAAAGGAAACGCCTCTAAGTACTTTGCGTAGTCCTACATGGGCTCATCCGCAATAAAAAAAAATAGAAATAATTATAATAATAATAATAATAATCTTCTTCTTCTTCCTTCCAAGTATTAGGCCAAGGCCTGTTACGATCCTATAGAAAATTTTCCCTCTATCGTTTCATAGGACGGCCCAGAGATCTTCGTCCTCTTGGTACATAGTTATAAACAGCTTTGGACATCCGATTTGAACTCATTCTTTCTAGATGGTGTTTCCAATTTAGTTGGTACTGTTTAATATATTCCAAAATTGGCGTAGTTCTGCAATTCTTTTAAGATAATAATAATAATAATAATAATAATAATAATAATAATAACAAAAATAATAACCTATAAATACATTAAGTAAATGTCTTGGTAAAGAAAGTTTAAAATATAAAGAAACAATAAAAGTGTACAAGAAAAAAATTACTATGTTCTGACCCGGAATCGAACTCGTGTCCCCATAAACTGTAATGAGATGCTCTTGACTACTAGCCCAGGCAGGTGATCCGTTCCAGTATTATTGTGAAGCGAAACCAAACAGAGGGTTTATTAATATTATTATTATTATTATTATTATTAGTAGCAGTAGTAGTAGTAGCAGTAGCATTGTTATGCAAGATTTTTGAGCAATGTTATCTTCTTTCTTCTATCGTTTTATTCAACATTTATTACATCTTCTTCCATCATTTTCTTCTTTATCTTCATCCTATTCTTCTTTTGCCTTCTTCCAATTCAATTTCGTCATACCCATATTTTCATCGTTTTATTATTTTCTTTTTTTCCATCTTTTCCTTTTGCGTCTTATTCTTCTTTCGTTTCTATTTCGTCCTCTTCATCTTATTTTCAAATATGTCTCTCTCTCCTTCTCTTCTTCTTGTTATTCTACCACTTTAATCATCCTCAAATTTTCCTCCTCCTTCTTCTTCTACCATTTCATTTCCTTTATTTACCTTTCGTTTTCCCTATTATTCTTCCTTCTTTCATTTCACTTCCATTTTAAATTCGTCTCTAGGCTATGTTTGATCATTATTTTAGATAATTTAATATTAAGACTACAGTGAACTCTTCTTTCATTTTCAGAGCAGCTTTTTCCTGCAAATTTGGCCGAAGATGCTGACATCTGTCGAGAAAATCGCTCTAAGTTCAGCAGATCTCACAAGAATAGAACGCCTGTACGTTCCGCGACGTTCCGCTGTTTCTAGAATCATTCATAAAGGTAAGTTTACGCGAGAATTTTTAATATCATCTACAATTTTTAGAGAATTTACACATTTTTTACAAAATTCAGAAAGAATGTAGCCATTTACGATTGTACGCAAGACATTTTTTAAACCTTCATGTATTCTTACTAGACAATGAAAGTGACCACGACAAAAATTTATGTACATCCTAAATATATTCTGTTAACGGTCTAACGGTATCGAAGGATAATTTTAGGCATTGCCGAAGGAATGAAGCTATTGGGGTTGTTGTAATGAAAATATTTTTAACCCATTCGTTTGAGGTTGAAATGCTCGATACATTTCCCCAGAAACCGGATTTAAGTTACTGTAAATTATATTGCCTACTTTCAGACATTCAAAACAAACAAAACATAACGGTACTTGTGATCACAATAAGGGTGAAGGCTAAAACACATTCCTCTACTATTCTTAAATGTTAACAAAATATTACCCTGGCGAGGGATGCACAAAATATTGCAAAATATATAACAGCAGAGTTAAGCGAGTGTACCTTGTCTTTTAGGGCGAATGAGTTAAAAATACAGATCTTCACCGATTCTATTTAGTAGACACCGAAAATGCCCATGACCAAATATATATATATATATATATATATATATATATATATATATCAAAGGTGTTCGACAAGGATGTGGACTATCTCCACTCTTATTTAATATATATATTAACAGAATAGTGCAAGAATGGAAACAAACAGTAAATAGTGGAATTTCAATAACTAGGAATAAAATAATTCAAACAATATTATATGCTGATGATCAAATAATATTATCAGATTCCGAATATAGCTTACAAATAGCAGCGTATCAATTATTCAAAATTGCCAGCAAATATAATATGAAAATTTCCGCTTCAAAATCCAAAACAATGGCAATGTGTGGAAAAAACATACAACGGGTGAAAATTGAGATTGATGGAAAAATCATAGAACAAGTGTCAGATTTCTCTTACTTAGGAAGTGTATTTGCAGAGTATAAGAGTGGCATTGATTCAAAATTACAAAAATATAATCAAATGAATGGGGTAATACGAAGACATTTTGGTAAACAGATGAGGACGGAGACAAAACTAAGATTACATAACATCACATCAAAAGCTGCTCTAAAATACGGAAGTGAAATTTGGATTTTAAATAAAAGAAAACTCTCATAAACTTCAAGTAAGCCAAATGCGCTTCTTACGATCATTGTTAGGAGTTAATAGACTGGATCACCAAAGGAACACTACTATCAGAGGAAAACTTGGAGTAACAAGTTTAAATGAAGATATACAAAGATACCAACAAGAATGGAAAAATTATCTGAGGAGAATGGCAAGAAATAGACTTCCAAAATTGGCATTACAATATACCCCAACTGGACATAGGGACCAAGGAAGACCAAAACATCGGTGGAAAGATCAAGACCATCTTCGCTAGGTTTACCGTACAGGCCACATGGCCTAAAACGAATCTGTTCATGATGATGATGATATATATGCCCTGCGCCATAGCCGAGTGGTTAAAGCAAGATGCCTTGGCGCAGAGCTACGGGACTTGCGCTGGTTCGAGTCCCCATGAAGGAAGGAATTTTCCTACTCAATTTCGGCCAGCATGGGATCGGTGCCCACCCAGCATCGTAAGGCACTTGGGTAGCTACAATAAGTAGCGACTTTAGGTTGTAAAGACCAGATAAAACGGCTGGGGGACCCGACATGCTGACCACATGTCACCCCTACACTGGCTTATGATCCTCTACCTCTGTGATTAATACATTTGACGTGAGGCCAGCAGCCGGCTGGTAGGTCAAATGCCTTCTAGGCCTGTCGCGCTAGGAGTTTTTAAATGTACGTGTTACCGCAGAAGATAACGATGACAAGATCAAGGATGAGTTCTATGAAGAATTAGAATGTGTATTTCGTAGGCTCTTGTCCCAAACCGTAGCCGAGTCGAAAGGATGCTGAACTTCCGAACAAATTGGATCATAAATTTGACTTGATAATGAAATCGATTAGTTTACGCATTTCCTATGCGACAGACCTTTGATAACTAACTAACTCACTGGCTCTATCGAACCCGTAGGTTCATTGCCGCGCGGATATAAGCTCTCCATACGTCCTTATCCAGAGCTAATGTTTTCCAATCATCCTCCATATAATCTACTTCCCTCAAATAATGGATAATGTTATTCTCCCACCTCATTCTTGGTCTACCAACTGGGTGTTTTCCCTCTCGTTTTCCCATATGTGTTACATCTCTTGTCCTTCGCAGCCTATGAGACTTTCCTGTTCTTATTATAGCTGGTTTCTTATACATATCATGTACGGTAAGAAATTAAACATAGGCTCAATTCTGGAAATGCATGCTATTATGCATTACGGAGACTCTTCACGTCCCAACTCCTTTCAAAAAAGTTAAACCGAAAATATATAAATCTATTATTCTACCAGTTATATTATATGGATGCGAAACATGGACTCTTACTTTAAGGTAGGAAAGGAGATTACGGGTATTTGAGAATAGAGTTCTTAGGAAAATTTTTGGACCAAAAAGAAATTAAACATAGGCTCAATTCTGGAAATGCATGCTATTATGCATTACGGAGACTCTTCACGTCCCAACTCCTTTCAAAAAAGTTAAACCGAAAATATATAAATCTATTATTCTACCAGTTATATTATATGGATGCGAAACATGGACTCTTACTTTAAGGTAGGAAAGGAGATTACGGGTATTTGAGAATAGAGTTCTTAGGAAAATTTTTGGACCAAAAAGAAATTAAACATAGGCTCAATTCTGGAAATGCATGCTATTATGCATTACGGAGACTCTTCACGTCCCAACTCCTTTCAAAAAAGTTAAACCGAAAATATATAAATCTATTATTCTACCAGTTATATTATATGGATGCGAAACATGGACTCTTACTTTAAGGTAGGAAAGGAGATTACGGGTATTTGAGAATAGAGTTCTTAGGAAAATTTTTGGACCAAAAAGAAATTAAACATAGGCTCAATTCTGGAAATGCATGCTATTATGCATTACGGAGACTCTTCACGTCCCAACTCCTTTCAAAAAAGTTAAACCGAAAAATATATAAATCTATTATTCTACCAGTTATATTATATGGATGCGAAACATGGACTCTTACTTTAAGGTAGGAAAGGAGATTACGGGTATTTGAGAATAGAGTTCTTAGGAAAATTTTTGGACCAAAAAGAAATTAAACATAGGCTCAATTCTGGAAATGCATGCTATTATGCATTACGGAGACTCTTCACGTCCCAACTCCTTTCAAAAAAGTTAAACCGAAAATATATAAATCTATTATTCTACCAGTTATATTATATGGATGCGAAACATGGACTCTTACTTTAAGGTAGGAAAGGAGATTACGGGTATTTGAGAATAGAGTTCTTAGGAAAATTTTTGGACCAAAAAGAAATTAAACATAGGCTCAATTCTGGAAATGCATGCTATTATGCATTACGGAGACTCTTCACGTCCCAACTCCTTTCAAAAAAGTTAAACCGAAAATATATAAATCTATTATTCTACCAGTTATATTATATGGATGCGAAACATGGACTCTTACTTTAAGGTAGGAAAGGAGATTACGGGTATTTGAGAATAGAGTTCTTAGGAAAATTTTTGGACCAAAAAGAAATTAAACATAGGCTCAATTCTGGAAATGCATGCTATTATGCATTGCAGAGACTTTTGATGTCCCAACTCCTTTCAAAAAACGTTAAGCTGAAAATATATAAAACTATTATTCTACCAGTTATATTATATGGGTGCGAAACATGGACTCTTACTTTAAGGGAGGAAAGGAGGTTACGAGTATTTGAGAATAAGGTTCTTAGGAAGATTTTTGGACCAAAGAGGGATGAACAGACAGGAGAATGGAGAAGACTACATAACAATGAACTACATGGTCTTTATAGGAAGCCAGATATAATAAAAACAGTTAAGTCTCGTAGACTGCGATGGGCAGGACATGTTGCACGTATGGGGAATGAAAGACGTGCATGGAAGCTTCTTGTAGGAAAGCCAGAGGGAAAACGCCCAGTTGGTAGACCAAGAATGAGGTGGGAGAACAACATTAACTATGATTTAAGGGAAGTAGATTATACAGGGAATGATTGGAAGGCATTGGCTCAGGATAGGGGTGTATGGAGAGCTTATGTCCGCGCGGCCATGAACCTACGGGTTCGATAGTGCCAGTGAGTAAGTAAGTAAGAGAGATGAACAGACAGTTGAATGGAGAAGACTACATAACAGTGAATTACATGGTCTTTATAGGAAGCCAAATATAATAACAGTTATGTCTCGTAGACTGCGATGGGCAGAACATGTGGCACGAATGGGGAATGAAAGACGTGCATGGAAGTTTCTTCTGGGAAAACCAAAGGGAAAACGCCCAGTTGGTAGACCAAGAATGAGGTGGGAGAATAACATTGACTATGATTTGGGGGAAGAAGATTATACAGGGAATGATTGGAAAGCATTATCACAGGATAGGGATGTATGGAGAGCTTATGTCCGCGCGGCCATGAACCTACGGGTTCGATAGTGCCAGTGAGTTAGTAAGTATTATGTAGTTTTTTTTCTCCATTAAACTGTCTGTTCATATATTTTTGGCCCAAAAATTTTCCTAAGAACTTTATTCTCAAATACTGACAGATCTTTGATTATATTCTAAATACGTTTTTAAGTCTTCGGTGTATGTGCACCTTGCGAAACACAGTTTGGGAAACATTAGTTTATATTGAATATCACAATAACGCATTTTCACAGGTTTGCTAGTTTTTCAATAAACTATAAAACGTCTATTGGGCAATTAATGACTATAGATTTTATCAAATGAAATACATGTTTGGAACTGAAGAGAAGCGAGATTTGAATTGATGTGATGACGTATTTAAAACAAGTGAAGTTGTGAATGCGTGAATTAGAGTTGCACACACACACACAGAACAGTAAGTAATTTACAAAACTAAACCTCACAGGCGACCACATAACCTCTGCAGTTGTTATATTTTAAATAATTTTACGACGAGGGTCGTGCGGACTGGTTTTCTAGGTCTGCACAACCCTCCGCTGTCAGTCTGCAACTTGTGCGTGCATTAGTGTGTGTTTGTGTTGCTGTAAGACTAACTTGTTAAGAGTTTGTCACTATGTAAAAAGTTGAACAACGCTACTCTAACTTTATTCTATTGTTTTTCATTTTAAAGTAAAAATATACAGAGTGATGTAAAAGGTAGATTGGAAACAGTTATGTTGAAATCGTTGAGGAACTTAGTAGTATTAGGACTTTATTAGACAAAAAGTAAGATATTTACAATATTATTTCCAAATATGGGTCGCACGGGCAGTAAGCCGTACGTGCTGTTGACAGTCCGTTACAATAAAGTAATAATTGGTACTAGTGTGAAGAAAAATAAACAACAAAAAAGCAATAACATTACAATTACTTACTTATTTACTCACTGGCACTATCGAACCCGTAGGTTCATGGCCACACGGCCATAAGCTCTCCATACATCCCTATCCTGAGCTAATGCTTTCCAATCATTCCCTGTATAATCTACTTCCCTCAAATCATAGTTAATGTTATTCTCCCACCTCATTCTTGGTCTACCAACTGGGCGTTTTCCCTCTGGCTTTCCTACAAGAAGCTTCCATGCAAGTCTTTCATTCCCCATACGTGCAACATGTCCTGCCCATCGCAGTCTACGAGACTTAACTGTTCTTATTATATCTGGCTTCCCATAAAGAGCATGTAGTTCATTGTTATGCAGTCTTCTCCATTCACCTGTTTGTTCATCTCTCTTTCGTCCAAAAATCTTCCTAAGTACTTTATTCTCAAATACTTGTAACCTCCTTTCCTCTCTTAAAGTAAGAGTCCATGTTTCGCACCCATATAATATAACTGGTAGAATAATAGTTTTATATATTTTCAGTTTAACGTTTTTTGAAAGGAGTTGGGACATCAAAAGTCTCTGCAATGCATAATAGCATGCATTTCCAGAATTGAGCCTATGTTTAATTTCTTTGTGCATCTCATTCCTATTTGTGATTATTGTTCCTAGGTATTTGAATTCAGGCACTTCCTGAAAATTTCCCTCATTTGTCATTAGCTGTCCATTTCCATTATTTAATGGATTTCTATGTGTGACCATATATTTAGTTTTATTGATATTTACTTCCAGTCCTAATTTCTTAGTGTTACTCAATAGTGTGTGCGTGTTGGCCTTTAGTATCTCCTCGCTATGGGCAAACAATACTACATCATCAGCATAAACTAACAGCACAATTACATAAAGAAAACACAATAATATTACAATTAAATAATAACACAATAGCATTATACACTAATTAATTTATATATAATTGTTAAGAATTAATGGTATTGCATTTTGATAACATATATTTATTCATGAATGAGTGTTGTCCTTATTTTCCGCGTTTTGTTGAGGAATTTAAATATTTTTTTAGAGGAATTAAACCCAATTGGGTACAACTTGGACACTACACACACCCAGTCCCACGGTTGAGATTTGTTTTAAAAATCCCTTACCCCGCCGGGAATCGAACCCGGATCGCCGGAGTGGAAGGTAGGGACTCTACCGACTACGCCACAGCGACGGACAAATAATTTGTGGTTCAGTTATAAATAACACTAGCACAGCTAATGAAGATTTATGGAAATTTTGAGGAAGTGGCTGAATTCAAATACCTAGGAACAATAATTTCAAATAGGAATGAGATGCAAAAAGAAATTAAACAGAGGCTCAATTTTGGAAATGCGTGCTATTATGCATTGCAGAGACTCTTGACGCCCCACCTCCTTTCAAAAAACGTTAAACTGAAAATATATAAAACTGTTATTCTTCCAGTTATATTATATGGGTGCAAAACATGGACTCTTTACTTTAAGGGAATAGAAAAGATTTCGAGTATTTGAGAATAAAGTTCTTAGGAAAATGTTTGGATCAAAGAGAGATGAACAGACAGGTGGATGAAGAAGACTGCATAACATGGTCTTTATAGGAAGCCAGATATAATGAGAACAGTTAAGTCTCGTAGACTGCGATGGGCAGGACATGTGGCACGAATGGGGAATGAAAGACGTGCATGGAAGCTTCTTCTAGGAAAACCAGAGGGAAAACACCCAAGAATGAGGTGGGAGAATAACATTAACTATGATTTGAGGGAAGTAGATTATACAGGCTATGATTGGAAAACATTAGCTGAGGATAGTTATGTATGGAGAGCTTATGTCCGCGCGGCCATGAACCTACGGGTTCGATAGTGCCAGTGAGTTAGTAGATCATCATCATCATCTGCATTCATGGATTAGGTCTGTTGACCCGTTCCGACTTCAGCCCATCTCTTTCTAGGTCTGCCCACATCTCGGGTGCCTTTAGGTTTGTATTTTGTTATTTGTTTTGGATATCTATCTTCATTCATTCTGTCTATGTGTTGCTTCCATTTTTGTCTATATGTATCCATTTTATCAGTTATTGCAAATATTTCAAGTTCCTGTCTTATTTCAGTGTTCTTGATTCTGTCTTCCTTAGTGCACCCCTTAACAGATCTCAAAATTTCTTTTCTGCCGCCGTTATCCTACTTAGATCTTGTTTTTTATGTATCCAGGCTTCTGATCCATAGAGCAGTACCGGTACTGCCAACATTTTATAAAATTTCAATTGGGTCTCTCTTGTTGTTTTGTTGTTTGGTGTTCGTTTTATCGTACCACATATTCCCTGGAATTTTGCTATTTTATTATTTATATCATTATCATAATTAAATTAAAATGTCACATCCTAGATAATTGAGATGGTTCACCTGTTCTATGATTTTGTTTCCTATTACTATTACGAATCTGGATTTGATTTTTCCCTTGGAATGCCATTACCTTAGTTTTTTCTATGGATATTTTGAGATTGAGTTAGTAGATGGGAGAATAATTTTCGGATGGATCTTAGGAATCTGGGTATTGGAAATATTAACTGTATTCAGTTTGACGGAGAAATGGACTAATGGGGGAAGTAATAGTAATTGCAGCATTGGACTTACAGGCTCCTTACATCAGTTAGTTAGTTTAAGGTTTGTGTAAATCTAGGAAACATGGAGGGTTTTGTTTTGTGAAGAGAATGGAGGGCTTGTAGTGGTATACTGAATTAAATTACCCATCATGCAAGCTGACGGCGACAGCACAAGAATGATAGGACAGTTTCTAGAGGGAGAGAGAGAAGGGGGAAAAAAAGTGGATGGCAAAAAAATTGGTAAACACGGGAGAGATCATTGAGTTTGATCCGATACAGCAGCCATGTTACAGCGATTTGCTTTCAATCACGGCTCAGCGCCAAAAAAACACTGTGCGCACTTCAAAAAGCTTCTTCCCGTTTAACTAACTCACTGCCTGTTCCCTGAATAATTTAAATTACTTTTTTTTTTTGGAAATCCCCCTCCATTACTAATTCAGAAATGAAGCTATTGATGTAGTTCTATTTTTGTTTTGCGACGCTTCTGACATCAGCCGGGCGCTTATTTAACAATATGTAATAAATAAAATTAAAACAGTTTACCTTAGTAGTAATTGCATTGAAAGAGTCAGCAATCAATCTGGGATGTAAATATGTCCAATTAAAACCCCACAGATACTAGTAGACGTGATACATTCAGGACAAGAAACACACCCCCAAATGGATCCTGACGGGTGCTTTTTTACACCCTTTATATTAGCTTGACCTGTATCTATGTAACTGAATATTTTAACGCGATTTTCCACCCACTTAAAATCATTGGATCGACCGTAAAACTTTGCATACTTGTAAAAGACCCGTGACAATATAATGATTTCATATTTTGTTTCTAAAATCATATCCAGAATCATCAGAAAATTAAAAAAAAGTGTCTTTGGATCTATCTAACGGAATTTTTAACACGATTTTCACCCACTTAGAAACATTGGATCGACTTGAAACTTGTGTTGTACTTGTAAAGGACCCAGGACAATACAATAATTCCGTATTTTGTTTTCTAGAATCCTGGTTCAGAATCATCAGAAAACAAAAAGAATGAAAACTGGTATAATAGGTTGCGGGCCTAAGTAAGTTAATTTCTACGCTTTGTATTCTACTCTGTAATTGTTTGGTCATTACCCAAGTTTCACTCCCATAAAGTAATGCAGGAACTGCCAATGTTTTATAAAACTTCAATCTAGTATCTCTCCTTCTTTTGTTATTAATGTTTTATGTATAGTACCGCATATAATCTGAAATTTCGACAGTTTCAAATTTATGTCTCTTTCAGTTTTTGTATCGAAAAAGCTCCATCACTTTTACTGGTATAAATATAAATAACCTCAAGGAGAAAGATAGGAAAAATAATGTTTTGCATGGATATACAGTTTAAAGAGCCCAATAATAAGGTAAATTTATCTTTGTGCTGTTGATAGTGTTTAAAATAAAAAAGCATGAAAAATGTTTAACAAAAAAAATTTGTTGGTCTTCGAATTTTTAAAAAATAAATCACAATCCATATCTGAACCTTATTATTAGTCAAATTGAACTATTCACAATAACGTACTTAAATTTTGGAAGCAAAAAAAAATAAAATCCATATCTGAACCTTATGAAATGAAACTATTCACAAAAACGTACTAAATTTTGGAAGCAATTGGATAACTAGTTTTTGAGAAAATTATGTCAAGACAATACTTTTGAGAAGTTGGATATTTTATTTTCATTTTTTTCTGTATTTTAATTTACTCATGAGGAAATATGTCTTAAAAGTTAACCAGAGTGTCAAAATGTTGAGAAGGATTGGTTTAAGGCGACATGGTAGCCTGAGCATATGGTTGCTATGCAGCAGTGAAATCAAAACTTGAAGGAGTTTGGGTACGTTTTTCTCAGAAATCCCTTGTAGTATAGAATCATAATTTTCTGTGCTTATTATCGTTATAATTAACAATATGCATGGCCAAAATAATTGGATTATCTTTATTGGTTCAATGGGAAAAAAATATTTGCATTTGGAAAATAAAAAGTTTTCTTCAAAATGTTTTTTTTTTTTAGATATTTAGGTACCATTTTCTCAAAAACTACTAGAGGCAGGAAAAGCTAACATTTTGCCTACTTCATCCCACGTTTTTATGAATATTTGCCGCCACTTTCACAAAGTTATATAATAACAATCATGGGTTTTAAGACTCTGAAGAGAATGACAAAATAGTATTATTATTTATTTATTTATTTTCCAAATGCACATATTTTTTTCCCATTGAACCAATAGAGACAATCCAATTATTTTGGTAATGCTTATTGTTAATTATAATGACTATTTAACTCATGCCCCAAATGGGAGTCAATGACCAATCACGTTTCAATGATTTCTGTTTTACAACCAATCAGAGTCGTGTTTCACCAAATATTTATCAGTGTTATAATTACCATATTAAAGAAAGCTCCTCCTTACAATATTGCGTTCCTTTGACAATAAATAGTATGATCTGGTTGCAGTGATAAACAAATGAAGCAGTAGAAGCGTACCTATCGTTTTCTCATTGTTTTCAAACATCGCCGTTTACATTAAATGTATAAATATTTTAAAATAACTATAGTTAAATAATGATTTGTGAGTAAACAGCTTAATTTTATTCGTTAAATAGTCCTAACAAATGCTACTCTTGATTTCCAAATTCTCTAGATAAATTCACTCCTCACTTCGTGAGTCGTGAATTTATCGATAATTTGGAAATCACTCGTGGCATTACTTATGATAATAAGCACAGAAAATTATGATTCGATACTGCAAGGGGTTTCGGAGAAAAATGTACCCAAAGTCCTTGATGTTTATAGCATATAAAATATATATATTTAATTATAACATCTATAAAGCGTCACTGCTATAAAGTAAAAATATTCTCTTTAATTTGCTTACTTGTTATAGTCAGCTACTAGATGGCAGTGAAGACTGTGTTCTCGCGACATCTAGTAATAATAGAGAATATAATACATATATAAGAAAAATAAGTGTTTGAATTGGATTCGCCTGGTAGTGTAATGAATATCACGCTGAGGTACAGACTCAGAGATCCGGGTTCGAATCCCGTCCAGGCATTTATTTTTATTATACCATATATATATATATATATTATTTATATATATATTATTTTCAGATTTAAATGTTTTTATATAAATCAAGTTATCATCATCCATGTACCGTAATCCTGCCCGAGGGCGGAGGTCCTTCACTGCAATCATAGCATTTTCATGCTATGCTTGCAACTTTACTAGGGGAATTGTAGGTGTGGTAGCTTCCCGTTGCTTTCCACACCGGTGAAGGATGATGATGATGATAATGATAAGGATGATGATGATGGCCATATAATTTCGGACCGTTTGGGCCTTAAAGTTTTCCTGACATTTGTCTTACAGGTGAGGAAAAACTCCGATAAAAACCTCACCCAGAGAAAAACTGCCCCGACCGGGGATCGAACCCGGGCCCGCTGCGTGACAAGGCAGCATGCTACCGCGAGACCACAGCGGTGGACATCAAGTATATAAGGTAGAGATATAAACTTAAAGCCAAAATATTCTCAAATGTGTTGTGGGCATGGTGTAAAATTGTCAGGCTTATTTACGTACAGGTTCATAAGAATAGTAATTTGATTTTCGCTGCTGCTATAGTAACCATATACTGAGACTACCATGTCCCCATAATTAGTGACGCAATTTTCATGCACGTAACTTAAAAATAAGGTGAAAAAATTATTTTTGTATTATGCATATTTTTAAACCGAATTGCAAGGAAATTAGTACCCGGTGTCCTTATATGCATACATATGTTAAATGAAGTGTTCAAAGAAGTAATTTTTGACGCCAAAAAGTATTTTATTTTGAGGAGAGAAGTGAGGCTGGAGTAGGAATAATTTGGAAGAGCAATAAATGTGACAGAGTCCACCTGGATATTAATAAAGTGTGTAATGCAGCGTTTTGTAACTGGCAACAGACGAACAAACAGACAATTATGTGAGCAACCAGGCAGAGTTGTTGTTACAAATGGTGCGAACCAAAATGACAGGACAGGTGCGTGCGTTATTGCTGCCAACTCCAGTCTGTGAGACACAGCACAATCTTGTGGAACCAATCTGCTATCTTGACATCGCAATTCTGCACTCTAACGCTTGTCTTCCTCGCTAGGTGAGGTGGCATTTATTTAATTATTATTAAATTAATTCAACGATGTCAACCTTGGGGAACTCAAAGAAAAGGAAGATCAAGAAAACCCTGAAACGTTAAGATAACGAAAACAATGAACATTAGACGACTGAAAAATAAGTATAATAATAATAATAATAATAATAATAATAATAATAATAATAATCCATCCATAGTAATTCTGCCCGAAGGCAGGTCCTTCACTGCAATCATAGCACTTTCATGCTATGCTTGCAGCTTTACTAGGGAATTGTGTAGGTGTGGTAGCTTCCCGTTGCTTTCCACACCGGTGAAGGATGATGATAATGGTAAGGATGATAATGATAAGGATGATGGCCATATGATTTCGGGGACCGTTTGGGCCTTAAAGTTTTCCTGACATTTGTCTTACAGGTGAGGAAAAACCCCGATAAAAACCTCACCCAGAAAAACTGCCCCGACCGGGGATCGAACCCGGGCCCGCTGCGTGACAAGGCAGCACGCTACCTCGAGACCACAGCGGTGGACATAACAATAATAATAATAATAATAATAATAATAATAATAATAATAATAATAATAATAATAATAATAATTTGTATTTAGGAATATTCCACAATACAGTGTTTCTCCTTCAACCCAAAGTGATTTGTTGCCAGAGATTTCTGTCTAAAGCATCTTGTTCCCCCAAATCTCTAGCTTCCATACTTCTCTTCACTCCATCCATCCATCGTTCTCTATTCCTGCCTCTTCCACTTCTTGCATTAGCTTTCCAATTAAGGATCATTTTATTATTCTCTCTTCTTTCATTCTTGTGAGGTGTCCACATCAGTTTCAAATTTTTTTTTTCTATTTTTTCCTCATATTTTTTTTCAACATAATAATAATAATAATAATAATATTAATAATAATAATAATAAAATAATAATAATAATAATTCAGGATATGTGGCACGAATGCAGAATTAAAGAGATGCTTGGAAACTAGTGGGAAAGCGCTCAGTAGACAGCCCAAGAACGGGGTGAGATTATGGGTGAAATTTCTATTTTCTAACTGTTTTGAGTTAGAGACTGACTTGATTTTTTGTACAAATATTCACTGCGGGATACAAAATGGACTCGATTTTTTTCCATTTTCGTATAACCTCGTCAAAATATATATATAAACAATGTGGGGTGATAATGTATATATCTTGTCGAACTCCTTGACCGTTGTACTGCACATAACAAATGAGATTAGTCGGTACAGATTCCTGCTATCATGCGAGATGTATTGTGTTAATTTAACTATTACTCATATGACGTCACACTGGTTTTAAATGCTATAAAATGAAAAATAAATATCCTCAACTCGTGTCCAACTCAGGTTCGGGTCGAGGAATGAGATGATATGAAAGTCCCTATATTCATTGGGTCTGTGAACGATAAGGGCCGACCACTCCTGACGCACCGTCACAGGAGCGGGTGAACGACATGGATGAGATGACAAAAATCTGCCCAAACTCCGTTCTTTCCACCATGAAACCCACATGGAGTGACCGAGACTCGATATCGGGACCTGAGCGGTGAGAGGCGAGCGTCTAACCGGTTGCGCCACGAAACAATTAATTTTTAATTATTGCTTACAGCTCATTGCCAAACTATATTTTCGAAATGTACAATACAATCTAGACTCGCGCGGCGTTAGGGTCAGCCGCATTCCTTCTTGAGACTTTCTTTCTCTAGAATTACATGCTGAATTTGCGCAGTACCTGCATGAAGGAACTTTTGTTGTGCATGTTTCTTCGGTAAATTATTCTCTTTTTTTGTCCAATGCCACCAGGTTGTATTTTATGACATTTCTGGCTTTCCCCTCTGGCATTGGCGGAATTGTAATCCATTTCGTAGGTTACGGCACCCGGGAGGCGGAGTTGCATTACCCCGATTTGCCCTAGCCTAAATTCCAGACTATGAGAGATCACAGGAATAATTCCCTTTAAAGAAGAAAATCGTATGATTTGACCGAGAATCGAACTCGGAACCTCATCAATAATTGTAGTCACAAAGGCTGAACATGACGCTGGTCTTAATTTTTATTGGAAAATCTGTTTTTTTCATTCAATGCCACCACGTCATTTTTCGACATTCTGTCATTCTCTGGAATGGCGTTATTGTAACCCACTTCTGAGGTTGGGGCGCCTGTAATGATGCGCCAGAAGATGCCTTAATCCTAAACTGGAATATGTTAATCATGGCCAGATTATGTTCGGGTTTGGCCCTTAAATTTTCCTGACATTTGTCTTACAGTTGAGGAAAAAAAAACAGAAAAAAACCCATCACCCAGGAAAATTGTCCCAACCGGGGATCGAACCCGGGCCCGATGCGTGGAAAGGCAGCACGCTATTCGAGACTACAGCGGTGGACATTTGAAAATCATTCAGAAATATATTATTCGAACGCCCTGACTAGGTGGGAAGATAATATTCGGATGGATTTTACGGAACTGGATATAATTGACTGAAAACATTGACAAGTGGAGAATATTAGTGAATGCGTAATTAAAATTCCATAATCCGTATACTTATGCATTGTTTTCTATTTAAAACAGTTGAAAATTGTGACTAAATTAAGAAAGTAAAGATTATAGCCTCAACAATAAAACAGATTCTTTTGTTATCTTTTTTCTTAATAAATTTAAGCATTATTGCGATGCTGCGTTGTTTTAGCGAAACTTATTCGTCATTGTTTACGCTATTATTTCGCTCCTTCTCTCAGCAGAAATGTCTCTAATGTTTCCTGAATAAAGCTAAGATGATAGTTATTAATTTCTACATTGTTCTTACGACTTCTGATGTTAATCTTTTCCTTACGAGGTGTTTTATACAACATGGCTTTATTCCAATATCAAATAATCTCCATTTTATTTCATTTTACTTGAATAATTTGCTTTTATATTGCTTTTTTCTTTCATATAAAGGAAAATCCTCCATTCCAAGATGCAAGAGTTATTTTGAAAATTTAATGTGCTATACATTTTACGATGACAATATTATCGAAACAGTAAAATTGACTATAAATTCAAAGTTCGCTTTATTCAGCTTTCGTTTTAGAAAGGAGCGTTCCAGTGTTAAATTCTACAGGAAGTGCCAGAAATGTGTATACAGTAAAACATTGTCATAGAAGATTTAAGTTGGAGATTTTTTTTTTAAATTTGTTCCATCGTGAGAGGCAATTCACAAAACTGATGATAACAAAATCGGAGGATACAGTTTGATATTGCAGCTATACATCTATCATCTACTTCCAAAATTCAATTGCACCACTCGATAGATAAAGGATCACAGAATTCGTTACTCTTACTATTCTTATTATATCTGGCTTTTTATGAAGATCATGTAATCCACTGTTATGTAGTCTTCTCCATTCTTCTGTCCATCTCTCTTTGGTCCAAAAATTTTCCTAACAACTCTACTCTCAAGTACTCATAATCCCATTTCCTCCCTCAAAGTAAGAGTCCATATTTCGCTAACATATAGTATAACTGGTAGAATCATAGTTTTATACATTTTCAGTTTAACGTTTTTTGAAAGGAGTTGGGACATCAAGAGTCTCTGCAATGCATAATAGCACACATTTCCAGAATTGAGCTTATGTTTAATTTCTTTGTGCATCTCATACCTACTTGTGAGTATTGTTCCTAGGTATTTGAATTCAGCCACTTCCACAAAATTTCCCTCATTTGTCTTTAGCTGCCCATTTCTATTATATAATGTATTTCTATGTGTGAACATTTATTTAGTTTTATTGATATTTACTTCCAGTCCTAATTTCTTGGTGTTACTCAATAGTGTGTGCGTGTTGCCCTTTAGTATCTCCTCGCTATCGCCCATTTGTACTACATCATCAGCGCAAACTAACAGCTTATTAATACCACTAAATGTAGGCCTTCTTCATTCTCTAAAGATTTAATGGCATGCTCTAGTACAAACTTAAATAGTAGAGGAGATAGTGTATCTCCTTGCTTCAACCCAATGTGGATTTCGAATGTATCCGAAAACTGTTTGCCTACACGCACCCTACTCTTTGTGCCATTTAGACACATTTGTATAAGTCTAACTAACTTGTTAGGAATTCCGAACTCCAACAGGATACTATATAAGTTATCCCTCTTAATTGAATCATATGCCTTTTTTGAAGTCAACGTATAGTTGATGTAACAAAAAATTCTGAATTTTTACAATTCAATTGGGTGAAAAAACGAGAACGTCTAATGAAGAGATTTTTAGACTAAGCGTAAAGTGAAATTGGAAGAGGCAACGAGTGGCCTAACTCCTTGGAAGGGAAATTATCATGTAATAAGTGTAAATGTTTATGTACTGAAAATTGAATTTGGAAAATAGTATAACAGTAAGTTAGACTTCCATAACACTATAGACTGCGAAACAGAGACTTGGAAACACCTTGTAGGAAAACCAGAGAGAAAGCGCCTAGTACAGTAGTATAAGATTGAGATGGGAGCATAACACTGGTCAACATGATTTTTGTCTCATGAGTACCAATAGTTGTACTTAATGCAGTTTTTTATCGTGTTTTCAAATATGTATTTGGAATTTTTCCATCAGCCACAGTTTTTTTTATTTCAATTTCAATTAATGGATTTAAATAATTATTTTTAATAAGCTTTTTTTTGTTCATTTGTCCATTGTAAAATAAAACCAAATGAGCTAACTCAGGAGATTTCAGCTATGGAAAAGATATATCATATCAAGGCAAATGGAATCCTAATATGCTGTCCGATTATTGTTGGACCATCAAGAGGGATGCTCCACAGGCGAAATATAGCAGAAAATCGTGATTTCTTACTTTCTAGGTCAGTCCGAATGTTCGAATATTGTGTAGTTACGAATGTAGAAAATATTAAAGTGTTTGAAATTATAAATTCCTGTCTCTCGTAAACCTTGCGTGATGGAGAAAAACCGACATCATACTTGAATTCAGGAGAAAATACTATCAGAATCACAGATTTTAATTTCTGAGGCAAGAAAAGTTTTTTTTTTGTTGCTCACTCTAATTTGTTTTGATTCCACATACAAACCGCTATATTCATCTGTCTGTTCATCTCTCTTTGATCCAAAAATTTTCCTAAGAAATTTATTTTCAAATACTTGTAATCCTTCCTACCCCCTTAAATTAAGAGAATATTATCATTATTATTTTACTCTTACTTTAAGGGAGGAGAGGAGATTACGAGTATTTGGGAATAAATTTCTTAGGAAAGATTTTGGACCAAAAAGATATGAACAGACAGGTGAATGGAGAAGACTTACATAACAGTGAACTACATGGTCTTTATAGAAAGCCAGATATAATAAGAACAGTTAAGTCTCATAGGCTGCGATGGGCAGGACATGTGGCACTGCTAGAGAATGAAGGACGTGCATTGAAGCTTCTTCTAGGAAAACCAGAGGGAAAAATCCCAGTTAGTAAACCAAAAATGAGGTGAGAGAATAACATTAATTATTATTTGTGGGAGGTAGATTATACAGGGAATGGTTGGAAAACGTTAGCTGAGGTTAGAGATGTATGGAGAGCTTATGTCCAAGCGGTCATGAACCTACGGGTTCCATAGTGTCAGTGAGTTAGTTATTATTATTATTATTATAAGATATTTGTTTATAATTTATAAAACGAGTATGGATTTGGTTTCGTAGCAGTAGTTAGGGGTTGTGGAAACTTCTTGTGTTATGCTTTACTTTACAATAACAGCGCAAGTTGGCAAAGATAAACACACTAAAGTACTATTACAAAAGTTATTAATAACTGGCTGAGTATACACTGGCTTTAAAACATAACCACCTCTCTCTCCTCTCTTCGCTGTATCTGCCTTCGTTTCTCTGACTTTTCTATTTCCCTCTTTCTTTATTATATATCTCTCTCTGCCTGCCTATCTGTTATATGAAGAAATCTTCATAGAAAAAATAAGCTTTCAGCTTACTGAATGTTCCCTTAGGTAATTTAATGGGCCTGCAGAATAAAGTTCTGGGTATATATTTATCTATCTTCGTGTTTTTACAACTGCTGCCATCTTCCCGTGCCAAACCTCCAAAGCCTACGATCTTGGGCATCTTCAATGCTTAGCCCTCTAGCTTGCATTACTAACCTCATGCTTTCCTTCCATGTTAAGTTTGGTCTTTCTTTTTTGAGCAAGAGCTGAACAGTTTTCAAAAATGTTACTCACGGAGACATGGTGAAGATTTTTGCACGAGCTTATCTGAAAGCTGCTACAGCTCACAATGCAGTAAAATACTTTGAGAAAGCAGGAATCTGTCCTTACAACCCTGATGTTTTTGGAGACGAAGATTTCGTTGCAGCCACTCTTTGTGATGAGGCAAGGGGAAACCATACAAATACAACTGATTCGAAGGAGAATCAAAATAACTCCCAAGAAATTGTACAGGAAAAAGCAATTAACGAGAATTCAAGAGCCATCTCTGCAGTTCCTGGGACATCCAAAAGTGTCAGCCCATATGAAATACAACCTTTTCCGAAAGTCGATGCAAGCCAGAGGATGCGTAGGAAAAGGAAGTGTCAGCAATCCGAAATGTTAACTTCAACACTAGTAAACAAATTACAGCGTGAAAGGTTAGAAAAAAATTCAGGGAAGAAAAAGACATGTGAAAATCGAGGGAAAATTCCAAAAAGAAAACTCCAATATGACTTTGGTATGCGGAGAAGGTTATATTGATCCTCCTTCAGAAGACTGGATTCAATGTCTTCGGTGTAAGGACTGGGCCCATGAATCATGCACTGGATATCATGGTCATCATCATTAACAATCAGGGATTAAGCCCATGTGGCTTGTTCCGGTCTCATAGATTCTAATTCAAAAGTTGGATCCATCTCTTCTTCGGTCTACCAACATTCCTGCGTCCTTTTGGTTTGTATTTAAGTATAATTTTGGGAATGCGATCATCTTCCATTCTTTGAACATGTTCTTTCAATTTCTTCTAGATTATTTTATTCTATCTAAGAGTTTAAAGATATTTAGCTCATTTATAATATCGATACTTTATTACTAAAAGTCTCATAGATATCATGGTCATAGTTCTTGTTATTGTGACCATTGCCAGGAGTGATTTGTCCATAATTTAAATATTGACTAAAATAATCAACCTCTCTATATAAAAATTTATAAATGTAATATAGTTTTAGTGTATTTATATTTATTTTGCCTTTGTTATTAAATAAACATTTTTTTTTTCAAATTAATTAGAGAAATTATAATGAAAACAAAAACATTTCACTTTGCTCTGGTAGGGTTTTCACTTTGTCCGGGTACTCGAGCAAAGTGAAATCATTACAGTATTTTATTTAATTATTTATTTCCTGTACTTATATGCTATCAATTAAGTTGTAATATTAAACAAATTTGCACAACACTTGATTTATTAACTTGCAAAAAAATAAATGTTTCTGCGAGCGAACTCTTTCCAGAAGGGCATATCTTCCTTAGCATATCCGCTTTGCCCGGTCTTCCCCTACATATATATCGTACATTTTGAATATGCCCGAATAAGTGACATCTGGTGCCCACAAAAAGTCGGAGGAGAAAAAAGAATAAACAAATAAAATAAATAAAAATCCAACAAATCCTTTGTTAATAAGGCTATATTACATTTGGTAGGCGTCCACCGCTGTGGTCTCGGGGTAGCGTGCTGCCTTGTCACGCAGCGGGTCCGGGTTCGATCCCCGGTCGGGACAGTTTTTCTGGGTGAGGTTTTTATCGGGGTTTTTCCTCACCTGTAAGACAAATGTCAGGAAAACTTTAAGGCCCAAACGATCCCCGAAATCATATGGCCATCGCAATCATCATTCATATTCATCTTAGGTTAAGCGTAGGATTAGGGTCTCTCCTGACGCACCATTATAATCATCATCACCCATCATCGGGGCAACGTAACCCAGCCTTCCAGGCGCCCCAACCTCAGATGTGGGTTACCAGTACGCCATGCCAGGAGAGAAACCAGGAATGTCGAAAGACAAATCTGGGGCATTTGAAAAAAAAAAACATTTGTTAGGCCTATATGTGACGTATACATGGAGACTTAAGTATTAAAAAGAAATAAACAATGGTCGGTATGGGAGCGTAAAAATATAAATTTGTATTTAAAATTACTGCAGTAACTTCCGGAAGGGACTTTTTGTCGTGGATGCCGAACCTGAAGATTTTCAGCCTCGTAAAAAACGCAAGCGTGAAAAAAAGAAGTCGCTGGGCAATACTTTACCGACCTTTATCATCTAAATAACACTGTAGATTCCACAAGTAAAACATTCATACATGGTGTCCTTCCGAAAAGTCGTGACTTAACCCTGGAACCTGATGGTGACCCGACAGATATTTCTATTCATATGAACATTCGTAATTTCGGACTCACGTTTTCAGAGCGTTGTGAGAATTCAGTTCTAACCTTGTTCTTTAAGTGGTGAGAGTTTTGTGAGTTTTCATTAAATAGTTTACAAGAGCGAGAGGGAAATATTTGTTGTGGTAGTATGGGGTCATACAAACCCCACCGTCAGGTAATAATGTGTGTTTTTCTTCAAACTGAATTTCGTGATTAGGCCTACTGTACAGGGTGTCAAGTCTTTCAATTATACAGTACTTATCTATGTTAGTAAAACAGTAATTTGTTACTTTTTATGTGGTCGTAACAAATTGCTCTAAGCATTGTTTGTTCACCTTGGATTACTCGCAACCAGTATTTGAGTACCCGAATTTTACAGTTAATGTCGTCCTGGAATGACCCGAATTCATATAAAATTCCACAGTTAGAAACGGCCTTACTAAGTCCTGTAATATATTTTAAAAAATGCGTATATGCCTTATTTAGTACTTCCGTTCTTTGGAAACCCCAAATCTCACTACCATAGTGCATTACTGGCCTGACCATCGCTCCATACATTTTTCTAATGTGCTGACTGGAATATCAGGCACTCGACCCAGAATACCGAGTACACTGTTAAGTTGTCCCCTCCCTTTAAATAATGCTATATCAATATGTTTTTTCCACTTCCCGTTCATTTTCAACGTCGTACCAAGATATTCAAAATGTTTCACGTTTTGAAGTACTTGATCTCTGTATTTCCATTCCTCTGCTCTACCATAAACCGTCCCATTTTTAAAGGTCATTGTTTTTGTCTTACTAACATTTACAGTCAATCCCCAATTACTACTTGTTATGTTATTTCATTTTTATAATGACATTTTCAAGTGAATGGCGCACAAGTGATGAATAAGTGAACTCGTAAACAGAAGTGATAGTAAAGTGATCCCACTACAGGCCTCAAGAGGCCTTTGAAGTAGTAGGAAGTTACGGCTCCTACTTTTTCTGGACAATCGGCTCCTGATATCAGCCGGGTTGTCAGCCAAGCATGACGGCCGCCTTTACCCCCAGAAGAAGCGTCTGGTTCTCATTTCCGTTAGAGGTGAGTCGACTCCTGTTCCATAGTGCCGCCAGAAGGTTTGGGTCAGTTTAAAAATCCTGGGGTCCAACAGAAACAGGTGCACAACAACATGACAGAAGCTGAAGCTTTCAGTGGAAGAAAAATATACAATTTCTGTCATCATCATCATCACTCCAGGGATTAGGCAATTGCCCGTTCCGACTTCATAATGCATCAGCCCAACGTCTTCTAGGTCTTCCAACATCACGTCTTCCTCTTGCTTGATAATTTCTTGCTAACAATGGATATCTCTCCTTACTCATTCCATCCATGTGATCAATCCATTTCTGTCTGTAATACGTGACAATTTCTGTCCTAGAAAAAATATAAGAAGTTAGCTATGCAACGTGTGGACCGCAATAATCCCATGTGGAATGATCACCTTGGTGCTTCATGTAGTGAACTGTCAAAATAATATTTCATTGGTCCGGCGTGTGATTACAGTCTGAGATAATTGTATAGTTATGTAGTCCCTGACCCTCAGTGGTCTGCTTAATGCTATTAAATATAGAAGTTTAATATACTAGAATGCATAATATGATAAAATAGAAAACCTTATTCAAATCCTATTAAAATAAACACTTTTTAAAACTTCGTTCTTGGTCTACCAACTGGGCTTTTCCCTCTAGCTTTCTTACAAGGGGCTTTCATGCACCTCTTTCATTCCCCATTCGTGCCACATGTCCTGCCCATAGCAATCAACGAAACGTAACTATTCTTATTATATTTGACTTCATATAAAGACCGTGTAGCTCATTTTTGTATAGTTTTCTCCATTCACCTGCCTGTTCATCACTTTTTTGGCCTTTTTTTCATAAATGAGCGTAAATTCCCTAGAAGTATGCAGCTGGTATTTATGTTGGCTGTAAGTCTATATGGACTGCGAGGGAACCAGACAGTTATAAGGTAGAGCGAAGGTGGTCCACTTGCTCATACAGATATAATTGCATTGTATATTTCATAGGTTTGTTCTCGGGGGTGAAGTTGGACGGTGGCGGTGACAGGGTTTTGTGCCCCGGTCAAGCCTGTCATGTGCAGAGTTTGTAAGGGCGAGAATCCTCCCTGTCACCTCAACCTACTCTAACAACCTCCTCTTCATATTTAACAACACGGTCGAAAAAAAAGTTTCCATTCTACAGAATCATTCCTCATAGTTAACAACAGGACCATCTCCTCAAAACACTTCGGAGTTAAGTTCCAGTTGTAATGTAAACAAACCAGATGTATGACTGCATTTTCATTGGTCAAATCATGGTTTTACCTTTAAGCGTATAAGGAAATGTATTTCGCTCTCTAACACTAAAATAAAAGAAGTAAAAAATAACAAAATAATAATATATAAAGAAAGACGTGCATGGAAGCTTCTTGTAGAAAAACCAGAGGAAAAACACCCAGTTGGTAGACCAAGAATGAGGTGGGAGAATAACATTACGTATGATTTGAGGGGAGTATATTACACAGGGAAGATTGGAAAACATTAGCTCAGGATAGGGATGTATGGAGAGCTTATGTCCTTGCGGATGAACCTACGGGTTCGATAGTGCCATTGCGTTAGTTAATTAGTTACCGGTGTATGTATATATATATATATATATATATATATGGGGAATATAATATATAAGAAAAATAAATGTTTGATTTGGATTCGCCTGGTGGTGTAATGGATATCACACTGAGGTACAGACTCAGAGATCCGGGTTCGAATCCCATCCAGACATTTATTTTTCTTATCATACCATATATATATAGTCCACCGCGGTGGTCTCGAGGTAGCGTGCTGCCTTGTCACGCAGTGAGCCCGGTTTGATTCCCGGTAGGGACAGGCTCCTGGGTGAGGTTTTTTCGGGGTTTTTCCTCACCTGTAAGACAAATGTCAGGACGTTTATGGCCCAACGTTCCCCGAAAATCATCCGGCCATCATTATCATCATCATCCTTATCATTATCATCATCATCCTTCACCAGTGTGGAAAGCAACGGGAAGCTACCACACCTATAATTTTCTAATAAAACTGCAAAGCATAGCATGGAAATGCTAAGATTATTGTGAAAGACCTGCCCTCGAGCAGAATTAATATGGATGAATGGATATATATATATATATCATGCAATTGTTAAAAGCATCATTACTGATGGAGCAGAACTTTGGCCATCAACAACCAAAACAAATAAGTATATTTTGGCAACGGACATGGATTTTATAAGAAGGGCAGCAAGAATTTCAAGAAGGAATAAAGTAGAAACTCAGCTATAAGGGAAAAAATGAAGGTTCAAGACACTATTTTAGATTATATAAAAGCTCAGTAATTAAGATGGTACGGACAAGTCCAGCGAATGGAAGAGGATCGACTACGAAACTCTGTTTTGGAATGGAAACCTGAGGAAGACGAGGCAGAGGAAGACCTAAAACCTCCTGAAGTCAGGGAATATATTTATACATGAAGGAGAAACAACTACAATAAGGAGATTGGATGGACCGACAAAATTGGCTATTAGGAATCGGACGTTATCAGAGACATTAATCAACCGATGATCTATCTATCTACATATTATCTGGAAAATGCCTTTGTAAGTTATTTTGAGGAATCTTAAAATACTGGATGCGGGATAAGTCAGTTAACCACGGCACATGGATGCAAAGAAAAAAAAAAAGATTGGTTGAAACTGGGGTCTGAATACGGGACTTTCAGAATATAATTTGAAACACTATTGCTTAAACAGCAATGGCGGTCAGTTTGTACAATTTCGGTAGTTGTTCTTTGTATATATGTTGTAAGCTACAGAAAATAATATATGTGCATTTTTGGTTAACTGACTTACGCTGCACCTTGTATATAATTACAGTTTTAGTATATTAAATAAGGATTGTTTTAATTCCTTTTGGATTTTTTCGTGTTGAGACTTGAAAGTAGTTTTGAAGTTCCTTAGGACAGGTTACTGGCCCGACGCTAAGTAGTCCAGTGGTAGGGCTGCTACCTTTTAGTCTCTGGCCACAGTTAGTCCAAAAGCATTCAAGATTAAAAGTGTACAAAACACTGGCTCTTCCAACTCTTTTGTATGGTAGCGAAGTATGGACGTTGAAACAGATATACAGAGACTTAGATCTGCTGAAATGAGATATCTTCGGGGGACTGCAGGATACACACTACTAGATCACAAAAAAATGAAGAAATCTTAGAAGAATTACACATGGAACCTTTAGAAAACAAAATTTCTGATTATAAGTCAAGATGGATACATGTTCATCGAATGGAACGTCACAGAATAACCAAAAAAATGTTAAGATATCAACCTGCAGGAAGAAGAAGACCAGGACGTCCACTCAAAAGACTTTTGGATGGTGTTTCTCTTGAGGCCGAAACAGGTCAACAAATGGCCTAAATTCGTGAATGTACTATGATGATGATGATATTGTTTTAATCTTACTTGTGCGCAATATTGAATACGTTGGGATTTCTATTGTTTCAAAATGACACTTTTTGTAGAATTTTTAAAATATTAGGGGGAAAAAAGCATTTGAAAAGTGGAGAGAAAACAAATTATTTAAAATATTTTCATACAGTTTAGTGAAAAATATTCTACATTAGCCATTCAGGACGTTGTGAAAATAACAGCAGGATTTACAGGCGAGTCAGCATAGAGCGTTTATTCTGCTCATATTAAAATTGCAAATATAGGATATCTATCGGCATCGTAAAATAGGCGTCTGATTAGTTAAGGCCATATATAATGTCTGTCGTCATAAATAAGAATAGAGGAATTTTCGTATTATTGATACCCTCTTAATTTGTATTCAATCTTATTTCTCGTAAAATACGATATTGCCTATGAATAATGATTCTGTGGATGACACTTCCTTACACAATTCAGCCTGTCTGTTCATCTTTCTTTGGTCCAAAAAATTTACCAAGAACTTTATTCGCAAATATTCGTAAAAATACAATCGACAAGAAACGCATACATGTGTTTCTTCTTCTTCTTCGTCGTCACTTTTGGGCTTCTAGCTAGCCTGTTCCGGCTCCAAATTGTTGTTCTTTCCATCTATTCTTTGGTCTTCCCAAACGTCTTCTTCCTCTTGGTGAATAGTTATATGCTGCTTTTTGTATTCTGTACTCAGTCATCTTGTCTCGTAGACTGCGTTGGGCAGGGCATGTTGCACGTATGGGAAATGAAAGACTTGCATGGAAGCTTCTTGTAGGAAAGCCAGAGGGAAAACGCCCAGTTGGTAGCCCAAGAATGAGGTGGGAGAATAACATTAACTATGATTTGAGGGAAGTATATTATACAGGGAATGATTGGAAAGCATTAGCTCAGGATAGGGATGTATGGAGAGCTTATGTCCGTGCGGCCATGAACCTACGGGTTCGATAGTGCCAGTGAGTAAGTAAGTAAGTACTCAGTCATCTTTGCTAAGTGACAGTTTGTTCTGTATTTATCTATTGTTGTGTTTAATTCCTCTACTTTTAGCTGCTGTCTTATTTCTGTGTTATGTTTTTTGTCTGTTCTTTGATACCCTGCTATTGGTCTGAGGAATTTCATTTCAGCAGGTTTAATTCTGGCAGATTGTTATGTGGATTATCAGCTTGGCGTGGTAGGAAGGCTTAGTACCAATGACCCAGATCGCCATAACCGGGAAGCCTTGGCTTGTGGTTAGATAAGAGAAGAGGAACAAAAAATAATCCGCTGGACCACACAGAACACCATAACGACAGACACGGCGGAGATAGAAATATCGGGACGGCGAAAATAGCGAAAGTGGCAACCCAATGTCTGGGGATGATATAAAAGTCCCAGCTCGGGGAAACAAGAGTGAAGTCCTCGACGGCAGAAGACGGAAGAGGCAACCCTCCTTGTGGGGATAAAACACAAGCAAGCAAGTCCAAAGGCTTTAAGGAGGCAGCCCCACCAAAGGACTAACTCCGCAGAACGTTAGTACCGTACTCGGGGGTATTTTAAAATACTTACAGGCTCCAACGGATAACGACAAAAACACTCTGAAGTAAAAGATAAAACAAGTCTGCTAACTGTAAAGACCATCATCATCCTTCACGGATTAGGCATTTGCCTGCTCCGATCTCACATGTGTTCAGCCCAACGCTTTCTTGGTCTTCCCACCGATCTTCGTCCTACAGGATTATACATCAGTGTCGTCTTTGGTATCCTATCCTCTGTCACTCTTTTCAGATGTTCCACACAATTTTTCATGTTGTTCTTCTATTTGTTCAAGAAGTTGTTGTACTTTTATTTCCTCTCATTTCTAATGTCTTCTTCTCTTGTACAATATTTCACAGCCCGTAGGAATCTCATTTCCGCTGCCTGAATTTTACTTTTTTCTTTTTTCTTCAGGACCCAGGCCTCACTTCCATACATCGCCACTGGTAGCGCCATCGTTGAGTAAAATCTTAGCTGCGTATCCTTTCTTACTTTGTTCCTCCGTATTCGTCTCATTTTTCCACAAATATGTTGAGATTTCTATATTTTCTTATTTATATCTTGTTCTTCTTCATAAGTTATATCGCAACCCAAATACTGGAAGTGTGAAACCTGTTATCGCAATGAATCAAAATAAAAATTATAAAAAATATAAGACAATATTCTATTTTCTATGAGCCCCTGCTTTGCTGTGATGGCTTGTTAGATATTTACATAGATCTGGGAAGATATCAGCGATTCATATTTGTTTGTTTGTTAACATAATTATGTTTATCATGTTACAGGAAATTAGCAAATTGTAACAAACAAAAAAATGCTTCTGAAATTCAAATTAAACCCGATACCTCAAATATATTTGTTTACATTCATTAACAGGGGGCATTGTTTTATGAAAACAATTGACACACAAAATTAACCAAATATTAATTAACATAAATCAATAATAGTTTCTGCTGGAGTTCATTTACCTTCATTGTTATTTTGCTTACATAAATTAACATATTGTTTTTACAGTTTCACATCCATTTTGTATCATTCTGCAATTTACATCACAGATTTCTAAATTACAATATAAGCATTATCATTATTACATCCATGAATTTAAAATTGTACAAAAAATAAATTTATAAATAAAGAAAGTGTCTTTGCATTCTTCTTCAGCTTTCCCCCACTTATAGGTTTGCCATCTTCAGTTTCCAATTATTTCTATCATTCCAAGCTCCATCTTCCAAATTCCAATCATCCATTATAGTTCTGACATAAGTTTTCCATTTCCATCTTGGTCTGCCAAGTTACTTTTTTCCAGCGGGTGACCATTGCTATATGTTTTTTTTGGACATCTTTCATTTTCCATTCTTTGTAGATGGTCATACCATTTAAGATTTTCAATCCTCTTAACAACAGATATATTTGATAATAAACAGATATTGGTAAAAGTAAAGTCTCTAAGAAGAAAACGTAAAAACCATAAAAGCACCCCACGCTTTTGATGGTAAAATTATTTTCTTTTTGTTGATAATTCTAGTTTTATTCTATATGTGTTGGAGATGATTTTGTTTTGTTGACCACTTTAATTTTATCTCAAGCGTGTTGGAAATTAAAAATTATTTTTCATTTTTTAGTTCTGTTTTCTTTGCTTAAGTTTCTTCGAGTAATAGGAAGTCCCCTGGGTTGGTTACCAGCCATCCACAGAGCAAGACTAGTGGTAGGGACATTAGGGACCAAGGAAGACCAAAACATCGGTGGAAAGATCAAGACCATCTTCGCTAGGTTTACCGTACAGGCCACATGGCCTAAAACGAATTTGTTCATGATGATGATGATAGTTCTGTTTTCTAATAAAACCGTGTTATTTTAGTTTTTTAAACTATTATTTATATCTTATACACCATTCTCCATTGAGATGAACTTCCTTCTTCTTCTTCTTCTTCTACTACTACTACTACTTCTCATGGAATTAGGTCTGTTGACCTGTTTTCACAACAAGTGGGTAGTAAATGGGCGTCCAACACTTCTATGTCCTATTGATTTGTACTTTAGTAACAGCTGAAATATTTCTTTCTGTAGGTATTCTTTTGGGGGCACGCCGTAGCGTAGTGGTTAAGGCACTGAGCTACAAGCTGGAGGGTCGAGGGTTCAAGTCCCGTTGGGGTCAGGATTTTTAAACTGACCCAAACCTTCTGGCGGCACCATGGCCCTGGGGTTGACTCAGCCTCTAACTGAAATGAGTACCAGACGCTTGTTCTGGGGTAAAGGCGGCCGTCACGCAGGGCTGACAACCCGGCTGACATAAAGTGCCGATTGTCTAGAAAAAGTGGGAGCCTTAACCTCCTACTACCCCAAGGGCCTCATGAGGCCTGTTGTGGGATCACTTTAGGTATTCTTTTAACATGTTCATACCAGTTGTTTCTCATGTTGTCAACTGTATTTGTTAAATTAAAAATATTTATGTCTTTTCTAATATCTTCATTTATTTTTCTGTCCAAATTTGTCACACCTGCTACTGAACGTAAAAATTCATTTCTGCTGTTTCTATTTTTTTTCTGTTTGAACGATTAATTCAAAAAATCGCTCCATTAATATTGATTTCATATACAATTAATTTTAATGGATTTATTATTTTAATTATAATTGTCCAGTTCACATTAGAATATTCTAAGACAGGCATTGCCATAATTTTGTAAAATTTTAATTGTGAATTCTCTATTTTTGTTTTTCACAAATCGTTAGGAAAATGTTGAAGAGTGCTTTAAACAAAAGAAGTTAATTGCATTCAATTTTTTTTGAAGATATTGGATGGTGTATTTATAGAGTGTGTTTTATTTTATCAAAACGCTTAATTTTATTTTCCACTAAGAATGTAAGTTAGTGTGAAAGATGTAGCGGTTTTTTTGTTTAGCGCCTGTGTTAATATGTGGCAATTTATCAAACTTCTTCACATGAAATATCGCGATATCATGGCACCAGGTGTGCTCAATTTGTAGTTACTGCCTCTCATTCACAAAATGCTAATCATTGCCAACACTTGCTAACCAATTATACCTCTTACTGAGACCTCCAACTGACACATGTTTCTACAATTGTCTTAGCATTTTTCTTTAGAAATTCCACGGGATAGAATTACTGGTTTCGTCATCCATTATAATACTCAGATATAGGGAACGCATTCTGCAAAAAGGAACCATCCTTCAAATTTCAAATATTTGAGTTAATGCTATATTATTGTTCCTCAAGTATAAATTCTTCTTAGGAAAATTTTTGGACCAAAGAGAGATGAACAGACAAGCAAATGGAGAAGACTACATAACGGTGATCTATATGGGAAACCAGGTATAAAAAAAGAGTTAAGTCTCGTAGACTGCGATGGGTAGAATATTTTGCACGAGTCTGGAATGAAAGAGAGGCATAGAAACCTCTTGTAGGAACACCTGATGGAAAGAGCCAGTACGCATAAAGTATGAACAAACAAACATTCATTTGATAATACATAGTGACCTCAACGGCGTCTCGTCATGAATTTTAAAAGTATCGACATAGCTTCAAATCTCACGCATAGTGCTTTTGCTTTGATTTTTACATCTTAAAAAGTCTAACTACTCGGCCTGGTTTGAACCCACGATCCACTGGAGTAGAGGAACGGAATATGATTCCTTGATCACTGAGGTCGATGGCCTAATTAGTATATACAACCTTTATTTAGCGACGTATGTAATAGTAGTAGTAGTAGTAGTAGTAGTAGTAGTAGTAGTAGTAGTAGTAGTAGTAGGACTTTATTAGACAAAAAGTAAGATATTTACAATATTATTTGCAAATATGGGTCGCACGGGCAGTAAGCCGTACGTGCTGTTGACAGTCCGTTACAATAAAGTAATAATTGGTGCTAGTGTAAAGAAAAATAAACAACAAAAAAGCAATAACACTACAATTACATAAAGAAAACACAATAATATTACAATTAAATAATAACACAATAGCATTATACACTAATTAATTTATATATAATTGTTAAGAATTAATGGTATTGCATTTTGATAACATATATTTATTCATGAATGAGTGTTGTCCTTATTTTCCGCGTTTTGTCCAGAAATGTACCGAGGTTTATCCAATTTTCTGGATTTACCAATAACTCGTAGCATGCCAATCTTTCTCGATTTGAATTTTTATGAGTAGAGTCCGGATGTTAGGCACTTAAAAATTCAAAATAGGCAGACAAAAGGCACTAAAAATCATTAATATAGGCACTAAAACTTCAAAATAGGCTCTTACAAAAAATGAACAACAACATAACTTTTTACAGTCTTACGTTAAGAATATAAACATATGCTATCAATAGCATGCGAAGATATCAGAGATGCTTTTGGAATTTGTTTTTGCTTTATACAAAGATCAGAACCGTCACTTGAGAATATTTCCACATCAAATACTTTCACGAAATTAATCAGTTCGTCTTTTACTGTTGTCCTTACTCTTTAGGCATCTTATAAAACTGTTCTAAAGATTTTAAAAAAACCACATACACTTGCCGCATCACTTTGTCTTTGAAGCACCTGTCTGTGAATGAGGACTGCAGACTGAATTCAGTGTTACCAAGATCAAAAATATTATTGCCAGTCACCTAAAGGTTTCTGCACTAGGTGTGAGACAGAGAAAGAAAGCTTGAGCAATGTTTATATCGAAAAGAAGCAAATAACGTTTCTCCAAGCATTAGAGCTGGAGCATAATACAATGGGACATATCTTAGGGCTATTTTGCTTAATGGGAATGCATGAGGTGGAAAAGTACAATTTTTACCTAACGGGAGTGCATTGAGGGGGAAACCATCTCCCTGCTAGGTTATTGGTTATCATAAAATATTCTAAGGGAATTTATAAAAAGAACACTTGAAAACTTCTATGAAATAATTTGTACCATGCAGTTTGTCCATTTCAATTGATTTGATTGAAATACTGAATTAATTTTGAGAAAAATTGCAAATAGGCATTTATAGGCATTATAAGCTGAAATAGGGATTTATAGGCAAAATTAACTTCATGGAAAACAACTCTAGGATCGTCGGTATGAACGTATGTGAAGTCACTTTTACAATATCTATAATAAATAACTACAGGCGTTTTCCCTAACATCCGGTCTCTAGTTATGAGTATGAAATTCTACCGCCTGTTTAAACTCAATTTTAATGGAATTGTTCCTCGCGTAATTTCTAAATTGTAATTCTTTTGTTTTTATTAAGTTATTAAGAAGTCTCTGGAGGGGGAAAAAAGAAGACTGTAAACACAGTACAAAGTTTCCATGACAACGACACTAACATAAAACATAAACTGTTTCTTTCACTGCTTACTAGATTCTTCCATATTCCTTTTTCACATTGAGTAAAAAAAAGTAGAGAAACATAGCATTAGGAATGGATAGCCGTATCATTGCATGCAGTAGCAACGAAGTTCATATGACTTTTCTTTTTTAAATCTCTTCTCTTGTTTCGTAGCCAATTTAGATCTAGGAAACGACAAAACGTTGAGACTTGCTTTGGGTTAGAGGAGGCACAATTGTATATTTTCCCTTACTCTACAAGAAGTGGCTCGCTGCAAAATTGGCACAATTTCTTTATACATGAAGTCCGATGCCAAAATCTCAGCAACTTTGGCTTAAATGTTACTACGGATAGTGAAAGTTTCTGACGTACATTAATTTGGAATTTTCAATTGTTCAAAGGTGTACCTTAATATATAATAATAGCTTAATACTAGCTTTATTTTCTACCTGGCAGAGTTAAGACTTTAAGGCCTTGTCCACCACTCAACCAGGTTAATAAAATAAAAAAATCATTATCATCTGCATTCATGGATTAGGTCTGTTGACCGGTTCCTACTTCAGCCCATCTCTTTCTAGGTCTGCCCACATCTCGGGTGCCTTTAGGTTTGTATTTTGTTATTTGTTTTGGATATCTATCTTCATTCATTCTGTCTGTGTGTTGTTTCCATTTTTGTCTATATGTATCTATTTTATCAGTTATTGCAAATATTTCAAGTTTCTGTCTTATTTCTGTGTTCTTGATTCTGTCTTCCTTAGTGCACCCTTTAACAGATCTAAAAAAATTCATTTCTGCCGCCGTTATCCTACTTAGATATTGTTTTTTATGTATCCAGGCTTCTGAACCATACAGCAGTACCGGTACTGCCAACATTTTATAAAATTTCAATTGGGTCTCTCTTGTTGTTTTGTTATTTAGTGATCGTTTTGTCGTACCACATATTTCCTGGAATTTTGCTATTTTATTAGTTATATCATTATCATAATTAAATGAAATGTCACATCCTAGATAATTGAGATGGTTCACCTGTTCTATGATTTTTCTTCCTATTACTATTTTGGATGTGATTTGATTTTTCCCTTGGAATGCCATTACCTTAGTTTTTTCTACATATATATAAAAAATATATACTTATATCTAAATCACAATAAACATAAATATACATGGTACGTCATCAACAACGAGGATTAAGCCCAATGACCTGTTCCGATCTCATTATAGGTCGAATTGGTCCTTCCATCTCTTCAATGGTCTTCCCAACATCCTTCTCCTTTTTGGTTTATAATTATACAGTACTACTGGCCGATAGCGAGGAGATACTAAAGGTCAACACGCACACACTATTGAGTAACACTAAGAAATTAGGACTGGAAGTAAATATCAGTAAAACTAAATATATGGTCACACGTAGAAATACATTATATAATGGAAATGGACAGCTAATGACAAATGAGGGACATTTTGAGGAAGTGGCTGAATTCAAATAACTAGGAACAATAATCAGAAATAGGAATGAGATGCACAAAGAAATTAAACATAGGCTCAATTCTGGAAATGCGTGCTATTATGCATTGCAGAGACTTTTGATGTCCCAACTCCTTTCAAAAAACGTTAAGCTGAAAATATATAAAACTATTATTCTACCAGTTATATTATATGGGTGCGAAACATGGACTCTTACTTTAAGGGAGGAAAGGAGATTACGAGTATTTGAGAATAAAGTTCTTAGGAAAATTTTTGGACCAAAGAGAGATGAACAGACAGGTGAATGGAGAAGACTACATAACAATGAACTACATGGTCTTTATAGGAAGCCAGATATAATAAGAACAGTTAAGTCCCATAGACTGCGATGGGCAGGACATGTTGCGCGTATGGGGAATGAAAGACGTGCATGGAAACTTCTTGTAGGAAAGCCAGAAGGAAAACGCCCAGTTGGTAGACCAACAATGAGGTGGGAGAACAACATTAACTATGATTTGAGGGAAGTAGATTATACGGGGAATGATTGGAAAGCATTAGCTCAGGATAGGGATGTATGGAGAGCTTATGTCCGCACGGCCATGAACCTACGGGTTCGATAGTGCCAGTGAGTAAGTAAGTATTATACATTCTTCTTGGTATGCGCTGTTCATTCATTCGTAATATGTGCTGAAGATAAGCATTTTGATAATATTTTATTCTTTCACAGAGATTAAATATATTAAGTTATGTTCTTATATCTTCGTTTTTCTACGTGCTACGTCTACAATATAATCATTATTTACAAAATATTTTATTCAATCTAGAGCTAACGACGAAATATATTATATACAAGATAGAAAAGTCAGATAAAAAACTATTAATGACATAGTTTAAGTTTAGTTGTCATAAGTAATGCGACGAGTGATTTCCAAATTATCGATAAATTCACGACTCACGAATTGAAGAGTGAATTTTACTAGAAAATTTGTAAATCAAGAGTGGCATTTGTTAGGACTATTTAACGAATAAAATTAAGCTGTTTACTCACAAATCATTGTTTAAATATAGTTAATTTCCACTTTAAGCGGTTACCCTTTTACCAGCCGGCTGCTGGCCTCACATCCACATGTGTCAATCACAGAGGTAGTGGTGACATGTGGTTAGCATGTCGAGTTCCCCAGCCGTTATAGCTGGTTCCTCAACCTGGAGCCGCTACTTATTGTAGCTACCCAATTGCCTCACGATGCTGAGTGGGCACCGGTCCCATACTGGCCGAAATACCATGAGAAAATGTCTTCCTCCATGGAGACTCGAACCAGCGCAAGTCCCGTAGCTCTGCGCCAAGGCTTCCTACCTTAACCGCTCGGCTACGGCGTGGGACCCTTCACATGCACATGTGTCAATCACAGAGGTAGATGATCAACAGCCAGTGTAGGGGTGGCATGTGGTTAGCATGTCGAGTCCCCCAGCCGTTATAGCTGGTTCTTCAACCTGGAACCGCTACTTGTTGTAGCTACCCAATTGCCTCACGATGCTGGGTGGGCACCGGTCCCATACTGGCCGAAATACCATGAGAAAATTTCTTCCCCCATGGAGAATCGAACCAGCGCATGTCCCGTAGCTCTGCGCCAAGGCTTCCTACCTTAACTGCTCGGCTACGGCGCGGGACCCTTCACATCCACATGTGTCAATCACAGAGGTGGATGATCAGCAGCCAGTGTAGGGGTGACATGTGGTTAGCATGTCGAGTCCCCCAGCCGTTATAGCTGGTTTCTCAACCTGGAGCCGCTCCTTGTTGTAGCTACCCAATTGCCTCACGATGCTGGGTGGGCACCGGTCCCATACTGGCCGAAATACCATGAGAAAATTTCTTCCCCCATGGAGAATCGAACCAGCGCAAGTCCGTAGCTCTGCGACAGATTCCTTCTTATTCAGGCTTCAAGCTCTTTTAAAAGCCAAACATTCTTCAGAATCGGAACTCCGGTTTGAAGTCTCTTCCGGAGGTACTGTCCCTTGAATTTTTCCAACGTAAAATTCCATCGGTCACGACCGGTTTTGAATCCGCCCGCGAATCTCGGGACTAGAGACAAGGAACATCTTTAATATTTTATGTTTCAATCGTTAACCATAGATTCGATCAAATATTTTCTAAATAATAATTATATTGTAGACGTAACATGTATATTTATGTTTATTGTATTTTATATGTAAGAATATTTTAGGGTAACAGAGTGGAACCCTTGATAGAGGTCCACTCCAGGGAGTAGGCGCCCCTGCCCTTTTGTGAGCTCCAGGTCCCACTCGCCCAGTGGGTAGTACCTGGGTAGGGCCCCGTCCACAGGGTTACGTGGGGAGAAGAGAAGTCCCCAAAGCCGTAGTGAAGGCAACTTCTCTAGGAGACGAACACTCCGAAATTCCAGTTCCCTGCCCTCCAGGAAGAGGGGTTTGGCTAGAGGCTGGTAACCTCTACTAGTAAAAAATAACTTACTCATAAACTTCAGCAGAGTGGGCAGACCTAGAAAGAGATGGGCTGAAGTCGGAACGGGTCAACAGACCTAGTCCATGAATGAAGATGATGATGATGTAAGAATATTTTTTGTATTTTTTTTTAACCTGGTTGGGTGGTAGACAAGGCCTTAAGGCCTTAATTCTGCCAGGTAAAACTAAACTATTATTATTATTATTATTATTATTATTATTATTATTATTATTATTATTATTATTATTATTATTATGAAATTTTGAGGAAGTGGCTGAATTCAAATACCTAGGAACAATAATCACAAATAGGAATGAGATGCACAGAGAAATTAAACACAGGGTCAATTCTGGAAATGCGTGCTATTATGCATTGCAGAGACTCTTGATGTCCCAACTGCTTTCAAAAAACATTAAACTGAAAATATATAAAACTATTATTCTACCAGTTATATTATATGGATGCGAAACATGGACTCTTACTTTAAGGGAGGAAAGGAGATTACAAGTATTTGAGAATAAAGTTCTTAGGAAATTTTTGGACCAAAGAGAGATGAACAGACAGGAGAATGGAGAAGACTTCATAACAATGAACTACATGGTCTTTATAGGAAGCCAGATATAATAAGAACAGTTAAGTCTCGTAGACTGCGATGGGCAGGACATGTTGCACGTATGGGGAATGAAAGACTTGCATGGAAGGTTCTTGTAGGAAAGCCAGAGGGAAAACGCCCAGTTGGTAGACCAAGAATGAGGTGGGAGAATAACATTAACTATGATTTGAGGGAAATAGATTATACAGGGAATGATTGGAAAGTATTAGCTCAGAATAGGGATGTATGGAGAGCGTATGTCCGCGCGGCCATGAACCTACGGGTTCGATAGTGCCAGTGAGTAAGAGTAAGTAAGTATTATTATTATTATTATTATTATTATTATTATTATTATTATTATTATTATTATTATTCTCTGTTTGGTGGAGCAAAAATATTACAAAAATAATAAATTACAAATATATCAAACCATAATTCAGAGCATTTTAACATATGGTGCTGAAGCATGGCAAATTCCTACCAGAGAAATGAAAAGAATTTTAAGTAAAGAAATGGTTGATTTAAGATGATCAGCTGGAAAATCTAGAATGGATAGAATACGAAATAAAAAAATAAGGGAAATTATGGGTGTACAAGAGAAGCCGGACATCATAGACATTATAGAAAAGATTACAGTGGTATGGCCATGTCAAAAGAATGCCAGAGCAAAGATTGCCTAAAATTGTTATGGAATGGATCCTAATGGAAAGGAGGAAGAGAGGAAGACCAAAGAAAACTTGGATAGATGGGTACAAGCAGCTATGAAAATCAGAGGATTGGAGGAAGATCAATTGATGGACAGAGAGAATGGCGTTTGGTTTCCGGAAGACGGCGGTACCTGCCATGATACCAGAT
>JASPKZ010007285.1:615000-745000 GCA_030220185.1 Diploptera punctata | reverse complement strand
AGGTACATAGTTGTAAGTTGTAGCCGTGCCTCAAGCCACCCCCTCTTAAAGAAATAAACAGTTACCACTTGTCACTGAGCTCGTACAGACCTGTACTATCCTGTGTGAAAGCGTCGACTCTCGTATTTACTATAAAACTAGTTTGCATACCGTAAAAGAAAAAATTCAAATACCTAGGAACAATAATCATAAATAGGAATGAGATGAACAAAGAAATTAAACATAGGCTCAATTCTGGAAATGCGTGCTATTATGCATTACAGAGACTCTTGATGTCCCAACTCCTTTCAAAAAACGTTAATCTGAAAATATATAAAACTATTATTCTACCAGTTATATTATATGGGTGCGAAACATGGACTCTTACTTTAAGGGAGGAAAGGAGATTACGGGTATTTGAGAATAAAGTTCTTAGGAACATTTTTTGACCAAAGAGAGATGAACAGACAGGTGAATGGAGAATTCTACATAATAATGAACTACATGGTCTTTATGGGAAGCCAGATATAATAAGAACAGTTAAGTCTCGTAGACTGCGATGGGCAGGACATGTTGCACGTATGGGGAATGAAAGACTTGCATGGAAGCTTCTTGTAGGAAAGCCAGTGGGAAAACGCCCAGTTGGTAGACCAAGAATGAGGTGGGAGAATAACATTAACTATGATTTGAGGTAAAGTAGATTATACAGTGAATGATTGGAAAGCATTAACTCAGGATAGGGATGTATGGAGAGCTTATGTCCGCGCGGCCATGAACCTACGGGTTCGATAGTGCCAGTGAGTAAGTAAGTATGTTTTTAAAAATTTATAGTACATAGATTTGGAAAAAGTACTGCTAAACTTGCCCCTCCTCCCCTCCCTAAACAAACAAATACCGTTATTATGAGTTTGGCAACATCTACCCCCTGTACGTAGGGGGACACTGGCGTACCATATAAGGTCTGTAGGAACTTCCTGGGTTGAATTAGAGTGTATCAAAGAAGTGAACAACTTCATCACTCACACACTGTATGTTGTGGTCCTGAAAAAGTCCCTTATATTCCAACTAACAAATTCATTATAATAATAAATTATTAAGCGTGTTGTTTTAGTTTTTTAAAACTATTTTTTTATTTTTTAGTTTTAATATTTTACAGTATAAGATAAAAATGTAAATATCTTTAAATTCGATGCTATGAGCTAAAAGTAATACTGTTCTAAAAAAATCCCTCCTAGCCGGATTTGAATCAGCGACCTATAGATTACTGAAATTATATAGGCCTACCACTACAAATGGGAAGTTTTAGTGAATCCAGGAATAAGAATAGATAATAAAGTGTGCATAAATAATCTTCTATTTGCTGACGATGTAATCATAATACAGAAAAATGAAGACGACTTACAGAAATCAATGCATGCATTAAATGAAATATGTAAATTATACGATCTAAAGATTTCTGTAAGGAAAACGAAGACCATGGCTTTTAGAGGAAGAGATCCAGTGAGATCCAAAATTATTTTAGAAAATCAAAGTATAGAACAGGTGTCTAGTTTCAAATATTTGGGCTGTGATGTATGCTACAATGTGGAAAGAGTTATTGACTCCAAAATAAATCAATTTCAGACGGTGTGTGGAACAATACAGAGAACATTCAAAAATAAAATTAGAAAAGAAACAAAGATAGAAATGTATAATGTTATGGCGGTTCCCACAATATTGTATGGATGTGAAACTTGGGCTCCAGTGAAAAGACAGAAGGATAGAATACAGACGGCGGAGATGAGGTTCCTAAGACAAGTAAAAGGATGTACAAGACTTGATAGAATAAGAAATGAGGATATAAGAAAAGAATTGAAAGTACAGCCTTTATTGGATAAAGTCACGAATTACAGACAGAAATGGATTGATCATATGGATGGAATGAGTAAGGACAGATATCCATTGTTAGCAAGAAATTATCAAGCAAGAGGAAGACATGATGTTGGAAGACCTAGAAGACGTTGGGCTGACGCATTATGAAGTCGGAACGGGCAATTGCCTAATCCCTGGAGTGATGATGATGATGATATACCAGTACAGTTCATTGCTCTATCAACTGAGCTCTTACAACGATTGACTAAAAATTCGACAAGACCGCAACATATTATACCAGTTTTTATTTGTTTGATTTTCTGATGATTCTGGCCAGGATTTTAGAAAAACAATGTGAAATTATTATATTGTCAGGGGTCCTTTACAAGTGTACAAATTTTCAAGTCGATCCAATGTTTTTATGTGGGTGAAAATCGTGTTCAAAGATTGCGTTACATAGACCGGTTTTTATTTGTTTGATTTTCTGATGATTCTGGCAAGGATTTTAGAAAAACAATAGAAATTATTATATTGTCAGGGGTCCTTTATAAGTATACAAAGTTTCAAGTCGATCCAATGTTTTTAAGTGGGTGAAAATCGTGTTCAAAGATTGCGTTACATAGACCGGTTTTTATTTGTTTGATTTTCTGATAATTCTGGCCAGGATTTTAGAAAAACAATATGAAATTATTATACTGTCAGAGGTCCTTTACAAGTATACAAAGTTTCAGGTCGATCCAATGTTTTTAAGTGGGTGAAAATCGTGTTCAAAAATTGCGTTACATAGACACAGGTCCGTTATATAGACAGACAGATACAGGTCAAGCTAATATAACGCGTGTAATGATCTCACACAAGAACATTGAAACGTCGATTTAATAAATTAATTTGACTGAGATAACGATGCATTTTTGTTGTTATTATTATCTTTATATGATTTTAACTCTTCTATTTTTATGTCACTGATGGTCAAAACACTTACATTATCATTTTTTGTTGTAGGCCTACATTTTAAAAGTTTTGTTTTTGGAACGATTTACTCACATGATTCAATTAAGAGGGATAAGTTATATAGTATCCTGCTGGAGTTCGGAATTCCTAAAAAGTTAGTTAGACTTATACGAATGTGTCTAAATGGCACAAAGAGTAGGGTGCGTGTAGGTAAACAGTTTTCAGATACTTTTGAAATCCAAAATGGGTTGAAGTAAGGAGGTGCACTATCTCCTCTACTATTTAATTTTGTACTAGAGCATGCCATTACATCTTTAGAGAATGAGGAAGGCTTACAACTCAATGGTATTAATAAGCTGTTAGTTTATGCTGATGATGTAGTACTATTGGCCGATAGCAAGGAGATACTAAAGGCAACATGCACACACTATTGAGTAACACTAAGAAATTAGGACTGGAAGTAAATATCAATAAAACTAAATATATGTTCACACGTAGAAATACATTATATAATGCAAATGGACAGCTAATGACAAATGAGGGAAATTTTGAGAAAGTGGCTGAATTCAAATACCTAGGAACAATAATCACAAATAGGAATGAGATGCACAAAGAAATTAAACATAGGCTCAATTCAGGAAATGCGTGCTATTATGCATTGCAGAGACTCTTAATGTCCCAACTCCTTTCAAAAAACGTTAAACTGAAAATATATAAAACTATTATTCTACCAGTTATATTATATGGGTGCGAAACATGGACTCTTACTTTAAGGGAGGAAAGGAGATTACAGGTATTTGAGAATAAAGTACTTAGGAAAATTTTTGGACCAAAGAGAGATGAAGAGACAGGTGAATGGAGAAGACTTCATAACAATGAACTACATGGTCTTTATAGAAAGCCAGATATAATAAGAACAGTTAAGTCTCGTAGACTGCGATGGGCAGGACATGTTGCACGTATGGGGAATGAAAGACTTGCATGGAAGCTTCTTGTAGGAAAGCCAGAGGGAAAACGCCCAGTTGGTAGACCAAGAATGAGGTGGGAGAATAACATTAACTATGATTTGAGGGAAGTAGATTATACAGGGGATGATTGGAAAGTATTAGCTCAGGATAGGGATGTATGGAGAGCTTATGTTCGCGCAGCCACGAACCTACGGGTTCGATAGTGCCAGTGAGTAAGTAAGTAAGTAACGATTTACTGTTTCCTTTTAATATATTCGTTAAAAATACGCCCTGGTCTATTCACTCGGGCAAATAACATTTCGATAATATAATATCTCGTTCTTGTACTGTAAAATACTAATACATAGATTAAAAATTATCATAAATTTTGCATTGGAAGTCTACTTTGTTTAAATTCAGCAATAAATATATTTTTTTACGTTTTAATTTGTTGGCAGCACATTCAGATGTTATCTAGAAGGCCGTGTATATAAAATAATAAACACATCGCATCAATTTGATTCAACTTTTAATGTATGTGTTCGTTAAGTCTGTATATTTACAAAACTCGATAACAGATGGCATCACTGTACGGCGGTGTGATTTATTTCAATATTGAATTGATACGATATTTTAATGGAAATTAAAGTAACATCTATTTTACGTACAGTATGTAACTAAATATTTCCATTAATCACAACTTGTTTGTAATTCTAACCAGATACGTTGTAAATACAATACTTTGTCACAACTATTTAATATTTATAGCCCTACTTTCATCTGTTTTTTAACCTTTTTGTTATTCTAAATAATACGATTTTTTCTGTAGGATTTTATATGGATAGACTTTTAAACAGACTCCATAAGCTGTAGTATTATTAGGTGATGGCGAGGAGATACTAAGGGCTAAGTATTATTATTATTATTATTATTATTATTATTATTATTATTATTATTATTATTATTATTATTATTATTATTATTATTATTATTATTATTTGAAGAGAAAAATTATACGCTCAGACCGGGACTTGAACCCGGGACCCTTGGTTCTCTAGACCAAGTGCTCTACCAACTGAGCTACCTGAGCAAGTACCGATCCAAACGCAAATCTTTCTCTATATACATTGTAATTCCCGTCCACCAAATGCTGTGAAGCCATGCTTCTATCTTGCAAATGGCGGCTCCTTTATTAAGAAGACATATTTGGGAATTATACATTACAGCCAGTACGGCTTTTTCCAAGTTTTTATTATTAATAATAAAAAAAATATTATTATTATTATTATTATTATTATTATTATTATTATTATTATTATTATTATTATTATAATGAAGAGCTTATGTCTGCTCGTCCAGGAACTTACGCGTTCGATAGTGCTAGTGAGATAGTTAGATAGTTAATGGAATAGTTGATGTTGTCTGACCAGGAATCGAACCTATGACCTCATAAACTGTAGCGAAAAGCTTTTGTGAGACGACGACGAGTCTCATCCGTAAATAAATAATAAAAATACATTTAGTTGCGAATCCGGTTACAGAGGTGATAGTTTTGTGTTGTGGATTTCTCAGTGAGACTGGGTGGTTAACTGTATTGTTTATTACTGGAAGTTTCGTCTCTCTCTCTTTCTGTCTGCGGTCCGGGGGAGGAAGATCCGGTATTAAGTTTGATTCAAGGAGATACATTATTTTCAAAGTAAACGGAAACTCCGAAACAAAGGAAATCCAATGGACCAAGTTTTGGAAACATAGCGACATAAAGTTGGCCATGGAAATTGTTATTATAATGAAATATGGCTTCCAGCTTCAACCTTAGAAAACTTAATTAAAAACCAAGTAATACCAACATCAGCTACATGTAGTGACGTCAACACAAAAATATGCCTTCATTTCCAAGGCACAGATTAAATAGGATCTACACAAAAAACAATCGAGTTGGGTCTAGGACTAGCGTGTGGGTCTCTTATTTGGGAAGTTCCGTGTTCAATCCTCGATGCCGACGAACCAGATTGAAGTGCAACGAAGGCGACAGGTGTTAGAAACATCAGCCTGTCTGAAATATTAACAGAATCCTAGTGAATTCTATCTTTCAACTCAAAGAAAAAAAAAACTGTGCAGAGATTTAAAGAAAACGGTCTCAAAGTGCCATTTTGAGCCCTTATGACGGTTCTTCTGCTTCTTCTTCTTCCTTCCAAGTATTAAGCCAAGGCCTGTTACGATCCTATAGAAAATTTTCCCTCCAGCGGTTCTATCCAAATTAATAGAAACCATAAAATAGACTCCTCGCTTTTTGCAGATGATTTGGTATTAATAGCTCCAATAGAAACAGATTTACAATATTCTATACACAATTTTAATATAATTACAAAAAGGTACAATGTAGAAATCAATACAAAGAAAACTAAAGTGATGGCCTTTTGTGCGAAATACCCTATACCTAGCAAAATTGTTTTCTCACTGGCACTATCGAACCCGTAGGTTCATGGCCGCGCGGACATAAGCTCTCCATATATCCCTAACCTGAGCCAATGTTTTCCAATCACTCCCTGTATAATCTACTTCCCTCAAATCATAGTTAATGTTATTCTCCCACCTCATTCTTGGTCTACCAACTGGGCGTTTTCCCTCTGGCTTTCCTATAAGAAGCTTCCATGCAAGTCTTTCATTCCCCATATGTGCAATATGTCCTGCCCATCGCAGTCTACGAGACTTTAACTGTTCTCATTAGAACTGGCTTCCTATAAAGACCTAGAATTCACTGTTATTCAGTCTTCTCCATTCACCTGTTTGTTGTCATCTCGCTTTGGTCCCAAAATGTTCCTAAGAACTTTATTCTCAAATACTCGTAATCTCCTTTCCTCCCTTAAAGTACGCGTCCAAGTTTCGCATCCAATATAATATAACTGGTAGAATCATAGTTTTATATATTTTTCCGTTTAACGTTTAGCAGAACTTGTTTTGGATGATGAAATTTTAGAACGAGTAAACGAATTTAATTATTTGGGTTATAATTTAACATTTCAAGAATGAAACTGATATATCGTAAGAAAATCACACAATTTTACAAAAACAACGGAGTAAATTAACAGTATAATGAAAACCATCTTTAAGTAAAGAGGAACACAAGATTACAGCTTTAATTAAGTGTGCTCTCTCGCGACCAGTATTAAGATAAGGTAGTGAAGCATGGACAATACGAAGAAGAGATGAAATCCGAATAACAGCAAATGAGATGCGATTTATGCGCCGTACAGCAGGTTACACAAAGTTGAACCAAAAACGAAAAGAGGAAATTATGGAAGAGTTGGATGTATAACCCATTCTTCACTATATACAAACTACCATAACAACTGGAAAGCCCATCTTCAACGAATGCCGTCTCATAGAATTCCAAAAGCCATGATTCGTTACTGCCCCCAAGGCAAAAGATCACTGGGACGTCCAAAAAAGCGCTGGATGGAAAATTTCTATTTGAGACCTTAACAGTCCACACGGCCTAATACTTGCATGGATGATGATGATGATGACGTCCTGGTCTGACTGTAAATGCCTATAAATGTCACATGACGTGCAATATTTTAAAATTTTCGTAAAAATGAGCATAGATTCATGTACATCATGGTTATATTTGATTATTCGATTTTCTTAGTACATAATATAGGTAACAGATGGAACAAGTGGTCAGGGAAAAAAAAACATTTATCGCTTTTTAACGTAAGAATCGGGGCAGCCGTGCGTTATCCACCCTTCCAACTACTGTGCAGTTCTGGCTTCTTTAGCTGCTTTTGAGGTGTGTATGGAGTATGGTGCGGTAAGAGGGCAGGGCAAGTTGCAGGTACTGCCAGCAACTATCCTCAGTTTTGAAAACATAATAGTTATTATACATTACATTGTTTTATCTACTAGTTCTGTATTAATAAATAGTTTTGATGTATAATAAGTTTAAAGTATCCATTATAGAGTAGCGTTGTTTTTATAAAAAATTATATTATTATGATTATTTTTATTATTAATAAGATAATTTTTTTTCATGGCTACTAGCTCCCTCCCCAACTCGGCAATGTTCCCTCCTGCCATGCGCCTTTGGTTTCAGCGAGACGGCTACAGTTACAGAACTTGACTATAGATGGGTTAGTAGGATTGTTAAAACAAGAAAAAATGGAAATTGGGAACAGGGAAAGGACAGTTGTAAAAAACTGTAATCATAATAATAATAATAATAATAATAATAATTTTATTTATATACATATTTTCAATGTTTACATCTTTCTGTGCCTAAAGTTTTGTTTTCCTTCTCCATTCGTCCCTATACATCCACTCCTTGTATTCCAGTCCTCTTTTTTATCATTCCAGTTCTTATTTATTGCAAAATAATAATACTAATAATAATAATAATAATTTATATATATATATATATATATATATATATTATATATATATATATATATAGAAATTTAATGTTTACACATCTTTCTGTACCTAAAGTTTTATTTTTCTTCTCCATTCGTCTCTATCCATCCACTCCATGTCCTCCAGTCCTCTTGTTCTCATTCCAGTTTTATTTCTTGCATCCACGAGTTTCAAGGCCTTCCTTTCCTTCTTCTACCAGGTGGACACCATTCCAATGCTTTCCTGGGTAACCTTTCTTCTTGAATTCGTCGTACATGCCCATACCAATTTAATTGCTTATATCTTATATTATTATTGTTATTATTGTTATTATTATTATTATTATTATTATTATTATATTTATATGTAGAATTTCAGTATTTACATATCTTTGTGCGCTTAAAATTTCATTTTCCTTCTCCTTTCGTCCATATCCATCCACTCCATGTCCTCCAGTCCTCCTGTTCTTCTTTCTTGCATAATAATGATGATAATAATAATAATAATAATATTTTTTAAATTGCGGACGAGCCCATGTAGGACTACGGAAAGTACTTAGAGGCGTTTCCTTTGAGCCCAAATTTCTTTCATTCTTTTGCTATGAGTATTATTATTATTATTATTATTATTATTATTAATATTATTATTATTATTATTATTAGCTATAATATAATCATAATAATAGGCTAAAATAGGCGGTCCAAGATCTTGTTTTTAAAATCGTATAAATAAAGTATAAAAGCACATTGCAACCTTAGAATGATACTTGTGTGAGCTTTTCTGTGAGTTCTATTCCCCTTTTCTTTCCTTTTTCTTTGAAAGCAGATTTCGTTATATATTTTGTTTTCTAAATATTATGTTTGAGGAAAAGAAGATCCCATTTTCCTTTATATTTCAGCGGAAGTTAAAGTTTTGATATCTGGAATTACATTCCCGGAAAAATAATAAAAATCTCTGCAAACTGTCATTTTTGTGAGAGAGAAAGAAATGCGCCATTTTGTCTAACCTAAAATCACTTTTCACAAGTTTACCTGATGTAAAGGTACACAAACCACTTGCTTGTTATATGATCTATAATATCTTCATGTTCAATGCCGCATTTACCAAGGTCTTCCACTAGTCTCTATGACACTCTGACTAAATCCTTACATTCTATTTGGTCTACTCCTGGCTGTTGCGGAGGAGTATTGTTGGTGTATACAGAAACGCTTGAATCTACTATACATAAAATGAAAATAAAAAAGTACGAAGAAAGTAATAAACTATAATGAATTAATCTATCGCTTATTATTCAAGGCATTAGGTAAATATATTGACAAATCTTAATACTATTTTAGATTTAGAATAGATGTACCGAAATGGACATTTCGATATAGGAATTACGTCTTATTGCGCAAACTATATGTCATCGCGTCTCCATCTCGAGTGTCATCTTTATGAACAGTGCCAAATGCTTTCCTATCTATCCCTTCCTTTCCTAGTGCTCACCCTGTGCTATCGCGCATTCCCCCTCTCCCTGTGAACTTTCATAAATAGCTGTGTTTTGTAACATCGAATCATCATCTACTTAGTCACCATTGGAGTCTGGTCAGAGCAGCTCAGGAGAGCTGGTTATGTTTGTTTAGTCCAGTAAGATTAATATAAAATTATAGAATATTCACCTGAAAGGTCCGTCTCTTCAAAGTTGAGGAGACGGACCTTTCAGGTGAATATTCTATAATTTTATATTAATTTTGAATAAACCTCAACGGAACACATCATGAATCTTATAAAAGTTGATAGTCCAGTAAGCCAGGGTGGGGACGCTAGGAGAGTATTTCCCCCAACCCGAGGCTGGACTAGAGTGAGTGATAATGTATGTATGTATGTATGTATGTATGTTGATTTATATCATATTTTCTTTTTGTATAGATGATCTACTATGATTTCTTTTCTTTGTAAATTGAATATTTATTTATTTATCTTTATATTATATCTGACTATATTTTGACTCGCATTAAAAGCTTTGGTTGTGCTTTTTACTTACTCTATGCCTATTCATTGAGTAGTTAGCATAAGTCAGATATCAAAGTCAAATTCCAAAAGCTTGCTCAAGCGTGTGCTAGTTCCTTTATCCCAAAGCTTCCACGATTGTATTTTATAAGTCACTAAACATTACACATTGGGAGAATTTAGTAAAGAAAGTTCAATTCCTCTTTGCCTCTATGGGCTCGGGCAAAGATGTCACAAATTTGAACAATCTATGCTTTCCAATCAAAATAGTGATCAACAATATAACCCTGCGTGGGTGCAAAATGGTAGTAGAACGAGGTTAAATAATTATAAGACGCCACAAAAATGGATTAGCAGAGCGTGGTTCACACTGCACATAGATTTATAATATATTTATTTAGCCTAGTTGAGTTAAGGCCATGTGGCCTTCTCTTCTACTCACCAGGACAAACATATGTTACATATAAATACAAAACAATTACAATAATAATCATACTAAACAATTAATTATCTGTCAAATTGAATAATGAATAAAATAATGTCTAATAATACAATGAAATTAAATACAATTAAAATTAAATTAATGATAGAATGAATACAGAAAGGAATAACAGCTCGAATCTACTATACATAAAAAGAAAAGAAAAAATACAAAGAAAGTAATAAACTATAATGAATTAATCTATCGCTTATTATTCAAGGTATTAGGTAAATATATTGACAAATCTTAAAACTATTTTAGATTTAGAATAGATTTATTTAGCCTGGTGGACTTAAGGCCATGTGGCCTTCTCTTCCACTCACCAGGACAAATACATGTTACATATAAATATAAAAAAATTACAATAATAATCATACTAAACAATTAATTATCTATCAAATTGAATAATAATTAAAATAATGTCTAATAATACAATTAAATTAAATTAGATTAAAATTAAATTAATGATATAATGAATACAGAAAGGAATAACAGCTCGAATCTACTATACATAAAAAGAAAAGAAAGAAAAATACAAATAAAGTAATAAACTATAATCAATCAATCTATGCTTTTTATACAAGGAATTAGGTAAATATATTAACGAATCTTAAATCAATTTTTATTAAATAATGAAAAAAATAATTTATTAATTTTTAAAAAGTAATATTGGTGTGTTATTTCTGTTAGTAATTTTATTTTCAATTTGTTCCTGAAAGATGGTAAAGTTTGGCAGTCTCTGACATAGCATGGAAGGGAATTCCATATAATACGTAGCATGAAGACATTGCAGCCATATTGATTTAAACGAATATTCTATGCAAAAAGGGACAAGTCATATTCAAGACATAACCAAATTTATTATAGATAGACGAAAATTTTGGATGGGTCATATAGAAAGAATGGAAGACAACCAACTTGCAAAAAGAGCTAAAGAAGATAGACCAATGGACGGGAGAAGAACAAGAGGAAGACCAGCCAAGAGATGGATAGAGAGTGAATGCACATCCAATACGTCTTCCTCCGAGGAATGATTTTGGAAATAAACAGGATGAAAATCCTACAAATTATGAAGAAGAAAAAGAATAATATTCTATGCAACAACAAAGACGTGTTCCAGTGCAGCCAACATAGAGTATGTACTAATTAACTGTACACATATACTTCAGAATTTCATAACTTACTATTTATTTTTGGGCGTTGCATTCTTTCACATGTTAGAGTGCTTAAATTACGTTAGGTTAGCTTTTACGTTGATCTTTCACACGTTAGAGTATTTAAATTGCATTAGACAAGTTTTTCTTCATCATCATCATACTATATTCACAAATTTAGGTCATTTGTTGACCTGTTTCGGCCTCAAGAGAAACACCATCCACGAGTCTTTTGAATGGACGTCCTGGTCTTCTTCTTCCTGCAGGTTGTTCCCAATTATTTATCATCCCGTTTCCAGTATCTATCCTCAAACCATAACTTAAACACAAGATCAGAACATAGTCTCTTACTTAATATACCGCAACATAGGACATAACATCACTCCATGTCATATACCATCTCCATTTCTCGCAGCTGAAATTCCCTACCACAATAAATAAGGGGCTGCCGGACATTGGCATCTTTTAAAAGAAATCTAAATTTATATTTGCTCTAAACTCGACTTCATTATTATCCAGTGTAAGATATATATATATATATATATATATATATATATATATTATATATATATATTATTATATCTTAACATTTGTTTGGGTATCCTGTGATCTTCCATTCGATGAACAAGTTGCATCCATCTTGACTTATAATCAGAAATTTTGTTTCCTAAAGGTTCCATATGTAATTCTTCTGAGATGTCTTCATTTTTTTTGTGATCTAGTAGTGTGTATCCTGCTAGCTTTTAGGTTCGTTAAATATTGTGTACATGTTGGCTACATCCCGTAATTCCTTAGTGTAAACCGCTTCGCGTGTGTTGGCGCATGCGCGTGGTGTATGATTGGAACTTAGAAAAATGTTCGAGTCACATGCAGTAAATGCACTATCTCCTCTACTATTTAATTTTGTACTAGAGCATGCCATTAAATCTTTAGAGAATGAGGAAGGCTTACAACTGAATGGTATTAATAAGCTGTTGGTTTATGCTGATGATGTAGTACTACTGGTCGATAGCGAGGAGATACTAAAGTACAACACGCACACACTATTGAGTAACACTAAGAAATTAGGACTGGAAGTAAATATCAGTAAAACAAAATATATGGTCACACGTAGAAATTCAGTATATAATGGAAACGGACAGCTAATGATAAATGAGGGAAATTTTGAGGAAGTGGCTGAATTCAAATACCTAGGAACAATAATCACAAATAGGAATGAGATGCACAAAGAAATTAAACATAGGCTCAATTCTGGAAATGCGTGCTATTATGCATTGCAGAGACTTTTGATGTCCCAACTCCTTTCAAAAAACGTTAAGCTGAAAATATATAAAACTATTATTCTACCAGTTATATTATATGGGTGCGAAACATGGACTCTTACTTTAAGGGAGGAAAGGAGATTACGAGTATTTGAGAATAAAGTTCTTAGGAAAATTTTTCGACCAAAGAGAGATGAACAGACAGGTGAATGGAGAAGACTACATAACAATGAACCACATGGTCTTTATAGGAAACCAGACATAATAAGTACAATTAAGTCTCGTAGATTGCGATGGGCAGGACATGTTGCGCGTATGGGGAATGAAAGACGTGCATCGAAACTTCTTGTAGGAAAGCCAGAAGGTAAACGCCCAGTTGGTAGACCAAGAATGAGGTGGGAGAACAACATTAACTATGATTTGAGGGAAGTAGATTATACAGGGAATGATTGGAAAGCATTAGCTCAGGATAGGGATGTATGGAGAGCTTATGTCCGCGCGGCCATGAACCTACGGGTTCGATAGTGCCAGTGAGTAAGTGAGTGAGTAAGTAAGTCACATGCAGTAAAGTATTTCCCCGACGTCATCTGGTGCCAAAGTGCTCTTGTTAATATTTCAGACAGACCATGTTTCTAACAATGCCTATCGGCTTCCTTTCACTGCTTTCTACCAGTCCTGTACAGTGATAATGAATGCATAATGATTTCTTTGTAATTTGCAAGTGAAAATACAGCCATTAAAAAGTATGGAATTCTTGTGTATAAAACTTGCACTTCTTTTGTGAGTTTCTTGATAGAATTGGATAAGATTATGTTTTCTAACTTTCTCTGTTTGCTTTTCAACCTTCTCTTCTACGCCATTAAGTTTTTTTTTGTGGTTTCCTTTTCATCCCTCCTTCCATTGCGATTATTTCGCGGCGAACACTGGGGCGGCTTCGTATTCAAATAGCAGGAGGCCATGTTTCCATGTAATTGCATTTTTTTTCCCTCTCTGTCATGGAATACATAGTCAGACCTGTTCTTTCACATATGTAGACAGCCAAGATGAAAGTTTATTCATGCATTACCCCATGTATATTAACTTTCGAACATAATAATAATAATAATAATAATAATAATAATAATAATAATAATAATAATAATAATAATAATAATAATAAATGAAATGGAAAATATAAATTTCAACAATGGAGAGGAACTAAAACCTAGTATTGAATGCACTTACTTAGGAACAAAATTAGACCATTCAGGCGATAACACGGTGGAAATTAAAATTAGATTAGCTCAAACAAAACAAGCAATAAATGCTTTAAACTCTGTTTGGTGGAGCAAAAATATTTCAAAAAATAGAAAATTAAAAATATATCAAACCATAATTCAGAGCATTTTAACATATGGTGCTGAAGTCTGGCAAAATCTTGCCAGGGAAACGAAAAGAATTTTAAGTACAGAAATGGATGTTTTAAGAAGATCAGCTGGAAAATCTACAATGGATACAATACGAAATAAAGAAATAAGGGAAATTATGGGTGTACAAGAGGAGCGCGACATCATAGAGATTGTAGAAAAGAAAATATTACAGTGGTATGACCATGTCAAAAGAATGCCAGAGCAAAGATTCCCTAAAATTGTTATGGAATGGATCCCAATAGAAAGGAGGAAGAGAGGTAGTCGGAAGAAAACATGGATAGAAGCGGTACAAGCAGCTATGAATATCAGAGGATTGGAGGAAGACCAATGGATGAACAGAGAGGAATGGCGTTTGGTTTCCGGAAGACGGCGGTAGCTGCCAAGATACCGAATGATGATATTGTAGAAAAGATATGTTTAGAGAAAGAGTAATGAGTCTTAGAAAAAAGAAGAAGAACGATAAATCAACAAACATTGTTGTTATATACTGCAATTATTTTGGATCCTAGTTTCATATGTAAATTTAAAGTAAAATTGACTGGAGAAAGTGATTTTCACGGTTTATTAGGAAATATTTTAAAACAGTCCAATATACATACAGAAAAGCCAAGGAAAGTTTATTTAAGTAGTCATACGAAATCGTCTTTAAAGTGTATTTTACGTTTTGTTGAACCTGTATTTTATGTTTTGATAGCGTGTTTTACGTTGTGTTACCAATAACTGCGAACTAAAGCGTCGGTGATTGTTACAGTAGTATATAATTAATTACACTGGTCAACATGATTTTTGTCTCATGAGCACCAATAGTTGTACTTAATGCAGTTTTTTATCGTGTTTTCAAATATGTACTCGGAATTTCACCATCGCCCACAGTTTTTTATTTCAATTTCAATTAATGGATTTAAATAATTATTTTTAATACACTTTTTTTCGTCCATTTGTCCATTGTAAAATAAAACCAAATGAGCTAACTCAAATGATTTCAGCTATGGAAAAGAGATATCAAGGCAAATGCAATCCTAATATACCGGCCGATTATTGTTGGACCATCAAGAGGGATGCTCCACAGGCTAAATATAGCAGAAAATCGTCATTTCTTACTTTCTAGGTGAGTCCGAATGTTCGAATATTGTGTAGTTACGAATGTAGAAAATATTAGTGTTTGAAATTATAAATTCCTGTCTCTCGGAAACCTTGCGCGATGGAGAAAACCCGATATCATATTTGAATTCAGGAGAAAAAATACTATCAGAATCACATATTTTTCTTTCTGATAAAAAAAGTTTAATTTTTGTTGCTCAGTGTTATTTAGGTCACTTTTGACATTATGAACTTAATTTATAGTCTCTTGCCAAATCCTAGGTGTGCGGCGCACTCCATCTACAGCACCATTTCTGTATATCGCTCTCATCTGATTGATCAAGAGTTTTTCCCATATGAACTCTTGATTAAAATTGAATGCCTCGTTCTTTGTTCTTCGAGAATATGTCATAGTGACAAGTGATCTTCTTTGGTAAATTTGGTGGATGTTCGAGTACTTCCTATTTCCACCATCTAAACAAATTCCACTGAACATATCTTTAGGGCGCAATTACATACTAAATGTAAGAAACAGTGAATGTATTCACAAAATAATCCTATATCCAGACTTTCGATATTACAGATTTATACAACAAAGGCTACTCAACAACATACTACAAGGTTACAATGGTCACCACTAGGATCGCTGATTTACAACAGTGCTCCACTACTTATGAAATGGTCTGGTATCTTTAAAAGTTTATTTTTGGAATTAAACTAAGGATTTCTGAACAGATTTATCTCCGTGGCAGCGACTGGTTGTCATTTGTTGTGAAGAGGGGGCCGTGCTGTTTGTATCTCTCTCAGCAGGAAATATTTTTCTTAATTTTGATGAGGCAGCAATCTCTGGCAGAAGTAAATAAAATCAGCGATGCAAGAAATGAGAGAAGGATGATTTCTAGTGATGAGCTCATTAAAATATCGTAGTAACAAGCTTTGTCCTTCTTTTCTCTAAATATTTAACTCGAACCTGTTGCATTTCTCTTCTTCGTCTTGCCGCCATTTTGCCACGACAATTATTTAATTGCTGGTTGTTCATTTTGTTCATGTTGATAAAAGATATTAGCGAATTACGAGGCAATAAAGCTGGTGAAGTTGTTTTTTTGAAAAGATTTTCGAAAATTTGTTCTAGCTGAAAATAACAATGGCAAAAAAATATATCCATCCATAGTAATTCTAACCGATGGCAGGTATTTCACTGCAATCGTAGCATTTTCATATTATAGCTTTGCAGCTTTACTAGGGAATTATAGGTGTGGTAGTTTCCCGTTGGTTTCCACACCGCTGAAGGATGATGACGATCATGATAAGGATGATGATGATGATGATGATGATGATGATGATGATGATGATGGCCGGATGATTTTTGGGGACCGTTGGGCCCTAGGCTTCCTGACATTTGTCTTACAGGTGAGGAAAAAAACCCGAAAAAATAACTCATCCAGGAGTCTGTCCCACCGGGAATCGAACCCGGGCCCGCTGCATGACAAGGTAACACGCTACCTCGAGACCACAGCGTTGAACAATCATATATATATATATATATATATATATGTGTGTGTGTTGTGTGTGTGTGTGTGTGTGTGTGTGTGTGTGTGTGTGTGTGTGTGTGTCCACCGTAGGTAGCGTGCCGCCTTGTCATGGAGCGGGCCCGGGTTCGATCCCCGTTCGGGGCAGTTTTTCTGGGTGACGTTTTCATCGGGGTTTTTCCTCACCTGTAAGACAAATGTCAGGAAATCTTTAAGGCCCAAACGGTCCCCGAAATCATATGGCCATCATCATCAGCATTATCATCATCATCATCATCATCATCCTTCGCCGGTATGGAAAGCTACCACACCTACAATTCTCTAGTAAAGCTGCAAGCATAGCATGAAAATGCTATGATTGCAGTGAGAGGCCTGCCAACGGGCGGAATTACTAAGGATGGATATATCTGATCTATTAGGTCTATAGAAATTGGTTATAAATAGGAGATGGACAGTTAATGATAAATGAGGGAAATATGAAGAATTCGCTGAATTCAAATACGTAGGAACAATAATTATTAAAGCAGAATGTGATGCAGAAAAATATTAAACTTAGGGGCAATTTTGGGTGTGCGTGCTATTATGCGTTACAGAGACTCTTGTCGTCCCAACTTCTCTCAAAAAAAGTTAAACTGAAAATATATGAAACTGTTATTCTACCAATTATATTATATGGATGCGAAACATGGACTCTTCCTTTAAGGAAGAAGAAAACATAAAGAGTATTTGTGAATAAAGTTGTTAGGAAAATTGTTGGACTTAAGAGAGATAGACAGAGAGTGAATGGAGAAGACTATATATCAATAAGATACATGATATTTATAGGAAACCAGATATGCTAAGAACGGTTAAGTCTCGTAGACTGCGAGGTGCAGGACATGTGTCACGAATGGGGAAAAAAGAAGGGCTATGGAAGCTTCTTGAAGGAAAATTACAAGGAAAGCGCGCAGTTGGTAGACCAAGAATTAAGTGGAAGAATAACATTAGCCATGATTTGCGGGAAGTAGATTATATGTGTTGATTGTAAAATATTACATCAGGATAGGCATGTATGGAGAGCTTATGTCATCGCGGCCATAACTTAGAGGTTTGTTATTGGCAGAGATTTAGTTATTATTATTATTATTATTATTATTACTACTATTATTATTATTATTATTATTATTATTATTATTATTATTATTATTATTATTATTATGTAAACTAAATGAAATATCAAAAAAATGCAACATGAAAAATATCATGAGAAAATTAAAAAACAATGGCCTTCAAGGGCGCTTATCTAGTTCGGACAAAGATAATATTAGAAAATAAACCAATAGAACAAGTGGTAAGATATAACTTGCCAGGTTGCGAAATATCATACACCGCGGAAACAGATATAAATAACAAACTAAATAAGTTTAATTATATAACAGGAACACTAAAAAGAACTTTGAAAAATAAAGCAAGGAAAGACTCTCTAATAAAATTATACAAGACAATGGCAGTGCCTATTATTACTTATGGATCCGAAACATGGACAGTGGCAACACAACAATCTGCCACAATACAAGCTGCTGAAATGAAATTCCTCAGACCAATACCAGGATACCAAAGAACAGACAAAAAACACAACACAGAAATAAGACAACTAAAAGTAGAGGAATTAAATACAACAATAGTGAAATACAGAACAAACTGGAAAGAACACTTCGCAAGGATGACTGAGAATAGAATACCAAAAGCAGCATACAGCTATTCACCATGAGGAAGAAGAAGTTTGGGAAGACCAAAGAAAAGATGGAAAGTGCAGCAATTTTGAGCCGGAACAGGCTGGTAAATAAGCCTAAACCGTGATGAAGAAGAAGTAGATTGTTATTATTATTATTATTATTATTATTATTATTATCTCAAAATATTTGAAGAGAGTGCAGTCTTATAAGATTTGTATAATCTTTTAGCTCTGGAGTTTTGACACATCCTGTATAAATAGTGTAGCTATAATGAAATCGGACTGGATTTCACATATTCATGGTATGTAGTGTAAACGCGGAGCTAATATGAGCAAATTATAACAAATTTCGAATGTCAAATATGTCAACAGCACGTATTTAAAATTTCATAAAATGGGTTTTTTTGTTAATTCATGACGACAAAAAAATGCCGACAGATGCTTTTTTATATAAATAAATGAATGTCAGTGAATGACACAGCTTTTTGTTTAGTAAAACAAAAGAGGATAAATTTTAATTTTTTTGTACTAATTATATAAAAATAAAACACTCGCGTCACATTCAACCCAGTCGAAATGTCATCCTATAAAATTTTGTATGCTTTATTAAATTCTAACAGTTGCGTACATATGAAATGAGAAATATATAATGTGGACATTTGAAGCGAGGAATTTAGCATGTTGGTAGTCTTGTAGCCTTGTGACGTGCGTTGCACATGATATGACTAAAAAATCCCCTTTTACTCAGTTAATTGACTTTCTCTCGTAGCACATTATGATCTCCAACGATTAATAAAATCGCTCGACCCTTTACAAGAGTTTTCTCGTTAAATATAACACCATCTACCCCTTCCACCACCCTCAATAAAATACCAGAATTTGTAGAGTTGAAAATAATAATTTACTTGTTGCATAATTTTAAAAAATACGAAAACTTGAAAATGAAAATAAAAAATGGTAGTTGCTTAAATGTATAACACCCAAGCATAATACTAGCTATATCAGTAAATAATGCACTTTTTTACTCAAGTTTTATTTCATTACAACTCCTTATATAGGGTAAAGTGAGGAAACTCCGATCATGGAGCTAATTCCGATCACTGTTTTGATCAGAAAACACTATTAGAGCTGCGTTCTGCATACTCTTGGCATCTTCTGCAAAGTCTAATGAAATAATAATAATAATAATAATAATAATAATAATAATAATAATAATAATAATAACTAGCTAATACCCGGCGTGCGCTGCTACGCCTAAATAAATGAAAATGAATGTGTTTTATGTTTAGTTGAATAAATACAACGAAAAATAATTATAAAAATATATTTTTTTTAGATAGCCCGTACTGATTACCAGGAGTTGCCCGGGAATCTACTTATCCCGATCTTCTTGACATAAATGAGCTAAAAGACAAAATTCGTTATTGTGAGTTACCCGTAACAGAATACTAGCCATGTGCTGCTATGCTTGCACAGGAATCTTCGTACTTGTCTCGATCTTCTTGGCATCAATGAAAGACAAAAATGGTTATTGTGAGTTATCCGTAAGAGATAAACATATGTTGTCGTGGACTTTTTTTTGTAGATATTCAAATCCGTGTACATTAATTTTGTGTATTTGTTATGATTTAGGCAGCGTAAGCCATTTAAGCATCCAAAGAGCTACTTTTTGTCACGTTTTACACTACAAAGGGCGATTTTTGAGGGTGGAAGAGTTGAGTGTCACAACTCTCTTATAGCCTATGTTCATCCCGGGAATCTCCAGAACATTTTGCAAAAAGCCCCATCACAATCTGATCAACGGTATAGTCGCGCATATAGTACGAACAAACAAATAAACATTCATTTTTATATATTAGATAATTCACTGGCATTATTGAATAAATTAGTTTCATGTTCGCGCGGACATAATCTCTCCATACAATTCTATCTTAAGCTAGATTTCTTCAAATATCCCCTGTCTCATCAACTTCATCAACTATCATTATATATGTTATTCTCCCACCTCTTTCTCGACCTATATACTGGGCACTCTCCCTCTAGCTTTTCTGCATGGAGTTTCGATGCCCTCTTTCATTCCCCATTCGTACCACATGTCCTGACCATCACAGTCTCCGAGACTTAATTGTTCTAATTATATCTGATTAAAATATATATGCAGTCAATATGCCCATTTCACCAATTAATGTTTTTAAAATGGTCAACAAGTTTCTACAGCCAAGCTGTCATTCTCAAGACCAGATATTGACTCAATATCTGGTCTTGAGAATGACAGCTTGGCTGTAGAAACTTGTTGACCATTTTAAAACATTAATTGGTGAAATGGGCATATTGACTGCATATATATTTTAATATTTTATCACCAAGAAGATCACTTGTGTATTAAATAATTATATCTGGTTTTCTATAAAAATGATGTAACTCACTGTTAGGTATTCTTCTCCACTCACCAGTCTGTAGGTCTCTCTTTGGTCCAAACATTTTCCTAACAACTTTAATCTGAAATGCTCTTAATATTTTTTCCTCCCTAAAAGTAAAAGTTCATGTTTCTCATCCAGATAATAAAATAGACAATTCCCAAATTTTTTACATTAATTTTTTTTTCAGATTAGTTGGGACGTTAAGACCCTCTTATGTATAATAACATGCATTTCCACAGTTGAGCCTATGTTTAATTCATTCTGCACATCATTCCTGTATGTCATTATTGTTGGTAGGTATTTTAATTCACCCACTTCTGAAATTTCCCTCATTTAGTGTTAATTTGCATTATACATTCCTATTTTTTATACACGTTACGACACACACACACACAAACACACACACACACACACACACACACATATATATATATATATATATATAAGACGACTGGAGGAAATCGAGTGGATGAATAGAGACAAGTGGAGAAGAAAAATAAAACGTTATGCACAGAAAGATGTGTAAACATTGAAAATCTGTATATAAATAAAATAACGTTATTTATATTTACTTTCAGCTCTAATTTCCTAATCTAATATATAAAAATGTTTGTTTGTTCGTACTTTATGCGCGGCCATACCGTTGATTCGATTGTGATGGGGCTTTTATAAAATGTTCAGGAGATTCCCGGGATGAACATAGGCCATAAGAGAGTTGTGATACTCAACTCCTACATCCTTAAAACTCGCCCTTTGTAGTGGAAAACGTGAAAAAAAGTAGCTCTTTGGAAGCTTAAATGGTTTACGCTGCCTAAACCATAACAAATTCACAAAATTAATGTACACAGAATTGAATATCAAAAAAAAAACTGTACAAAAAAATCCTGGATAGCATATATTTATGTCTTACGGATAACTCACAATAACCATTTTTGTCTTTCATTGATGCCAAGAAGATCGAGACAAGTACGTAGATTCCTGTGCAAGCATACAAGCACATGGTGGGTATTCTTTTACCGATAACCCACAATAACGAATTTTGTCTTTTAGCTTATTTATGCCAAGAAGAGCAGGGATAAGTAGATTCCCGGTCGACACCGGTTAATCAGCACGGGATATCTAAAAAATATAAATTTATAATTATGTTTGCTTTTACTAATTCAAATAAACATAAAAGCACATTGATGTTCATTTATTTAGGCGTAACAGCGCACGCCGGGTATTAGCTAGTGTTATATAAAAGAAAGGTAAATGATACGCGTGGGGATTTAGTCCAATTACGTAACACAAGTTAAAATTTAAAGTTTGTCATTTCAACTAACAGAACATGTTTTAGAGCTTGGAGGGGAAGATAAAATTAGGTCAATTTCATAATAGTTACAATTATGGTGATTGAGTGCTGATAAAGTTAGGAGATTTAAGTGACATTGGATGTCTCCCTGGCGTCAATTTACCCCGGATTACCCCAGGATAGTAATTTTGTTGAGAGAGTGTTATTTTTAAGAGCAAGCCAACGGGTAGAATGACGTCAATAAAACAACCACCGCCTTCTCGATAAAGTTTTAAAACTGACCGTCCAGAGAGATTGCAAGATGCTACCACATTTTCAATGCCATAATGTTAGCTAACTTAATTCCAGCTACCGCACCTTAATAATTTGTTGTTATATGTAATTAAGTTGTCTATCACCGACTCTGTTTAAAATATATGTACATAAAATATTAACGAATTGGAGGAGAAAATGTTCAAGCATTGGAATTCCTATTTCAAACAACAAAACTTTATACAACTTACATTTTGCAGATGATCAATTGTTAATTGCACAAGATTATGAAGATTTAGAATATATGACTAGAAAATTAATAGAATAATATGAAAAATGTGGATTAATTTTGAACATGAAAAATCAAAATATTTATCAATTGGTGAACCTGAACAAAATTTAGTTTTGGAGACTGGAGAATCAATAAAATCTTGTAATGATATCACATATTTAGGAATTAAAATAAATAAAAATGAGAGTTATGAAGAGGAAATAAAAAGTAGAAATAATAAAGGAAAATTTGCAATTGCTTGCCTCAATGGAATATTGGGGGTTAAAAATATAAATAATAAACATAAAATGAATATATATCACAATAATTGTTAAAAGCATCATTACTTATGGAGCAGAACTTTGGCCATTAACAACAAAAACAAATAAGTATCTTTTGGCAATGGAAATGGATTTTAGATGAAGGGCAGCAAGGATTTCAAGAAGAGAAAACAAATAGAAACTCAATTATAAGGGAGAAAATGAAGATGGAAGACACTATTTTAGATTATATTAAAACTCAGCAATTAAGATGGTACGGACATGTCCAGCAAATGAAAGTGAATCGGCTATCAAAATGTGTTTTGGAATGGAAACCTGAGGAAGACGAGGCAGAGGAAGTCCTAAAACCTCCTGGAGTCATGGAATATATTTATACATGAAGGAGAAACATCTACGGTACAACCAGGAGATTGGATTGACTGATAAAATTGGCTATTAGGAATCAGATGATGTCAAAGACATTAATCAACCGATGATTTATCTATATAAATCTCTTATTGTTTTGTTCAATAATGTTTTATGTATAATTCCGCACATCTTTTGAAATGTCGACAGTTTCACATTTATGTTTCTTTCACAAAAACCGAAAGAGACATATATATGAAAATGTCGATATTTCAAATGATATGCGGAACTAAAGCCTACATAAATCATTAAATAACAAAACAGGAAGAGATACCAGATTGAAGTTTTATAAAGGATTGGCAGTTCCTGCATTACTTTATGGGTGTGAAACTTGGATAACGATCAAAAAATTACAAAATAGAATACAATACGTAGAAATGAACTTTCTTAGAAGATAAAAAGGATGCACAAGATTGGATCGGATAAAGAATGACGTATAAGGTCAGAGTTAAATATATATCCATTAAACGATAAAACCAACGATTATAGACAGAAATGGTTTAGACATGTAGTAAGAATGAATGTAACATGATTTACCAAAAGCAGCATTTAGCTACAAGCCAAGAGGTTCAAGGAATGTAGGAAGGCCAGTGAAAAGATGGCCAGAAGAACTGTGAGGCGGAACATCAATTTGCCTACTTAGTAAAGTGAAGAAGAAGAAGAAGATTGTTTATTCTAACTAACTAACTCACTGGCACTATCGAACCTGTAGGTTCATGGCCGCGCGGGCGTAAGCTCTCCGTATATCCCTATCCTGAGCCAATGTTTTCCAATCATCCCCTGTATAATCTACTTCAATCAAATTATAGTTAATGTTATTCTCCCACCTCATTCTTGTTCTACCAACTGGGCGTTTTCCCTCTGGTTTTCCTACAAGAAGCTTCCATGCACGTATTTCGTTCACTACTGAGTAACACTAAGAAATTGGGACTGGAAGTAAATATCAATGAAACTAAATATGTGGCCACACATAGAAATACATTATATAATGGAAATGGGCAGCTAATGACAAATGAGGGAAATTTTGAGGAAGTGGCTGAATTCAAATACCTAGGAACAAAAATCACAAACGGGAATGAGATGCACAAAGAAATTAAACATAGGCTCAATTCTGGAAATGCGTGCTATTATGCATTGCAGAGACTCTTGATGTCACAACTCCTTTCAAAAAACGTTAAACTGAAAATATATAAAACTATTATTCTACCAGTTATATTATATGGATGCGAAACATGGCAGGAAAGGAGATTACGAGTATTTGAGCATAAAGTTCTTAGGAAAATTTTTGGACCAAAGAGAGATGAACAGGCAGGTGAACGGAGAAGACTGCATAACAGTGAATTTCATGGTCTTTATAGGAAGCCAGATATAATAAGAACAGTTAAGTCTCGTTGATTGCGATGGACAGGACATGTGGCACGAATGGGGAATGAAAAAGTGGTTTACGCAGGAATTCGTCAGAAATCCAATTTATTTAATTTAACAAAATGCATGTATATTCCTCAAACCAGCGAAATATGTCATATATTCGGGCTTGCTGGTGAATTTCCTTGCAGTACCTGCGTGACGGACTTTTTTTACAAGTTACGTTTTTTCCCGCTTAACAACTGTCTCCCCTTAAAATGTTTCTAACATTAGAAATTATCTCTAAATAGCTTGTCATAATTGATGTAAAATATATGGATGCGACTTATTACATTTTAACTCTAAATATTAAAATATTTTTAGAATCGTTTTCATTGCATGTCATATTAAAGTAGATTACAGTTAGAGAAAACATTTGTATAAAAACAAATGAATATATTTCCATTCTTTTAAAACAATATGAAATCCGTACAATATTAACATCGCGATTTTCCTTTGTCTAAATTCTTAGAGTATTAAATTGATTTTTTTTCTTTTACTGTTCTAAATACGTAATTAAAACGGTAGATTACAAATTCCTGGTGCAGTTGTCACGCAAAATATCTACTGTATTGTTTATGCAGTATTTATAAATAGGGATTATCATAGGCTACATAACCTGCAGCGCTTTCAACAGAAAGATATATATCAAATTACATTATCCACAGATAATATTTTATACAGCTATGTTACATTTCTACATAAGTTAAATGGTTTGAGTTTATCACAAACTTAATAAATTTAATTATATATGTGGAACAATCAAAAGGATATTTAAAAGCACAAGAAAATATACAAAACTAAAATTTTATAAAGTAGTGGCAGTCCCCTTACTATTGTATGGTAGTGAATTTTGGGTTTTAACTAAAAGAGATCATAGAAGCAGCTGAAATGAGATTTCTGAGAAGTGTGGCTGGTTGCACACTTCTAGATAAGAGAAGAAGTGAAGATATTAGAAATGAGCTAAATATCTTTAAACTCTTAGATAGAATAAAAAAAATCTAGAAAAAATGGAAAGAACATGTTCAAAGATCGCATTCCCAAAATTATACTTAAATACAAACCAAAAAGACGCAGGAATGTTGGTGGACCGAAGAAGAGATGGATCCAACTTTTGAATGAGAAGCTATGAGACCGGAACAAACCACATGGGGTTAATCCGTGATTGTTGATGATGACGATGATGATGATGAAGTTTATCATAATAAAGAAAGCACCTCTTTATTTAACATTCTGAATAGGCCATAGCATTATTTTGCAGTGACTGACTCTCTGACAAATACGGCTACCAGTTTGTATATATAGTGCATGAATGTCAACACATAACCGCATGCGGGAATTAATATAAAAAACATTTGTAGCAATTGATTATACCACCAAAAAAAGAAACCACTGTTTGCACTTTCTTAAATGTATTTTTTCCCAGAAAAATATAATTGTCATATTTACATCATAGGACATCAGAAATTAATTAATATACAGTTTCATGTGCTTCAGTTTTGCTCCACCAGAGTGCATTCTTACAATATTGCGTTCTTTTGGCAATAATTAATATGATTTGGTTGCAGTAATGAACAAAAGAAGGAAAAGAGGCGTACCAATCGTTTCTCATTTGTTTTCAAACATCGCCGTTTACATTAAATATATAAATATTTTAAAATAACTATACTTAAATAGTGATTTGTGAGTAAATAGCATAATTTTATTCGTTAAATAGTCCTAACAAATACCACTCGCGATTTCCAAATTCTCTAGATAAATTGGAAATAACTCGTGGCATTACTTATGACAAATGGGCAGTATTTAGTATTAAAAATAACCAACTCACTGGCTGTTTCGAAGCCAAAGATTCACGGTTAGTGGGGAATAACCATTCTATAATTTACATCACTTTCTTGAGCTAATATTTTCCAATCATTCTTTTCATAATTTATCTACCTCAAATCATGGTTAATGTTATTCTCCCACCTCATTCTTGGCTTTTTCCATCTGGTGTTGGTACGATAAGTTTCCATGCCTCTCTTTAATTCCCCATTCGTGCCACATGTCATGATTTAGGCAATCTACAAGACTTGGCTATTCTTATTATATCTGGTTTCGTATTAAGATCGTGCAGCTCACTGTTATATTTTCTTGTCCATTCATCTGTCTGTTCGTCCTTCTTTGATATAAAAATATTCCTAAAATCTTTATATATATATATATATATATATGTGTGTGTGTGTGTGTGTGTGGGGGGGGGTCTCCAGGTAGCGTGCTGCCTTTGTCACGCAGCGGGCCCGGTTCGATTCCCGGTCGGGACAGGCACCTGAGTGAGGTTTCTTTTCAGGGTTTTTCCTCACCTGTAAGACAAATGTCAGGAAGCTTAGGGCCCACGGTCCCCGAAAAATCATCCGGCCTTCATCGTCATCCTTATCATTATCATCATCATCCTTCGCCGGTGTGGAAAACAACGGGAAGCTACCACACCTATAATTCACTAGTAAAGCTGCAAAGCATAGCATGAAAATGCTATGATTGCAGTGAAAGACCTGCCCTCGGGCAGAATTACTATGGACGGATGGATATATATATATATATATATATATATATATATATATATATATTATATCTTCACGGCTGTGGTCTCGAGGTAGCGTACTGTCTTGTCACGCAGCGGGCCCGAGTTCGATCCCGGTCGGGGCAGTTTTTCTGGGTGTTTTTTTTATCGGTTTTCCTCACCTGTAAGACTAATGTCAGAAAAACGTTACGGCCCAAACGGTCCCCGAAATCATATGGCCATTATCATCATCCTTATCATCATCATCGTGAAAATGCTATGATTGCAGTGAAGGACCTTACCGTCGGGCAGAATTACTATGGATGATATATATATGTATATATATATATATGTATATATATTTATTTATTTATTAGAAGAGTTGGGATAACAAGAGTCCCTGTAACGCATAATAGCCTGCGTTTCCAGAATTGAGCCAATTTTAATTTATTTGTGCATCACATTCCTGTTTGTAATTATTGTTATTAGGTATTTGAATTCAGGCACTTTATCAAAATTTCCCTCATTTGTCATTAAGTGTCCATTTTCATTATATAATGTATTTGTATGTGAGAACATGTATTTAGTTTTATTGATGTTTACAACCAGTCCCTATGTCTTAGTGTTATTCCCTGGTAGCTTATAATAATAATAATAATAATAATAATAATAATAATAATAATAATAATAATAATAATAATAATAATATTAATAATAATAATTATTATTATTATTATTATTATTATTGTTATTATTATTATTATACTTACTGACTGACACTATCGAACCCGTAGGTTCATGGCCGCGCAGACATAAGTTCTCCATACATCCCTATCCTGAGCTAATGCTTTCCAATCATTCGCTGTATAATCTTCTTCTCTCAAATCATAGTTAATGTTATTCTCCCACCTCATTCTTGGTCTACCAGCTGGGCGTTTTCCCTCTGGTTTTCCTACAAGAAGCTTCCATGCACGTCTTTTATTCCCCATACGAACAACATGTCCTGCCCATCGCAGTCTACGAGAATTAACTTTTCTTATTATATCTTGATTCCTATAAAGACCATGCAGTTCATTGTTATGTAGTCTTCTCCATTCACCTGTCTGTTCATCTCTCTTTGGTCCAAAAATTTTCCTAAGTACTTTATTCTCAAATACTTGTAATCTCCTTTCCTCCCTTAAAGTAAGAGTCCATGTTTCGCACCCATATAATATAACTGGTAGAATAATAGTTTTATATATTTTCAGTATTATTATTATTAATAGCCTATTTAAAAAATGTTACGTTAAAGCATCCGAAAACATGAGATAAACACAACAGAATTTCTATTGACCGCCCTGTTTTTTTAATAGTAGTCAGCTTGTGGACTACTTAAACAATAGTGCAATGATATATCCGGATCGTTTGTCATTTTTTCTCAAAGTGACATTTTGTGATTTAACATTTACTGTTGTGCAAAATATGGGAAGATTTCCAAGGCCTCCTTTTCTATTTATGAAAGGAAAAGTTATTGTCTCGTGAATAGGTGCCTTTATGAATATAAAAAAAAAGAAGAAAGAAAGAAATCATGGCCCCCTGCCAACAGAAAGGGAATAGGCTGAGATTCCTTATAACAGAGAATAAGGTTAGGAGTCAACTGTGGCAAAGGTAATTTATTGGAAGGGTAATGCAGCAGAGAGAGAGAGAGAGAGAGAGAGAGAGAGAGAGAGAGAGAGAGAGAGAGAGAGAGAGAGAACTGTCTACAACGTAGAGACACAGGTAGAAATTTGCACGTCACAAACAAGACGTAAGACTTGCTGGTTTGTTAAAATAATGAGGCACTGCCTCACATAACAATCTATTTGACATTCACATCAAACAACATTCAAAATAACTTGTAAATCGCAAAACTACAGACATAATAAATAATAATAATAATTTTCTTCTTCTTCCTTCCAAGTATTAGGCCAAGGACTGTTACGATCCTATAGAAAATTTTCCCTCCAGCGTTTCATAGGACGGCTAATAGATCTTCGTCCTCTTGGTATATAATTATAAACAGCTTTGGGGATCCGATTTGAACTCATTCTTTCAAGATGGTGTTTCCAATTTAGTTTGTAATATTTTAATGTATTCCAAAATTGGCGTAGTCTTCAATTCTTTTAAGATATCGATGTTTCTTTCTCGATCCCATGTAGTGAAACTAATAATAATAATAATAATAATAATAATAATAATAATAATAATAATATTTTTATATACAGATTTTGAATGTTTCCTACTAACATTATTATTATTATTATTATTATTATTATTATTATTATTATTATTATTATTATTATTATTATTATAAAGGTAGAAAAGTAACAGCAATAATAAATAGTGTCTTAAGGAACAGACATATAAATAAATAAATAAATAAATAATAAATAAATAAAGCCTGATATGTCCCTTTAGGGCAAAGGCCTCCCTGTACAGGGGTTAAGCTCTATTTGAGAGTGTCACCCGGTGAGCTACTCCGTGGTGAGAAGTTGACTTGGATGTAGCACTTGGTTTGTATACACTGTCTGTTCTGTGATTAGTTAATACACAGTTGGCTCTCCATCGTTCTCCATCTTTTCCTGCATCTGGCGACTCTGGACCATTGCGCCCCTGCTCGTTCTTTGAAGATGTCAGCCCATCGTCGTCTTGGTCTTCCGCGCTGTCTCTTGCCTGTGTACGGGTCCCACATGGTTGTTTTTATTGTCCACCTGTCGTCCTGTATTCTTGCGACGTGGCCTCCCCACTTCCATTTTTTCCTGATGGCTTGTTGTGCGGGATCAGTTGTTGAGGATATCGCTTGAAGTGTTGTATTCGAGATTCTGTCCTTCAGAGTTATGCCTAAGATTTTCCTCTCCATTTTCCTTTGGCATACTTGGAGTGTGTACTTCAGTTTGGCAGTAAGATTCCAAGTTTGGCAGCCATATAACAGTGTTGGAAGAACACAGGTTTGTAGTGTTTCCATTTTGAGTTTCCGGTTGAGTGACTGTCCAGCAGTATAAATTTCAGTGACCAGAACGCCTTACAGACATATAACCAGAAAAAAAGTTACAAATATATAATTCAATAGTGTGAAATACTGTCATATATAGAGCTGAAGTTTGGAAATTCAACAAAAACTGACGTGGATGGAAATGGATTTCTCGAGGAGATCAGCAAGATGTTCAAAATTAGAAAAAAATAAGAAATACTGCCATACCAGAAAAAAAAAATATTATATATTTTATGTGAAATACAAACAATTGAATTGCTATGGGCATATACGACGAATACAAGAAGAAAGGTTACCCAGAAAAACATTTGAATGGTGTCCACCTGGAAGAAGAAGGAAAGGAAGACCTCGAAACTCGTGGATGCAAGAAATCAGAACTGGAATGAGAACAATAGGCCTGGAGGACATGGAGTGGATGCATAGAGACACAGTGGAGAAGGATAATAAAACTTTAGGCACATAAAGATGTGTTAACATTGAAAAGCTGTATATAAATAAAATTATTGTTATTATTATTATTATTATTATTATTATTATTATTATTATTATTATTATTATTATTATATTGCCGGTCCCAAGTCCGAATGAGAAAGAAGGAGGGGGAGGAATAACACCTCGTTAAAAAACCTAAGTTCAGCACACCTGGCTGATAGTACCTAGCCAGGGTTATGGTGAAGACCCCAACGGTGGATGCAGTAGAGTAGGAGACTCGCGTATGGTGGCAGAGTCTGCACTGCAGACGGCCCGTGAGGCAATAAAGGGTGGATCAGACTCCTAGCTGCAGTGAAAGTAACTGACCTATGGTGGACTCCAGAAAAAGTCTCCCGGTCCTCCAGGTTGGGGGGTGATGCTATGGGCCAGCTCCTCATACATTGTAAAAAAATTGCTAAAAACCCAAAATTTGTAGCCTCTGATTGAAAACACATACAACCGGGAAGTGTGAAATGTGAAAGAAAAAAAAATGTGTATCTTGGTTGAGAATACCTGTATAAATAACAGATACAATCATGAAATAAAAATATATTATTATAATTATTATTATTATTATTATTATTATTATATTATTAATCGGCCGCGGTGGACTAGTGGTTATGCTCCTTGCCTCTGGTCCCAAGGGTCGCGGGTTCAAACCAGGCCGGGGTCGATGGATTTTTTAGGACGGAAAAATCCAAGGAGCAAGTCCTCCGGGAGGGACTTTAAGCCGTGGGTCCCGAGTCTGAAGATTTTCAGGCTCGTAAAAAATCCTTAAGCCTGAATGAAAAGGCCTCTAAGCAAAATTTACCGAATTTTCCCGTCCTAGTACTACCTTGGTTTCCTAGATGTCAGTATGTGGCGGAACGCTGACCACGTTCCACTCAAAATGACATCTATACGAAAACAAGTGTAACTAAATTAGTATGGTTCAAATTCTTCCCTGTACGGGGAGAGCGCCTAAATCTCTGTAAAAGGAAAACATAGGCTTACAATACAATACAATTATTATTATTATTATTATTGTTATTATTATTATTATTATTATTATTATTATTATTATTATTATTATTATTATAAATAGTAACTACAATATTGTTAATTTGTATGAGGCGTGTAATGTATGGAGAAATAACGGCTTTTATCCCATAATAAAGTGAATAACAACATCGATTTGGCTGGGCCATTAGTTGGTGCAAATGTTTGTGATAGCAATAACAGTTGTCTGTAGCTGGTACGTGATCGCCGATACATTATTGCCGGAGAGGTTATATCGCGATTCGGCCTACTGCTTTAACGACCCCACGGGGTACACTTTATATCGTTCCTTGTCTCGTGTACCTGCGTTTATAAGTGAACCTGACTCCCTATCTCTGATTGGTGGGTTAGATTCTAACAGGGGTGACCAAGTACGATACTATCACAATTTCTTCTTCTTTCTTTCCAGGATTCGGTCAATGGGACTTGTTCCGATCTCAAATCCATCGTTTTCTTGGCCGTCCCAATGATATTTTTCCATGCGGTTACTAGGTTTTTGATCGTTTGGAGTAATCTTGTATTGTCCAAACTGTCTAAATGTTCCTTCCATCGGTATTTGTGCTCTTGTAGTTTTTCGAGTATTGAAAATATCTCCAGTTCATTTCTTATTGACACATTATGTAATCGATCTACTTCTCACTTTTCTACCAAACCCTTCCATCTACCTTCACGTGGTATAATGGGAGGCATAGGTCAACACACGAACTCAGTGAGACATATGGCGGGCAATTAAGACATTAATAGGATACTTTAGATCGGAAAATTTTGCTTAGAGGCCTCTTTGTTAAGGCTTAAGGATCATTTACGAGCCTGAAAATCTTCAGATGCTGAACCCACGGCTTAAAGTTCCTCCCGGAGGACTTGCTCCTTGGATTTTTCCATCGTAAAAAAAATCATCTACAATATTATTTGCTGATGATCAAGTAGTGATTTCAAGTTCAGAAGATGATCTACAAAGAGCTATTTTTAATTTGGAAAAAATAAGTGCGAATTACAATTTAAAAATTTCAAAGAATAAAACTAAAATTTTAGCATTTAAAGGACATGATACCTTAAGAGCAAACAGAGTAATTGATAATAAAATTTAGAGCAGGCGAATAGTTTTAAATATCTAGGTTTCAATTTATCATATGTTAAAATTGAAGATATTAATGACAAAATAAATAAATTTAATCTAATGTGTGGCACTATTAAGGGAACCCTTAAAAACACAAGAAAATAAACGATAATTAAATTTTATAAAGTAATGACTGTATTGATTTATGGATCAGAATGTTGGACGATCACTAAAAGACAAGAACAAAGATTGGAAGCAGCTGAGATGAGATTTTTAAGAAATATAACGGGATATACTCTGCTGGATAAGAAAATAAATGAAGATATAAGAAAGGAACTAAATATTTTCAAACTTACAGACCGAATAATTAAATATAGGAACGACTGGAAAGAACATATTGATAGAATGCCAGAAGGAAGATTTCCAAATTATTGCTAAATTATAAACCGCACGGAAGGAGAAATGTTGGACGCCCACACAGAAGATGGTCTGAACAATTTTAACAATTCTAGCTTTCATGAAACCGGAACGAGCCAACATGCTTGATCGCTGGATGATGATGATGATGATGAAAAAATCATCGACAGCGGCCGGGTTTAACCCGCGACCCGCTGATCCAGAAGTAAGGAGCAATAAATATGAGAATGATAGCTGGAGCAATTAAATTATCATAAGTAACGCCACGAGTGATTTCCAAATTAGAGAATTTGGAAATCAAGAGTGGCATTTGTTAGGACTATTTAACGAATAAAATTAAGCTGTTTACTCACAAATCATTATTTAACTATAGTTATTTTAAAATATGTATATATTTAATGTAAACGGCAATGTTTGAAAACAAATGAGAAGCGATAGGTACATTTCATCTGCTTCTTTTGTTTGTCCCTGCAACCAGATCATACTATTTATTGCCAAAGGAACGCAATATTGTAAGAATGCTCTCTAGTGGAGAAAAAATGAAACACATCAAACTGTATATTAATCCATTTCTGATGTCGTATGATGTAAATATGACAATTATATTTTTCTGGATTGTTACCTGGGAAAAAATACATTTAAGAAAGTGCAAACAGTGGTTTCTTTTTTTGGTGGTATAATCAATTGCTACAAATATTTTTATATTAACTCCCGCATGCGGCATGTGTTGACATTCATGCACTATATATACAATCTGGTTGCCGTATTTCTTATAGGCTCAGTCACTGCAAAATAATGGTCAGACCTGTTCAGAATATTAAAAAGGAGGAGCCTCTTTAATATGGTAATTATAACACTGATAAATATTTCGTGAAACACGATTCTGATTGGTTGTAAAACAGAAATCATTGAAACCTGATTGGCCATTGAGTCCCATTTGGGCCATGAGTTAAATAGTCCATATAATTGCATTAGTTTACCGCGACCGACTTACAGTGAACAAAGTATGTAGTAAAAGCTCATTATTCGCGGGTTAAAAAATTGCGACCCAGTTCCTGTATTCGTGGCTAAAATGTCTTTATTCGCGGATCCAGTCGGTATATTAGAAGGATTAGAATTCTTTATTAACGCATCTGTAACTTTTTTACTGCAGACACATGTCAAGGCGGCTTTTAAAAAGAGTGATTCAATCCAAATGAACAAATTAACATCAAAGTAAAACAAAACTTATTGTCACTAAGCCTAAAGTTCGTTGTTAAAAGCCACCGCCGCTGTATTTCACGTGCCGCTATGGTGTTGTATTGTTTCAACTTGTCATTCGTTGCAATCATTTTGATGAATAACAAGTGTCTCTTCCGTTTTGTTGCCAATTTATAATGTCGAGTAAAATAAAGAAAATTAGTTCGGAAGCGGGAAAAAGTAGTGTTGCCGCTTAAAATAAAAATAGAAATTCTTGAACGTTTATACGCGTTCGCGAGTCGTTTGCGTCTATATCACGCTGTTTCAATGTTAATGAATCAAGAAATCCGAAGACAAAATAAGGAATTCTATCGCAGAATTCACAGCTGAATATCAATCTTAATTGAAAGACCTTTTAAAAAAGCGGAAAAACAGGAAAAAATTACCAAGTCCTCTAAGTCCTTGCCTAAACCTAACAATAATAATTAATAGAAATTGTTCAAAATCTGTCATTAATTGATTTTATTTTGACTATTTAACTCATGCCCCAAATGGGAGTCAATGACCAATCACGTTACAATGATTTTCGATTTACAACCAATCACAGTCGTGTTTCGCCTAGAATTTACCAACTAAAGTTTATCATAATAAAGAAAGCACCTCCTTTTTAACATTCTGAATAGGTCATAGCATTATTTTGCAGTGACTGACTCACTGAGAAATACGGCTACCAGATTGTATATATAGTGCATGAATGTCAACACATACCGCATGCGGGAGTTAATAAAAAACATTTGTAGCAATTGATTATACCACCAAAAAAAGAAGCAACTGTTTGCACTTTCTTAAATTTATTTTTTCGCAGAAAAATATAATTGTCATATTTACATCATAGGACATCAGAAATGAATTAATATACAGTTTCATGTGTTCCATTTTTTCTCCACTAGAGAGCATTCTTACAATATTGCGTTCCTTTGGCAATAAAATAATATGATCTGGTTACAGTGACGAACAAAAGAAGCAAATGAAGCGTACCGATCGTTTGCCATTTGTTTTCAAACATCGCCGTTTACATTAAATATATAAATATTTTTAAATAACTATAGTTAAATAAAGATTTGTGAGTAAACAGCTTAATTTTATTCGTTAAATACTGTAGTCCTAACAAATGCCACTCTTGATTTCCAAATTCTCTAGATAAATTGGAAATCACTCGTGGCATTACTTATGATAATTTTTATGTTGTTTTATAATCTTGGAACGTTCCCCTATATACCCATATAAATTACCATTCCATATTTGCGGTTTCTGTATTCGCGGCTTATTTGTGCAATATAACACATTAATAACCTCTCTTGGCTCCGTCTTACTGACAGACGTAAATTGCACTCTCTTTCACTACTTTTCAAGCTTCTGAATTCCTACATCCCTACTTACCTGGCGTCCAGATTTGAGAAGTTATCCTCTTACCACAATATTGACATAGGTCACAAGATAACAGTCTGCTAACAATCCCTCTTCATAGCACTTCCTCTTATTCTACTTCCTTCGCAGTAGCCCCTCCCGCTCCTGGAATTTCCTTCCTCAGGATATCAGGGGTTGCCGCACACTTGGCACTTTAAGTCACGTTTATACAGTTACCTGTTGTCTAATAATTAATTGTTCTGTATTTATTTAAATTTATACTATGTCATTAATAATCTTTTTCTCGCTTTTTTAAATATTTCTTGTACATATTATGTATTTAATTCGTTGAATTTAGAGTAAATAAAAAATACATTATAAATATTAATTATATTGTATTTATAACATGTAATCGTTTATGTATATTGTAATTTAGATGTCAGACTATTTTTTTGTATTTTTTAAAACCTGGTTGAGTGGCAGACAAGGTCTTAAGGCCTTAACTCTGCCAGGTAAAGTAAAGCTGTTATTATTTTTTTGTGATTGCGGATGAGCCCATGTAGGACTACACAAAGTACTTAGAGGCGTTTCCTTTGAGCCCAAATGTCTTTCATTCTTTTGCTATGAGCTTGTTTTCTGTCATCTGTCCAAGTTGTTCCAGTTTTTTTCTTCGGTTTGTCCTCTTGGTCAACTTGCCACTTATTCACCTTAATTCTAAATATATCTCTTTTTGGGATATCTTCTTTAGTAATTCCTGCCAATTTTAAGTCCTTTTTGACTTCATCAATCCACTTCATAGTATCCACTGGAGCTTTACTTCTGTTTTCGTAGAATTCCATTATCTGTTTTGTAAGCCTATTTGAATTAATTCGTTTAATATGACCATAAAATGTTAACCTTCGTTTTCTAATATCACTATGAATGTCTGTATACATTTTTATTTCCTTTTTACTTCTGAGTCTAAATGCTTCACCTATGACTTGTGGACCTAAAACTATCGTCCTTCTCTGCTTGTAGGCTCCACATGGGGTGGACGCAAATTGAAGATTGTCAAGCAAAATGTGAAATTATGTGTTGAAAGTGATTTATAAATTTAAAATGTTTTAAAATGAAATTATTTCTTCTCATCAACTTAATTATTCAAATCAGCACCTGAGGAAAGTTCGAAGTTAGGCGAATATACAATTCCACAACCAGAGGAAAGCCTAAACATGGTATTATTATTATTAATAATATTATTGTTATTATTATTATTATTATTATTATTATTATTATTATTATTATTATTATATTATTATATTATTATTATTATTATTATTATTATTATTATTATTATTATTATTATTATTATTATTATTGGCTACGCCTAAATGACAGAAGAACTTTACATTGACATACCTTACTATTCCAAATTCTGCACACATATTTACCAACTTATTTAACAACACGTTTTCAAAACTTATCGGCTCATCACAATTTAGGAACAAGATCACAAGACTCTTCTTTACTTTTGATACCACAACACAGGACCTGTCTGTACTCTGAATCTTACACAATATCTATGACTAGAGCATGGAACTCACTTCCCAGTCATGTCAGGGACTGTCAATCGCTATCATTATTTAAATCCAAATTAACTGATATCTTAAGTTCAACACAATGAAAACATTAACTGCATAACAACTATGTAGAGCATTCCATTAATAGTCATCTAGGAAGCTACTTACTTTATTTTATATCATCTTAATTTTATTATATTCTATGTTTTTGTTAGTATTAGCTAGTATTAGATAACATCATCATTGTATTTTGTTTAGTCTGTATTTTAATAATATCTTATAATTGTAATATGTACGTAAGTTTTGTATAATTTTACTATTCGCTGGTTGAGTGGAAGAGAAGGCCTTATGGCCTTAACTCTGCCAGCTAAAATAAATCATTATTATTATTATTATTATTATTATTATTATTATTATTATTATTATTATTATTATTATTATTATATCCCCGCGAATAAGTAGATTTTACTGCACTTTAAACAGGTATTCGGAATATATACCAGAAACCGTTTTCGATCTGTTTTGCCTCTCTACTTCTATCCCTATCCATACAAACACACACACACACGCAGTCTTGATATGGTGTAAGGAGCGTTATTGAAAAGTGTTATTTCTGTCAGATGTTTGTCGATTTCTAAGAAGTGAAGAAGGTAGTATAAAGTGAAAGGAGAGCCTCTAGGCCCTGCAGTTGTGACTTTGTGAAGGAAATCTGTCGCAGGAATATTAGGACGTCTCTCTTTCACGAGAGTGAAGAAAATACCCCAGTTCACTGTTTAGATATGTCAGTTCAATATCTGGCTGTTCCTATGTTATCAAACACTTGCTTCTGAGGGTTGGGAACACTGTTTACAAGTCGTGACGTATTACAAGCAGGGGTGTACACCACCTCAACATGCTTTCTGTCACTGCTGTGGGTCGTCCTGCTACAAAATACCCCTCCATTATTAATAATATTAATAATAATCAATTGAGTTGGTGTTTACTTGATGAAAATCCATATTTATTAATTAAATAAAAATAAAACGTAGTTTTATTTGATTTTCATATTTATTATATAATTTAGTGACAGCTGTTTCGGTACACTGTACCTTCTTCAGACATGTTAACAAAATTATGGATTGTGTTCCAACTGATCTAAGCAACAATACAACAATATTTATTTAATTTTTTTAATTTAACAAAGAGGATTCATTCAAATCAAGTTGAGAATTTAACAGTTTTTTACTACTTTTAAATTTATTAATTTATACAGCCTCCAAAAGATCTAACTTCTTACCCTTATCACAAATATGTAAAATTTCCAATTTAATCATTGTTTCGATCCAAATTTTGAAATTTTACATATTTGTGATAAGGGTAAGAAGTTAGATTTTTGGAGGCTGTAGAAATTAATAAATTTAAAAGTAGTAAAAAACTGTCAATTTCTCAACTTTATTTGAATGAATCCCCTTTGTTAAATTAAAAAATTTAAATAAACATTGTTGTATTGTTGCTTAGATCAGTTGGAACACAATTCATAATTTGTTAACATGTCTGAAGAAGGTACAGTGTACCGAAACAGCTGTCACTAAATTATATAATAAATATGAAAATCAAATAAAACTACGTTTTATTTTTATTTAATTAATATTAATAATAGTTTATTTAATCTGATGGAGTTAAGGGACTAATGAATGTTATGAGTATTTCAGAATAAAGTCATCACGTCATAGTACATTCACGAATTTACGCCATTTGTTGACCTGTTTCGGCCTCAAAAGAAACACCATCCATAAGTCTTTTGAGTGGACTTCCTGGTCTTCTTCTTTCTGCAGGCAGATTATTATTATTTATTATTATTATTATTATTATTGACAACACAACAATCTGCCAGAATACAAGCTGCTGAAATGAGATTCCTCAGACCAATTGCAGGATATCAAAGAACAGACAAAAACACAACACAGAAATAAGACAATAGCTAAAAATAGAGGAATTAAACTCAAAAATACAGAACAAGCTGGAAAGAACACTTGGCAAGGATGACTGAGAATAGAATACCAAAAGCAGCATACAACTATTCACCACGAGGAAGAAGACGCTTGGAAAGACCAAGGAAAGATGGAAAGAGCAGCAATTTGGAGCCGGAGCAGGCTAGTAAATAGGCCTAAACCGTGAAGAAGAAGAATATAATAATAATAATAATAATAATAATAATAATATTTTTTTTTACATTTGGAGTGAAATATAACAATGTAAAGTAGTTACTCTGGAATAATAATTAAACCAGAAGGTATAGAAAATTACTTTAACCCCTTCCTTCTGACGTAATGTACAATGGTCTCATTAACCATTCGCTGATAATCGTGTTTAGGAAGGAATTTCATCTTTATTAAGAAACGATTCACTCTGTACATTTACTTGATTTTTAAAATCACTCTGTAACTATGAGTTTTTTTTTTCGATGTGTGTAGGTGAAATTATTGGTGTAATTATGTGGCACACAGAAACCCAGTTCACTTTGTAGGAACACGTGTTTAAATATTCAATATCGTATTGTAACGGAGTTTAGCTTAATGCCTACAGTACGCTGCGTGCACCTGCTCCCGCCGCTTTGCAATTCCATCCCAAATTTCCCGTACCAAATCTTATTTCCTAACTTTCCCTACTACATTCTAGGTGATAGAAAAATATGTATGTGCTGTTACTAAAATGTTTATGGTAACTTTAAAATTACATTATTATTATTATTATTATTATTATTATTATTATTATTATTATTATTATTACTGTATAAATTATGTTCATTGTTGTTAATACAAGCCTAAAGTTAATACGTGTTGTTATTAACGTTATTATTAATATTGATACAGTTCTAATTGTTCTGTTATTATTATTGATAATATTATTGTTTTTAGTATTGTTACTAGTATTAATTTTATTTTTACTGTGTTTTATGTTATCTTATTTACAATGACACAAAAAAACCAGTGTTTGACCTTAGCTTCTCCTATGTAAGAAGTTACTAGACCAAGTGAATTTAGTTACACTTGTTTCTCTACAGATGTCATGAATTGTATGCGGTTGACGTACCGACCCAATGACACATCTAGCAGACAACTAAGGTATTTCTAGGATGATCAAGGTCGGCAAATTTGCTTAGAGGCCTCTTTGTTCAGGTTTAAGGATTTAATTCTTACGCGAAAATTTACGACAGGAAAAGAACCTGAAACCTGAAACTGGATTCCATTGAGCGAAATTTTAATGTATAAACGGAAGATTTATTAGTCTTCTCATGGCCAGATTTCGAATTGCTGTGCTGATATTCCGAGGTGTGAAGCAGCGAAATTTATTAATTTAATTCTGCACGTTTGGAACTACTTAGTTGGATTTTATTTAAAATTATCTTCCAGACACAAGGTGATGGTTTAGCTTGGTCATGTTATACATAGAGGTTTTAAATTCTTAAAGCGAGTAACTACTTTCCTGGATGACATCTCTACTTTCTAGGAACTAATCTTAACCCTTCAATTGGCAAAACACAAATGTCTTCTATTTTTGATATTTGAATGTGGCGGACCGCACTGAAAACGGAATCTTATATAACTGTTATTATTATGTATATTGTATAATTAGACACACATTTAAGTGGTTTCTTTTTCTTCGTTTTCTTCTGATTTATTTAAAATATTAAATTAACTAAACCAACTGATGTATCCATTACGAATTTAACGGTTAAGTGAATGAGGCTGTAGCAAGTTCTATTTAAAATTATCTCACGTGCAACAGTTCCGCTATAAATTAGGTGCTAGATTTGCTTGGCCGCGTTATACATATACTGATTTTAACTTTTTAAAACTAGTAAAAGTATTTATGCGTCACAAATAATGAGTTATGATGGAGGTACATATTGGCTTAATCCACGCATAAATTTATGCCGTTGACATAACTGCAGGGGATTGTGTCCTAGTTAATATTGAACGCTGAGTAAATGAAATCAAGCTATACGTTACAATACTCATAAACAAGACTTAGGCATTTCAAATTATTGCTTTCACGCTATACCCAGGCTTATTTCCAAGCGAGAGTGTAATAACAGCCAATACATAGATCTTGCATGTACAGTAGAGTGCGGTATGTAAATATGATTTCAATCATTCTTATCTTCCCTTCCGAAGTAAGTCTTTAAAAATCCATTATCCCCTTGAGCATCGTTTCCCAACCTGTGTTTCGCGAACCCCCTTATTTCAAGGGGTCCGTCGAAACTTTTCCGTAATGGCGAGTTCCGAGGTTAAGCCTATTAATTTTTCCTTAATTTCTGCGACATAATAATAATAATAATAATAATAATAATAATAATAATAATAATAATATTAATATTATTATTATTATTAAGGGGCACGCCGTAGCGTAGTGGTTAAGGCACTGAGCTACAAGCCGGAGGGTCGAGGGTTCAAGTCCCGTTGGGGTCAGGATTTTTAAACGGACCCAAACCTTCTGGCGGCACTATGGCCCTGGGGTCGACTCAGCCTCTAACGGAAATGAGTACCAGACGCCTGTTCTGGGGCTAAAGGCGGCCGTCACGGAGGGCTGACAACCCGGCTGACATCAAGTGCCGATTGTCTAGAAAAAGTGGGAGCCTTAACCTCCTACTACCCCAAGGGTCTCCTGAGGCCTGTTGTGGGATCACTTTACTTTTACTTTATTATTATTATTATTATTATTTTATTATATTATTAAATGCTTTAAACTCTGTTTGGTGGAGCAAAAATATGTAAAAAAATAGAACATTACAAATATATCAAACCATAATTCAGAGCATTTTAACATATGGTGCAGAAGTCTGACAAATTCTTACCAGGGAAATGAAAATAATTTTAAGAACATAAATGGATGTTTTAAGAAGATCAGCTGGAAAATCTAGAATTAATAGAATACGAAATAAAGAAATAAGGGAAATTATGGGTGTACAAGAGGAGCCAGACATCGTAGACATTATAGAAAAGAAGAGATTACAATGGTATGGCCATGTCAAAAGAATGCCAGAGCAAAGATTGTCTAAAATTGTTATGGATTGGATCCCAATAGAAATGCGAAAGAGAGGAAGACCGAAGAAACTTGGATAGAAGGGGTACAAGCAGCTATGAATATCAGAGGATTGTAGGAAGATCAGTGGATGGACAGAGAGGAATGGCGTTTGGTTTGCGGAAGACGGCGGCAGCTGTCATGATACCGGATGAATGATTATTATTATTATTATTATTATTATTATTATTATTATTATTATTATTATTATTTTAAAATTAAATTAACTCTGTAATGCCCCTTGTTACATATGTGTAATGTCTGGAATTTATCACATAATTTCAGCAATAAATTAAGATTTTCCGCGAATCCTTGAATAGGTTTTAAGCATTAAGGGTTAAGTTAATTTAAGGTTATTAAACATTTTGTTTGCAATTAAATTTTATGCATGTCTATTGTATGTATATTTAAAAGTCAGTGGTTCACCCAACTCAGAACGTTGTGGAAGGAGTTCGCGAGTCGAAAAATGTTGGGAACCGCTGCCCTAGAGTATAAATCCCCGAATATCGGCACTGGAGGCTATAATGTTAACAACTATTTCACCTGGGCTACAATCATTTTTTTTTATATCCGAATTTATACAAAATGATTTTCCATCACCTCAAGAAATTCACCTTCTCCAGTTGTATCGGTCCTGAACATCCTCATCTGTAAGTCCCAGTTCACTCTCACACCGTCCATACAACCTTCTTTAGTCTTCCCTTTCTTCTTTTCCCATCTATTTTCCACAACAAAATCTTCTTAGTAATTATATCATATATCATCCTCTTGACATATCTTGAGATGTTTCGCACCCATATAATACAACTGGTAGAACAATAGTTTTATATAATTTCAGTTTAACGTTTTTTTGAAAGGAGTTGAGACGTCAAGAGTCTCTGCAATGCATAATAGCACGCATTTCCAGAATTGAGCCTATGTTTAATTTGTTTGTGCATCTCATTCCTATTTGTGATTATATTTATTACTATTTTAATTTACTATAAACACAAAAACTGAAAGAGACATACATATAAAACTGTCGAAATTTCAAATGATATGCGGAACTATACTTAAAACATTACAGAATAAAACAAGAAGAGATATTAGATTGAAGTTTTATAAAACATTGGCAAGTTCCTGCATTACTGTATGGGAGCGAAACTTGGGTAATGACCAAAAAATTGCAAAGTAGAATACAAAGCGCAGAAATGAACTTCCTTAGAAGAAAAAAAAAAGGCTGCAAAAGATTGGATCGGATAAGGAATGAATATATAAGAACAGAGTTAAATATATATCCATTGGATGAGAAAATCAGAGAATATAGAGAGAAATGGTTTACACATGTGGAAAGAATGAATGTAACAAGATTACCAAGAGCAGCATTCAACTACAAGCCAAGAGGTTCAAGGAAGGCCAGTCAAAAGATGGACAGAAGAACTGTGAGGCGGAACAGGCAATTTGCCTAGCCCGTGAAGTGAAGAAGAAGAAGACTATTTTAATTCTAATTGGGTTTGTCCTTTTGAAGGTCATTGCTTTGTATTGTGATTTCATTATATATTTATTTGTTGGCTTTACAGCCCTTTCAGTATAGCCACAGCCTCTCCTTCGTTAGGAGTTTCTAGACCAAGTTAATTTAGTGATATTTATTTCCCTACACATGTCAATGAGTGGCATGGGGTCAGCATATCGACTCAATGAGACATCTAGTAGGCAGTAATGTGTTACTCAAATGAAGAGGTTCGGTAAATATTGCTTAGAGGTCTCTTTTTTTCAGGTTTAAGTTTCTTCATCGAGCCTGAAAATCTTAGGACTCGGGACCCACGGGTTAAAGTCCCTCCCGGAGGACTTTATTCTTGGATTTTTTACATCCTAAAAATGCATTGTTTCCGGCCGTGTTTCTACCCGCGTCCCAAGGAACTACAGGAAACGAACATAATCATTACACCACTTCGGTCGACCACAGTTGATTAGATACGGTTATTTACCTATACACGGTGAGTATTAATTACACCGACAAACTGCAGGGACTGATTCCTGACTGGATATGGAGGAAAAAATGTCCTATGAATAAGTGTCCATAAATGCATCGTTGCCACGGTAGATGGCGCTGACGAATGACATTATTCTCTCGGTCCTGTTGCATGACCTGCTAGATTATCTGACTTAAACCCCTGGATTTTTACCTCTGGGAGCATCTGAAAAGTGTTTTGTATTCTGAACCATTTCCTGGTGTGCTTACCCTTCAACAGCGTGTCCACGTCACCTGTGACGCTATTCGGAGAGAGGTTGCAACATGCGAAAGTGTGAGGCACATGCGAGCGCGTGCATTGCATCCCATGGAGGCCACGTCGAACATCTGTTGTGATGTGGATGCAATTATGCTATTAACTGTGCCGGGGCGATTTGTTTTCGTTGCACGCACATAGTTTATTTCCGGACACATGTTTATAGGACCTTTTTTCCTTCATTTCCAGTCAGCAATCAGTCCCTGAAGTTTGTGGGTGTAATTACCGTTCACCCTGTATATGTCAACTAGTAGTCTTTACCTCATCGCCATAAAGAGACATCTTGCAGACAATCAAGTTACTACTTGGATGGGAAAAAATATTAAAATTTAGTCAGAGTCTCTAATTTAGAATTGAGGTTGTTTTACGAAGCCAAAAATCTTGAGAGTCGGGAACATGACTTAATGTCCCTCTTGGAATTTGTCCCTTGTTTTTTATGGTAAAAACTGTTGTAGACCATAACCAGGTTTGAACACACGACCCTGAAGATCAAAGGCAAGGAACTCAGGACTTCAGGCATGGAAAATAACCACTAAACCACGGAGGTTTTAATTACACTGAGCAACAAAAATTAACTTTTTTTTGTCTCAGAAAGAAAAATATGTGATTTTGATAGTATTTTTCCCCCCTGAATTCAAATATGATATATGTTTTTCTCCATAACGCAAGGTTTCCGAGAGACAGGCATTTATAATTTCAAACACTTTCATATTTTCTACATTCGTAACTACACAATATTCGAACATTTGGACTCACCTAGAAAGTAATAAATGACGATTTTCTGCTATATTTCGCCTGTGGAGCATCCCTCCTGATGGTTCAACAATAATCGGCCAGCATATTAAGATTCCATTTGCCTTGATATCTCTTTTCCAGAGCTGAAATCTCCTGATGAAAGTGTTCCCCGTGCTCATCGCTCACTGCACTAAGATAATAAATGGACGAAAAACCGTTTATTAAAAAAAATAATTATTTAAATCAATTAATTGAAACTAAAATAAAAAAACTGTGGGCAATGGAGAAATTCCGAATACATATTTGAAAACACGATAAAAACTGCATTAAGTACAACTATTGGTACTCATGAGACAAAAAATCATGTTGACCAGTGTTACCTGCCAGTAATTATAATTTATAATCCATGGTATCTTTACCTTGTTGTGGTGGAGTGGCTTGCGTGCTTAAATGATCCTGAGAGCTATGCCGGCGGTAGCATTGCTGCCGATAGGGTTACCCATGCCGGACTGGTCGAAGGTGACAAGCCAGACGAAAAAAGTACCTTCGGCGAAGAGTGACGATCTTTCACCGTAAAAAATACAACCGTCAAGAAATGCGGACATGGGTTCATCTGGGGTATGGAGAGCTTGTGTCCGCGCGGCCATGAACCTACGGGTTCGATAGTGCCAGTGAGTAAGTCCAAAAGAAAAATATTATTCTGTAAATTAGATATATGTAGCCATAATTAGACTTACTGATGATTTAGTATAGCTGTGTGACGTAGTTTAGACCTGTTGAAAGCAGCCATGTTGTTAAATATACGGGATCGGTAAAAGTCATACAAAAAATGAGGTAGAATGAAAAGAATGATAAATATGCAAGATAAATCCGGCAATAAAGATAATCTAGGTGATTTCGTCAAAGTAAAGAGAACATTGGAATTAAATGGCGTTAATGAATTTTTGTTGTTAAGTTGGTATAATTAGCAGAGCGAGCTGATGGCACTGCCTTCTAAATCTCTCCTCTCTAGCTTTTTATGTGAAAAGCCATAAACACTGGGTAAGAGCGTCAAACTTTATGGTGCAATGCGAGGGGTGTGGGAGAGCGCCATGTTGTATCGGCACGTAAATCGGTCCCCTGCAAACTATACGCTACTCTACACAGCACACAGTTCTCTACTACACGCTCTGAAAACATCAGCCTATATTTCTTTCATATTGATAAGTCGATTACAGTGAATTGAATCAGTTATTTTGAAATGCCTTTATGACAAATGTGTTCATTTTTTATTATTTTATTCATTGAGAATTTTTCTCATCATTTAGTTTTTTCTCCAACCAATCTTAATAATTAATATAATTAAAAAAAATATATATATATATAAATGACTATGCAATTATAGATTACACTGTGCAACATAAAAGAAACTTTCTTTTTGTCTCAGAAAGAAAAATATGTGTTTCTGATAGTATTTTTTCTCCAGAATTCAAATATGATATTGGTTTTTCTCCATCACGCAAGGTTTCCGAGAGACAGGAATTTATAATTTCAGACATTTTAATAGTTTCTACATTCGAAACTGCACAATATTCGAACGTTCGGACTCACCTAGAAAGTAAGAAATTACGATTTTCTGCTATATTTTGCCTGTGGAGCATCCCTCTTGATGGTCCAACAATAATCCGCCAGCATATTAGTTGTTTCAAGGCATGTTTGTCCATCTTCAGTTACTAAAGAGTCTGTGCCATACTTTGAAAATATGAGGTAAGAATAATTTAGACCAAACTCATTTATTATGAATTTGTATATTTGTGCTGGTTGAGTGGAAGAGAAGCACTTATGGCCTTAACTCTGCCAGAATAAACAAAACATTATTATTATTATTATCATTATCATCATCATCATCATCATCATAGTACATTCACGAATTTAGGCCATTTGTTGACCTGTTTCGGCTTCAAGAGAAACACTGACCAAAAGTCTTTTGAGTGGACGTCCTGTTCTTCTACTTCCTACAGGTTGATAGCTTAGGATTTGTTTGGGTGTCTTGTGATCTTCCATTCGATGAACATGTTGCATCCACCTTGACTTATCCGTAATCAGAAATTTTGTTTTATAAAAGTTCCATGTGTAATTCTTCTAAGATACCTTCACTTCTTTATGATCTAGTAATGTGTATTATTATTATTATTATTATTATTATTATTGTTATGATTATTATTATTATTATTATTATTATTATTATCAAGAGGCAAGAATTTCAAGAAGGGATAAAGTCAGAAACAGCACGATAAGGGAAATTATGCAAGTTGAAAAAAAAACATTAGAAAAAATGGAAGAAAAAAGTTAGAAATGGCATGGACACTCATAAGAATAGAAGATGAGAGAATACCAAAGAAGATTCTCGATTGGAAAGCTAATGGACGAAGTAGGAGAGGCAGACCTACATGGAGTGAGGAGAAGTATGGAAACTAGAGATTTGAGGGAAGAAGATGCTTTAGGCAGGAACCTCCGGCGACAAATCAGTTTGGGGGGTTCAAGGAGAAACACTGTGTTGTGGGACGTTCATAATGAAATAAATGTTATTCACTGAGACAGTTGTAGTCAACTTTTGTAAGATTCATGATTTGTTGCGTTGAGGTATTATTCAAAATTAAAATATACAATTATGAAATATTTACCTAAAAGGTCCGTCTCCTCAACTTTATTGGTTATTTATCTGTAGCGATTTCGGGACTAGTTCCATCATCAGCAGGATTCAAAACAGGATTCAAGACAGTTGTAATTAATTTATGAACGTATTTATGTATATATCTATGCTGTTAGCATATGGAAGTGAATGCACTTGGAATTATTATTCTCATTGCTTGCTGAAGGCTTTCAGTTAATATCTGCAAGTTGGTTGGGCTATTATTTATGTCGTTTTCCAAGCGTACTTCAATTTTTCTGCCAGAAAAAAATGTGTAAAGCGCATGCGTATAAAAAAAGGGGTGAATTCGTTTGTAGTTTGATGACAGGTGGACACGGGGCATCAACCGCTGCGACTTGTTACCTTGACTGATGAACTTCTACGTTAATTACCTGCAGCAGCCCCCCCCCTCACTCCTACCTGCGCCACACCCTCTGACATGGGTCTTTCAAGATTTGGAAAATGCAAGTAATTCATGGAATATGGGTCTAGTCGAAAAAAAAAAATCACGAAATTAAGTCAATACCTTAACGAGAAATAAACAAAAAACATCACATAAAAAGTCGAAGTCAACAATATGATCAGAAATATAAATTAAAGTCAATATTCTGCTTGTGAATTTATACAATTTTACCCAAAAACATAAACACACAGAGTATCAAATACTTTTAGTTTATTTTACTCCTATTTATGTCCAAACTGAATAAGCTTAATATTTTTTTTTTGTAATTGGTCTCTGAGAAGATTAATACATGTTTTCTGATCTCTCGTTTGTCAAATGATAATGCTAATGAATTTAAAAAGAAATCAAAGGGAAATATAAATAATTTGAAAAATGAAACCCTAAGAATAAGATTTGCCAGGACTTTATGAAGGAATTAATATAGACGCGTCACACGTTGTAAAGTGTAGCCGTTTTTTACTGTTCGGCGACGCTTCTGACATAAGTGGAAGCCGGTTTCCAAAAGGATACAAAGATACACTTCTTATTTTTTTAAAATCTAGTTATGGAAAACGACACCTGTCAGAGGTTTATTTTAATATTTTGCTATCTGAGTTAATCGCACCAAATGAAGGCTAATACCTTACACAAGTTATAGAAAAGGCACGTACAGTAGTTTACAAAGTGTAATTTAATAAAAAGAACACCTTCCCTCTTAGCTGCAGCCAATTTTAAACTTATTGAAATATTTATGTTTTTAATTTGCTGCATTACCAGGACCACGACGAGGACGTGAGGGATAGGATATTCCTGTTGTTCCTTCGTGTAGTTTAATGCGTTCACTATATTAGGTCTTCTATTTGAATGCATCCTGAACTAATGAAGGAATGACAGGTATTTGGTCCCGTTAACGTTTTTATATAAAATCAATCGTTTTTTATAAAAACGTTTCACCAAAATCAAGTAACACTCACGTAGGCCTCTGGGTTTCAAAACCATCGTGCAAATTCGCCTAATCGATATTCTCCGAACCAAAAAAAAAGTATATATATATATATAATAATTAGGTAAACAAATTTAGATTTTGTTACTTGATGCTTGGTCCTATTTTTATAACTAAATATCTAAATAACTAATTGAACACGTCCCTATGTTCGAACCTCTGCAATGGATTACCTGAAGTAGTTCCTCCCGGATTAGAATTGGGGATTATTTTACCTCCGTAAAATTTTACACCAGTGGAACCAATGTCTGTGTTTCTTGACAGTTGCATTTTTACTGTCAGAGATCGTCACTCTTTCGAACACTGTACATTTTTCGTTTGGCGCATCACCCTCAACTGTCAGCATAGCTAATATTTTCCAAAGCAAAGGTAATATTTTAGTAAATTACTTTATTGAGATGAAGAGTGGACACTTGTAGATATTAATTACCGGGATTGGTAAACGGTATCATTCATCTCAGTAGGCCTACTGTTGTAGGAACTAATATGCATACTCCATGTACAGTACATAGAAAATTCTTCTATGTGATTTGTACATAATAACAAAAAAGTTTGTTGTCGTTGCACGTGACCCAAGAAGAATTGCAGGTGTTTTGAAGGCTAATTCTGATCCTATACAATGTCATTGAATGTTTGGAAGGTGTTTCTATTATTTTGTCTACCCCTGTGTACAATGTTTACTTATTTACTATTGCTCCATGTTGTAACAGGCCTAGAAGATTCTTGGTCTACCAGACGGTTCACGTCCACATGTGTTGATCACTGATGCGCTAGTATTGGAGTGACATATGGTTGGCATCGCGGGTCCCCCAGTGGTTATAGTAGGTTTTCTCAACGTGAAACCGGTACTTATTATAGTTGTCAAAGTGCTCTCGATGCTGGGTAGGCACCGGTCATGTACTGCCAGAAATTATTTGAACGAATGTTCCTTTACATGATCTCGAACCAGCGCCGGTTCAGTAGCACTGTACCAAGGCATGATGCCTTAATCAACTCGGCAACGGTGTAGGGATCTGTATTACTTAATTAAAATGTGTAAATACCCGCAAATATCAATTCACTACCACATATGAATTGGTAAATAGACTTTTTCTACAGTGTACCGTGTAGGAACCAAGATGCATTCTCCAAGTACAATATAGGCCTATATGAAATTATTTTCTGTGAATTGCACATACTTAATACAAAATATTCTTGTCTTTTCCCATGATCCAAGGATAATTGTAGGTGTTTTAAAGACTAAAGCTGGATCTACATAATATTAATTAAGATTGGTAGAAGTTTCCATTATTTTGTCTCCACTGCATATAGATTTATTTAATTGTCAATTTTATTTATTTGTTTATAATATCATGAAATGGCGAATGTTATGAAATATATCTTGAAAATAATTCCAAATCAGAATTTACGTCGACAATAATTGAGAAATTGAGATATTAACACGGGGGTTGAACGTGGTACGTTTCTAAAACGCTACCGCTTGAATCAACTAGCTGCTCTTTTAAAAGCGCTATATAGTTGTCAGTTTATGATTAAAACAAAAGATTGGCTTGTTAATAAACACACTTTCCGCTCTAATAAATGAATGTAGCGGCATTTGTTAGCGTTCTCGCACATAGATGGCACAACAATAACTTATGTTACTAAAATAATTGAAATTATTATAAAACATAAAATATATACATACTATATTAATTATCCTCTAATTATATAACACAAATACACATTTTGTATTAATAGAAATACTTAACAGCTAGTATGGTACACTACAGAATTTCAAACTTGATACTCCCTATGAATATTCTAAGAGTTAATTTTAATTTTTGTTTGCCATGTTTACTACATGATGCCCGTGTTGGGTTCTGCTTTCTGTTGATGTATATCCAATGATGGAGTACACTAACTTTTTGAAATCGATTTTCATCTTTTTATGCAAAATCGACATATATGTATGATATCATAAGACAGTTTAACGTTTCTGTAATTAAACCAATAATAAAATAATTATTGATACTAATATTTATTTTTAAACCTTTCCGTTTTTGCATCCGGTCCCCCAAAATTTGGACGGACTAATTTTTTAAGTTGATTTGCTCCGTTTTTGCATCCGGTCCCCGAAACTAGGACGGAGTAATTTTTTAAGTTGATTTGCTCCGTTTTTGCATCCGGTCCCCCAAAATTTGAACGGACTAATTTTTTAAGTTGAATTGCTCCGTTTTTGCATCCGGTCCCCCAAAACTTGGACGGAGTAATTTTTGAAGTTTATTTCACCCGTTTTTGCATCCGGTCCCCCAAAACTTAGACGGACTAATTTTTTAAGTTGATTTGCTCCGTTTTTGCATCCGGTCCCCCAAAACTTGGACGGACTAATTTTTTAAGTTGATTTGCTCCGTTTTTGCATCCGGTCCCCCAAAACTTGGACGGACTAATTTTTTAAGTTGATTTGCTATGTTTTTGCATCCGGTCCCCCAAATCTTGGAGGGACTAATTTTTTAAGTTGATTTGCTCCGTTTTTGCATCCGGTCCCGCAAAACTTGGACGGACTAATTTTTTTGGTTGATTTGCTCCGTTTTTGCATCCGGTCCCCCAAAACTTGGACGGACTAATTTTTTAAGTTGATTTGCTCCGTTTTTGCATCCGGTCCCCCAAAACTTGGACGGACTAATTTTTTAAGTTGAATTGCTCCGTTTTTGCATCCGGTCCCCCAAAACTTGGACGGAGTAATTTTTGAAGTTTATTTCACCCGTTTTTGCATCCGGTCCCCCAAAACTTAGACGGACTAATTTTTAAGTTGATTTGCTCCGTTTTTGCATCCGGTCCCCCAAAACTTGGACGGACTAATTTTTTAAGTTGATTTGCTCCGTTTTTGCATCCGGTCCCCCAAAACTTGGACGGACTAATTTTTTAAGTTGATTTGCTCCGTTTTTGCATCCGGTCTCCCAAAACTTGGACGGACTAATTTTTTTAGTTGATTTGCTCCGTTTTTGCATCCGGTCCCCAAAACTTGGACGGACTAATTTTTTAAGTTGATTTGCTCCGTTTTTGCATCCGGTCCCCCAAAACTTGGACGGACTAATTTTTTAAGTTGATTTGTTCCGTTTTTGCATCCGGTCCCCCAAAAACTTGGACGGACTAATTTTTTAAGTTGATTTGCTCCGATTTTGCATCCGGTCCCCCAAAACTTGGACGGACTAATTTTTTAAGTTGATTTGCTCCGTTTTTGCATCCGGTCCCCCAAAACTTGGACGGACTAATTTTTGAAGTTGATTTTCTCCGTTTTTGCATCCGGTCCCCCAAAACTTGGACGGACTAATTTTTTAAGTTGATTTGCTCCGTTTTTGCATCCGGTCCCCCAAAACTTGGACGGACTAATTTTTTAAGTTGATTTGCTCCGTTTTTGCATCCGGTCCCCCAAAACTTGGACGGACTAATTTTTTAAGTTGATTTGCTCCGTTTTTGCATCCGGTCCCCCAAAACTTGGACGGACTAATTTTTTAAGTTGATTTGCTCCGTTTTTGCATCCGGTCACCCAAAACTTGGACGGACTAATTTTTTTGGTTGATTTGCTCCGTTTTTGCATCCGGTCTCCCAAAACTTGGACAGACTATTTTTTTAAGTTGATTTGCTCCGTTTTTGCATCCGGTCCCCCAAAACTTGGACGGACTAATTTTTTAAGTTGATTTGCTCCGTTTTTGCATCCGGTCCCCCAAAACTTGGACGGACTAATTTTTTTGGTTGATTTGCTCCGTTTTTGTATCCGGTCACCCAAAACTTGGACGGACTAATTTTTTAAGTTGATTTGCTCCGTTTTTGCATCCGGTCCCTCAAAACTTGGACGGACTAATTTTTTAAGTTGATTTGCTCCGTTTTTGCATCCGGTCCCCCAAAACTTGGACGGACTAATTTTTTAAGTTGTTTTGCTCCGTTTTTGCATCCGGTCCCCAAAAACTTGGACGGACTAATTTTTTAAGTTGATTTGCTCCGTTTTTGCATCCGGTCCCCCAAAACTTGGACGGACTAATTTTTTAAGTTGATTTGCTCCGTTTTTGCATCCGGTCCCCCAAAACTTGGACGGACTAATTTTTTAAGTTGATTTGCTCCGTTTTTGCATCCGGTCCCCGAAAACTTGGACGGACTAATTTTTTAAGTTGATTTGCTCCGTTTTTGCATCCGGTCCTCCAAAACTTGGACGGACTAATTTTTTAGGTTGAATTGCTCCGTTTTGCATCCGGTCCCCCAAAACTTGGACGGACTAATTTTTTAAGTTGATTTGCTCCGTTTTTGCATCCGGTCCCCCAAAACTTGGACGGACTAATTTTTAAGTTGATTTGCTCCGTTTTTGCATCCGGTCCCCCAAAACTTGGACGGACTAATTTTTTAAGTTGAATTGCTCCGTTTTTGCATCCGGTCCCCCAAAACTTGGACGGAGTAATTTTTGAAGTTTATTTCACCCGTTTTTGCATCCGGTCCCCCAAAACTTAGACGGACTAATTTTTTAAGTTGATTTGCTCCGTTTTTGCATCCGGTCCCCCAAAACTTGGACGGACTAATTTTTTAAGTTGATTTGCTCCGTTTTTGCATCCGGTCCCCCAAAACTTGGACGGACTAATTTTTTAAGTTGATTTGCTATGTTTTTGCATCCGGTCCCCCAAATCTTGGAGGGACTAATTTTTTAAGTTGATTTGCTCCGTTTTTGCATCCGGTCCCGCAAAACTTGGACGGACTAATTTTTTGGTTGATTTGCTATGTTTTTGCATCCGGTCCCCCCAAACTTGGACGGGACTAATTTTTTAAGTTGATTTGCTCCGTTTTTGCATCCGGTCCCGCAAAACTTGGACGGACTAATTTTTTAAGTTGATTGCTCCTGTTTTGCATCCGGTCCCCCAAAACTTGGACGGATAATTTTTTAAGTTTATTTGCTCCGTTTTTGCATCCGGTCCCCCAAAACTTGGACGGACTAATTTTTTAAGTTGATTTGCTCCGTTTTTGCATCCGGTCCCCCAAAACTTGGACGGACTAATTTTTTGAAGTTTATTTCTACCCGTTTTTGCATCCGGTCCCCCAAAACTTGAGACGGACTAATTTTTTAAGTTGATTTGCTCCGTTTTTTGCATCCGGTCCCCCAAACTTGGACGGACTAATTTTTTAAGTTGATTTGCTCCGTTTTTGCATCCGGTCCCCCAAAACTTGGACGGACTAATTTTTTAAGTTGATTTGCTCCGTTTTGCATCCGGTCCCCCAAAAACTTGGACGGACTAATTTTTTAAGTTGATTTGCTCCGATTTTTGCATCCGGTCCCCCAAAACTTGGACGGACTAATTTTTAAGTTGATTTGTTCCGTTTTTGCATCCGGTCCCCCAAAACTTGGACGGACTAATTTTTTAAGTTGATTTGCTCGATTTTGCATCCGGTCCCCCAAAACTTGGACGGACTAATTTTTTAAGTTGATTTGCCCGTTTTTTGCATCCGGTCCCCCAAAACTTGGACGGACTAATTTTTGAAGTTGATTTTCTCCGTTTTTGCATCCGGTCCCCCAAAACTTGGACGGACTAATTTTTTAAGTTGATTTGCTCCGTTTCTGCATCCGGTCCCCCAAAACTTGGACGGACTAATTTTTTAAGTTGATTTGCTCCGTTTTTGCATCCGGTCCCCCAAAACTTGGACGGACTAATTTTTTAAGTTGATTTGCTCCGTTTTTGCATCCGGTCCCCCAAAACTTGGACGGACTAATTTTTTAAGTTGATTTGCTCCGTTTTTGCATCCGGTCACCCAACTTGGACGGACTATTTTTTTGGTTGATTTGCTCCGTTTTGCATCCGGTCTCCCAAAACTTGGACAGACTATTTTTTTAAGTTGATTTGCTCCGTTTTTGCATCCGGTCCCCCAAAACTTGGACGGACTAATTTTTAAGTTTGATTTGCTCCGTTTTTGCATCCGGTCCCCCAAAACTTGGACGGACTAATTTTTTTGGTTGATTTGCTCCGTTTTTGTATCCGGTCACCCAAAACTTGGACGGACTAATTTTTTAAGTTGATTTGCTCCGTTTTTGCATCCGGTCCCTCAAAACTTGGACGGACTAATTTTTTAAGTTGATTTGCTCCGTTTTTGCATCCGGCCCCCAAAACTTGGACGGACTAATTTTTTAAGTTGATTTGTTCGTTTTTGCATCCGGTCCCCCAAAAACTTGGACGGACTAATTTTTAAGTTGATTTGCTCCGATTTTGCATCCGGTCCCCCAAAACTTGGACGGACTAATTTTTTAAGTTGATTTGCTCCGTTTTTGCATCCGGTCCCCCAAACTTGGACGGACTAATTTTTGAAGTTGTTTTCTCCGTTTTTGCATCCGGTCCCCCAAAACTTGGACGGACTAATTTTTTAAGTTGATTTGCTCCGTTTCTGCATCCGGTCCCCCAAAACTTGGACGGACTAATTTTTAAGTTGATTTGCTCCGTTTTTGCATCCGGTCCCCCAAAACTTGGACGGACTAATTTTTTAAGTTGATTTTGCTCCGTTTTGCATCCGGTCCCCCAAAACTTGGACGGACTAATTTTTTAAGTTGATTTGCTCCGTTTTTGCATCCGGTCACCCAAAACTTGGACGGACTAATTTTTTTGGTTGATTTGCTCCGTTTTTGCATCCGGTCTCCCAAAACTTGGACAGACTATTTTTTTAAGTTGATTTGCTCCGTTTTTGCATCCGGTCCCCCAAAACTTGGACGGACTAATTTTTTAAGTTGATTTGCTCCGTTTTTGCATCCGGTCCCCCAAAACTTGGACGGACTAATTTTTTTGGTTGATTTGCTCCGTTTTTGTATCCGGTCACCCAAAACTTGGACGGACTAATTTTTTAAGTTGATTTGCTCCGTTTTTGCATCCGGTCCCTCAAAACTTGGACGGACTAATTTTTTAAGTTGATTTGCTCCGTTTTTGCATCCGGTCCCCCAAAACTTGGACGGACTAATTTTTTAAGTTGTTTTGCTCCGTTTTTGCATCCGGTCCCCAAAAACTTGGACGGACTAATTTTTTAAGTTGATTTGCTCCGTTTTTGCATCCGGTCCCCCAAAACTTGGACGGACTAATTTTTTAAGTTGATTTGCTCCGTTTTTGCATCCGGTCCCGCAAAACTTGGACGGACTAATTTTTTTGGTTGATTTGCTCCGTTTTTGCATCCGGTCCCCCAAAACTTGGACGGACTAATTTTTTAAGTTGATTTGCTCCGTTTTTGCATCCGGTCCCCCAAAACTTGGACGGACTAATTTTTTAAGTTGAATTGCTCCGTTTTTGCATCCGGTCCCCCAAAACTTGGACGGACTAATTTTTGAAGTTTATTTCACCCGTTTTTGCATCCGGTCCCCCAAAACTTAGACGGACTAATTTTTAAGTTGATTTGCTCCGTTTTTGCATCCGGTCCCCCAAAACTTGGACGAACTAATTTTTTAAGTTGATTTGCTCCGTTTTTGCATCCGGTCCCCCAAAACTTGGACGGACTAATTTTTTAAGTTGATTTGCTCCGTTTTTGCATCCGGTCCCCCAAAACTTGGACGGACTAATTTTTGAAGTTGATTTTCTCCGTTTTTGCATCCGGTCCCCAAAAACTGGATGGACTAAATTTTTAAGTTAATTTTCATCTTGGTATGCAAAATCGACATATATGTATGATATAATAAGACAGTTTAATGTTTTTGTAATTAAACGAATATTAAAATAACTATTGGTACTACTGATGCAGGCTATTTATTTTAAACCTTTATTTGGCGCATTATAATCCTAATGTTATCTTAGGACTAATTTTATGAAACAGGTAATACAATTTTTACTATCACAGTATCGGGAAGTTCATATTTTTATTGCATTAATGAGGTTACCGCTTTATAAATTTTTTTCACATTCGTTTACAGCTTTTCACAGTGGCCCGATATCATAAACCTATTTTTAAAATTAATTTTTAAATTCTCACTTCAAAATTAATTGAATTTTACTGTGGATTCAAAGAATATTTTATGCTCGTGCATTAAAATATATTGTTTTATTTATATTTGTAGGCTATTATTTATAATATTGCTCTATTAAGATTATTTAAATTATCATTTTCGTTAAACCGCTTCTTCCAGAGTCTGATATCATACAAGCAAACTTCTTCTTCTTCTTTTTTTCAGTTGATGCTTTTTTTATTTTCGACATAGATTTGACATATAATATTCAAATACTATTTTATATCCCTGCATTAAAACCTATATAGATGTACAATTGATTAGTTGCCCGAAAACAGATCTAACCCATAAACAGCTGATCATGGCTTCACTAACTCCTTCTGCCGTTTTGTTACATATAGATCACTGTAGTCTTGAATACCAACTTTTAAAAATAAATTAAAAAAGGTCTGGAAGAGAGAAGGGATGGCTTTACATGCACCATGCCGTGGTATTCTCCGGATAGATCACTTATTAATTGAAAACTCAACTTGCGAATTATTATTTGTCGGATCTGTTTTCGGGGCAGCTATTCAATTGGTGATCTTGCTGTTCTTAAGATTACTTACTTTAAACTAGTTCCTGACACTTGCTAAAGTTGCTTTCATAAACCCAGTTGTGTATAAAATGTGTACAACAGGAAACTCACTTTTAATTGTATTATGGCGGTTACCGTTCTTACAAATAATTCTCATTTTCGTTAAACAGATACTCTGAGTTCGATTTGATAAAACAAATTTTTGAAAATAATTTCGAAGTCGTACTTCGAAAGCGATATAGATCTGAAATATGATATTCAAATATTATTTTATAAAATGGGTACAGAACTAACAACTGATAACGTAGCTGTCCTAAGAATATATTATCTTTATACTAGTACCTGACACATATTAACTTATATATGTATATATATAAACCGTAGATTCATATCTGCGCGCATATAACATCTCCATACTTCCTTAATCTCCTATGGCAGATTGTATCTAACATAGAATAACATCTTTACTATTATGACGTCAAATAACTCGTATTGTATTTGGATTATGATTAATAAAACCCCCATCTTTAAATTCCATTTTAAGCGCGTGCTTTAAAATATGTATATACAGGGTGAACAGTAATTACCCCGATAAATTTCAAGCACTGATTTCTGACTGGAAATGAAAGAAAAATTCCTATACAGTAAACATGTGTCGGGAAATGAACGACGTGCGTACAACGACAACAAATCGTCTCGGTACTCAATAAATATATTAATATAAATAACCTTATTATTTATCACACCGCTTTACTAAACTCTCTGATACACATAACTTAGATACCCGATCCCTTGAGCACAGTGTCCTTTATATCCCTCCTCATCATACTACCCATTATTCGAAATCTTTTTACAGTTTCTCTTGCTAGAACATGGAATTCACTTCCACCCTATGTCGGAGACTGCCAAACTTTACCATCTTTCAGAAACAAATTGAAAATAAAATTACTAACAGAAACAACTCACTAATATTACTTTTTAAGAATTAATAATGCGTTTTTGCATTATTTAATAAAAATAGATTTAAGATTTAACATATTTACCTAATGCCTTGTATAAAAGCATAGATTAATTCATTATAGTTTATTACTTTCTTTGTATTTTTTATTTCTTTTCTTTTATGTATAGTAGATTCGAGCTGTTATTCCTTTTTTATTCATTGTATCATTAATTTAATTTTAATTGTATTTAGTTTCATTGTATTATTAGACATTATTTTCATTATTATTCAATATGACATAATTAATTGTTTAATATGACCACTATTGTAATTTGTTTTCTATTCATATGTAACATATGTTTGTCCTGTTTAATATGACTATTATTTTATTTTTTTTGTATTCATATGTAACATATGTTTGTCCTGTTTAATATGATTATTATTGTATTTTTTTTATATTCATATGTAACATATGTTTGTCCTGGTGAGTGGAAGAGAAGGTCACATGGCCTTAACTCCACCAGGCTAAATAAATCTAAATAAATCTAAAAATCTAAATAGCATAATCGCATCCACGTCACAATAGATGTTCAATGTGGCCTCCACGAGATGCAATGCACACGTTCACAAGTCCTATCATGCATTGTCTCATTCTTTCGCACGTTCCGACCTACCCCCGAATAGCTTCCTAGGCGACGTGGACACGCTGTTGAAGGGTAGCACATCAGGAACTGGTTCAGCATGCACAATGCTTGTCAGATGTCCCCCAGAGGTAAACATCCAGGGGGTTTAAATCCGGTGATCTAGGAGGCCATGTAACAGGGCCGAGAGAATAATGTTAGTCGTCAGTGCCATCTACCGTGGCAACAATGCATTTATGGACAGTTATTCATAGGACAATTTGTCCTCGATTTTCAGTCAGGAATCAGCCCCTGCAGTCAGTTTGTCGGTGTAATTAAAAATCACCCTGTATTATGTCACGTACTTATTTTAATGTTTATTTTATTTCGATTACATAAATATATACCAGGGAAATGTATCACATAATCGTACTTATGGAGTTTCTTGATAATGAATTTTCTAAATGCAATAAAATTAATGACATCATCAGAAGACATTTTTGGGGAAAAATTGACAAGATACATCTAGATAAGGCTACATGAAATAACAGCTAAACCTGGTTTGATATTTGAACCATAAATCTGGATCCGGGGGAAGAAAGATGAAAGGAGATTCGAAAAACAACAGATGAGATTCCTCAGATCGTTATTTGGGATAACGAGACGAGATCACATCTCGAATTCCGACCACCGCCCTCAAGGAAGATTCCTTATGTACCTACATGCAAATCAAAGCCATTTGAACTCAAAATGCTTCGTTTTAATACAAGGGATGATATTATAATAACGAAAGTGCAATAAATATAAGCATTTTGCAAGCTCCATTTTGTAAATATTCGCGAAATTGTTTACATTATTGTAATGATGCTATCCATTGTTAAGAGCAAGAAGTGGTTTTTAATAAATGTTAAAAACTGTCATTTTTCCAATGAAAAATATTTTAGTAATCTACTGGGCACTTAACCTAACAAACAATATAATAACGCTGGATTAAAACAAGTAAGTGCGATTTAAGACTAACAATGTTAATAACTAACAGAAATGTTACCTAAATGGAGAGTGTCAATTGTTTTCTGTTAACTAATTCAATAACTCACTAACTCTATCGAACCCGTAGGTCATGACCTGCGGATATTAGCCATCCATACATTCCTATTCTCAGCTGATGTTTCCAACCATCCCCTGTATAATTTACTTCCCTCAAATCATGGTTACTTTTATTCTCCCACCTCATTATTGACCTACCTCTGGTTTTCCTATATTGACTTCCTTCTTTCATTACCCATACGTGACATGTGTCCTGCCCTTCGCAACTACAAGACTTACTTGTTCTTATTTATGTATTTAAATAAAGAAAATCTAGCTCACAGTTTTGAAGTCTTCTCCATTTTCCTCTTGTTGATCTCTCTTTAGTCCAACATTTTTCTAAGAACTTCATTCTCAAATATTTATTAATTTCCTCTCCTCCCTTAGAGCAAGAGTCCATTTTTGTATCCATGTAATGCACCTGGGGAGATAACAGTTTTATATATTTTAAGTTTAATGTTTTTTTTCTTGAGATTTTTAAACTTAAGTCCAGTGTGTGGACGTGAAGTGAAACATGCACGTTATAAATAAGAGTACATTAACATCATTCAACCATCTTGGAAATAACAAAACTCGATAACAAAAGAGTTTCCATAGATATCGTTTAATAATAGTGACGTATACTTAACAATTACTAACAATGCGTATTACAAATAATATTATCTACTTCCCAATAAATGACTTTATCGACTGTAGACCGTTTCTAGTTGAAGATGTACGGATTCAGTTATAAAATGTGGACAAATTATAAAGTTTTAATACGATGTTAAGCTTGTGCCATAGAATGTCTGAACATCAAACCAACGATCTTCATCATTAAAAAGGAATAACTATCTAACTAACTGGCGCTATCTATCCCGTAGGTTCATCACCGCGCGGACATAACCTCTCCATATATTGCTATTCTGAGATAATCTTTTTCTCTCATCCCTTGTATAACTACTTCCCTCAAATCATGGTTTATTTTGTTTTCGCACTTCATTCTTGGTCTACCAACAGAGCATTTTCCCTCTGGACATTCTACAAAAAGCCTACATGCCCCTCTTTCATTCCCCATTCCAACCACAGGTTCTTCTACGTTGTATAAGAGACTTAACTGTTCTTTTTATATCTAGTTTCCTATAAATTAATCTTTTCCTCGTTTTTTATATATCTTGTACATATTATATATTTAATTTGTTAAATTTAGAGTAAATCAAAATACATTATAAATATTAATTGTATTGTATTCATAACTTGTAATCGTTTATATATATATATATATATATATATATATATATATATATATATATATATATATATATTGTAATTTAGATTTAAGACTATTTTTTTGTTTGTATTTTTTTTAAACCTGGTTGAGTGGAGACAAGGCCTTAAGGCCTTAACTCTGCCAGGTAAAATAAAGTTATTATTATTGTTATTATTATTATTATTATTATTATTATAAAGATCATGTAGTTCACTGTTATGTAGTCTTCTCAATTCGCGTGTCTGTTCATCTCTCTTTGGTATAAAAACTACCTAATATATTTATTCTCAAATACTCGTAACCTTTTCTCCTCCCTTAAATTAAGAGTCCACTCTTGCTTTTTAAATTTTTGAAGTCCATTCGAGGTCCGGCCCTTTAAATGGACCATTTAATTCATGTCGCAAATGGTAGTCAATGACCAATCACGTTTCAATGAATTCTGTTTTACACCAATGACAGTCGTGTTTCACCTCGATCTTTATCGATTTCACTTTATCAGCTTCTGATTTGGTGATAAAGAAAGCTCCTCGTTTTTTTAATATCCTGAACAAGTTAGACCATTATTTTTCTCCAACAAACACATTGAATGTAGCAAATAATGAACAGATTCAGTGATTTTACTGAGTTGTTTATTCAAAATATAAATGATTAACCTATAATGTTGATTAGGATAACAGTTTGATGTGTTTCATTATTCCTCCACTAGAGTGTATTCTTACAACATTGCGATCCTATTTGGCAATAAATAATATGATCGAGTTGCAGTGAATATACATAACTTCACATTTCTAATTTGTTTTCAAACATCGCCGTTTACATTAAATATATAAATATTTTTAAATAACTATGGTTAAACAATGATTTGTGAGTAAACAGCTTAATTTTATTCGTTAAATAGTCCTAACAAATGCCACTCTTGATTTCCAAATTCTCTAGATAAATTCACTGCTCACTTCGTGAGTCGTGAATTTATCAATAATTTGAAAATCACTCGTGGCATTACTTATGAGAATTTAAACTTTTCATTATATTATTCAACTTTTTGTATGTGAAATCAAGTCATCAAGTCAATCTATTACCAAAGAATTTCAACTTAATACTGTTAGTGTATATGCACGCAGTTAATTTAAGTTTGCCATCTTCTTCTTCTTCTTCCGAATGTAGTACTGGGTGATGATGCCCGTTCTGCGACTACAAAAACTGATCTTTCCATCGGTTGAAGGGTCTTCCGAGGTCTCTTTTGCCTTTAGGGTTGAGGTGGTAAATCATCTTTGGTAAAGGGGAATTTGACATTCTCTGGACGTGTTGGAACCACAGTTTGCCATTTTTATAAGTAATACTCACTGTAAATGATCCCGCATGCTTTCGACCTGCGTTCTGCAGAAGAAAAGATCAACTCTTGCTTTTTAAATTTTTGAAGCCCATTGGGGAAGCGCGATGGGGGATCAGCAAACCCCTCACGGGCTATCAAAGCTATTATTATTATTATTATTATTATTATTATTATTATTATTATTATTATTATTATTATCACCGCTGTGGTGTCGAGGTAGCGTGCTGCCCAGGTTCGATCCCGGTCGGGGCAGTTTTTCTGGGTGAGGTTATTATCGGGGTTTTTCCTCACCTGTAAGACAAATGTCAGTTAAACTTCAAGGCCCAAACGGTTCCCAAAATCATATGGCCAGCATCATCGTCCTTATCATTATCATCATCATCATTATCATCATCATCCTTCATCGGTGTGGAAAGCAACGGGAAGCTACCACACCTACAATTCCCTAGTAAAGCTGAAAGCGTAGCATGGGAATGGTATGATTGCAGTATCTGCCTTAGGGCAGAATTACTACGGATGAATGGATGGATTATAGAAGGAATCAGAAAATGAAAGTAACTGGATAAAACATATACACTTAAATAAAATCACTGACACTATCGAAGTCTTAAGTTTACGACTGCACGGCATAAGCTCTCCATACATTCCTATCCTCAGCTATTTTTTTCCCAATCGTCCCCTGTATCATGGTTAATGTTATTCTCGAACTTCATGTTTGGCTTACTTTCTGGGCGCTTTCCTCTCTGGCTTTCCTACAACTTTCCATGCCCCACTTTCATTCCCATTACGTGCCATATACCGGTATCTTCTCCAAAGCGGTCTACGAGACTTAACTGTTCTTATTACATTTGGTTTCCTATACACATCATGTAGCTCAGTATTATGAAGTTTTCTCCATTCACCTGTCTGTTCATCTCTCTTTGGTCCAAACATTTTCCAAAGAACTTTATTCTCAAAAACTCGTAATATTTTCTCCTCCCTTAAAGTAAGAGTCCATGTTTCGCATCCATATAATATAACTGGGAGAATAATAGTTTTATATATTTTCAATTTAATGTTTTTTGAGATAAGATGGGACAAAAGAGTCCCTATAATGCATAATATCAAGTATTTCCAGAATTGAGCCTATTTTTAATATTTTTGTACATTGATAGTTAATAGGTTATAAAATACGTTTGTTGTTTAGAGAACTGAAACAAGTTAAATAACGCAGCCTAATAAAAAAAAAGGTAGACACAAATGAGGGAAATTTCGAAGAAGTGGCTGAATACAAATACCTAGAAACGATAATTACAAACATGAATGCTGTGAGGAAATTAATTAAACATAGGTTCATATATTAAACATAAACAAACAAGTTGTTAGAAAATAAATTTAAAGAGAAAGCAATGAATTGCCCTTAGCAATAAGCTGTAACACCATTTACAAACAAAATAAATAGACACTCTCTCAATCTTATTCAAATATGAATATAGGGATATACTGCAGTCTTAAAACCTGTCGTAAGTTATAATCTCAAACATACTCATTACGTCCATGCATCCTTTTGCATACCCAACTTCAGGGTTGACAATTTAGCCACTTTGTGGATAGATCTGGTCATTTAGAATACATCGCACCTTGGCCACAAGTGTAAAAAGTTTAGTTCCAATTTATTCGCAAATAAAGTTTTAAGGGCACCCGGTACTAATTTCTTTCAAATTTGATTTTACTTACTTACTTACTTACTCACTGGCACTATCGAACCCGTAGATTCATGCCCGCGCGGACATAAGATCTCCATACATTCCTATCCTAAGCCAATGCTTTCCAATCATTCCCTGTATAATCTACTTCCCTCAAATCATAATTAATGTTATCTTCCCACCTCATTCTTGGTCTACCAACTGGGCGTTTTCCCTCTGGCTTTCCTACAAGTAGCTTCCATGCACATATTTCATTCCCCATTCGTGCTACATGTCCTGCCCATCGCATCTACGAGACGTAACTGTTCTTATTCTATCTGGCTCCCTATAAAGACCAATATTATTATTATTATTATTATTATTATTATTATTATTATTATTATTATTATTATTATTATTAGCCTGGTGGAGATTTATTTAGCCTGGAGGAGTTAAGGCCATGTGGCCTTCTCTTCCACTCACCAGAACAAACATATTGTACATATGAATAAAAACAAATTACAATAGTGGTCATATTGAACAATTAATTATCTGTCATATTGAATAATAATGAAAATAATGTCTAATAATAGAATGAAACTAAATACAATTAAAATTAAATTAATGATACAATGAATAAAAAAGGAATAACAGCTCGAATCTACTATACATAAAAAGAAAAGAAAAAAATACAAAGAAAGTAATAAACTACAATGAATTAATCTACGCTTTTATACAAGGCATTAGGTAAATATATTAACAAATCCTAAGTCTATTTTTATTAAATAATGCAAAAACGCATTATTAATTCTTAAAAAGTAATATTAGTGTTGTTTCTGTTAGTAATTTTATTTTCAATTTGTTTCTGAAAGATGGTAAAGTTTGGCAGTCTCTGACATAGGGTGGAAGGGAATTCCATGTTCTAGCAAGAGAAACTGTAAAATATTTCGAATAATAGGTAGTGTGATGAGGAGGGATATAAAGGACACTGTGCTCAAGGGATCGGGTATCTAAGTTATGTGTATCAGAGAGTCTAGTGAAGCGGTGTGATAAATAATAAGGTAATGATGTGTGTAATATGTTATAGAGAAGGCATAAGGAATGGATGGTTCTACGATCTTGAAGACGAAGCCATTATTATTATTATTATTATTATTATTATTATTATTATTATTATTATTATTATTATTATTATTATTATTATTATTATTATTATTTATAATGGATGTTCAAAAATATGTTCTAGACGCTATTGAAGAAAGGAAATTGAAATGGTTTGGCCACGTAAAGAAGATGTCAGATGATAAAATACCTAAGAAGGTACTAAATTTTGAAGCGGAGGAAAACAGAAGAAAGAGTAGACCGAAATAACAGTGGATTCAAGGAGTGCGTAGAAATATGGTGTCGAGAGGATTAACAGACAGTGAAGCAGAAATTAGGGTTTTGTACAATTTAGAGTGGGTTGTAGGGAAACTACTACAATGTAGAGAGGTTCCCAATAAAGAAAAAATAATAACAATAATAATAATGGTTATAATAATTTATTATTATTATTTTTTTCAACTGCCCCAGGTGGTCTTCGACATTCGTAGTTTCTATCCTGGCATGGCGTAATTGTAACCCACTTCTGACGTTTGGGCGCCTGGAAGGCGGGGTTACGTTGCAGCGAAGAAATGATGGGTGATGATGATAATGGTGCGCCAGGAGAGTCCCTAATCCTAAGCTTAACCTAAGATGAATATGAATGATGATGATTGCGATGGCCATATGATTTAGGGGACCGTTTGGGCCTTAAAGTTTTCCTGACATTTGTCTTACAGGTGAGGAAAAACCCCGATAAAAACCTCACCCAGAAATGTGTCCCGACCGGGGATCGAATCCGGGCCCGCTGCGTGACAAGGCAGCACGCTACCTCGAGACCACAGCGGTGGACTTATTATTATTATTATTATTATTATTATTATTATTATTATTATTATTATTATTATTATTATTATTATTATCTCTCCTTTCTTCCGACCTAAGGTTCTTTTTATGGTTCCACAAATAGCCTGAAATGTATTTACTTTATTTTCTATATCTTTATTTTCTCTATAAGTTATATCACATCCTAAATATTGGAAATGTGATACGAAACTTAAATTATATAAAACAATGGTTGTTCCTTTGTTGTTGTGTGGAAGTGAAAATTGGATAATGAAATCAAGGGATAAAAGCAGGATACAGACTGCGGAAATGCTGTTTTTACGTAATGTGAAAGGATGCACAAGAGCAGATAGAATAAGGAATGAAACTATACTGGAAGAATTAAATATATATAAAATTGAAGATAAAATCAGCGAAAATAATAAGAAATGGACAGAACACTTAATGAGAATGAACAACGAAAGAATACCAAAAAGAACCTTCCTGTATAATCCCAGAGGAACAAGGGATGTTGGCCGACCACGTAGAAGATGGACTCCACTTTTAACTTCGCCGGAACAGGCTGCATAGCCTAAACCTTGTAGTAGAAGATTATTATTATTATTGTTATTATTATTGTTATTATTATTATTACTATTCCTCCATGGTATCTTTACCTTGTCGTGGTGGAGTGGCTTGCGTGGTTAAATGATCCTGAGAGCTATACCGGCGGTAGCATTGCTGCCGATAGGGTTACCCATGCCGGACTGGTCGAAGGTGATAAGCCAGACGAAAAAAGTACCTTGGTCGAAAGAGTGACGATCTTTCACCGTAAAAATAGAACCGTCAAGAAATGCGGACATGGGTTCAACTGGAGTAAAATTTTCCGGAGGTCAAATAGTCCCCATTCGGATCTCCGGGCGGGGACTACTTCAGGGAACCCATGCCAAAGACTCAAACACAGGGACATGTTCCTAGGAACATGGAATGTTAGGACTTTATACAATAGCGGGGCACTAGAGATATTAACGCGGGAATTAGATAAATCGCCCTTGGATATAGTCGCTTTACAGGAAGTTAGGTGGTCAGGAGAAGGTAGTTAGGAATCAGGAGCAAGTATTATTATTACTATTATATTAACTAACGCACTGTAAAACCCGTAAGTCCATGACAGCGCGGACCATATCTCCATACATCCCTATCCAGAGCAATTATTTTATCTCCCTCAAATCTAGGATTTTATATTCTCCCACCTCATTCTCGCCTACCTACTCGACAATTTCTCTCCGGTTTATATTAATGAAATTCCTATTACATTATTAATAGATATCATATGAAATATTATTGAATTGTCGTGGCCTGACCTCTGAACACGATACCTAGAAGCTGTATAACTGTCGTTTTGTTTGTTTGACGTACAACTGCAATTTCACAACACCAATATCCGGCAGGTGTTGTTATTTGCGACGCCAAAGGCTCGCAACCTGCCGCGTTCTCACCAACTCCGTTCTCCTGCACATTCATTTAGCAGCGTCCATTTTTGACTGAAATTTCATGCATGTGTTGATTCCCATTAAATTATTCCATTATATCCATTACGTCATTAATTTTTACATTACGTACATCAAATTACGTTCTTGTAACCAACACTAACATAATGTTATTTTATGAATCTACCTTTCAATGTGTATACCTACCTGCTGAAACCACATTACAGGATACTTCGGTTGCTTAGTATGATTTGGGAAAAAGACACTCTTCCTAATGAATAGAAATAATCGATTATGGTACCAATCTATAAGAAAGGAGATAGAATTGTATGTAACAATTATAGGGACATCTCATTACTTTGAACTTCATACAACATTCTAACAAATATATTAGTAAGCAGATTTGCTCCCTGAATTGATAACGCATTAGGTAAAAACCAATGTGGATTTAGAAGAAACAGGTCTACAACAGATCAGATTTTTTAGAAAAAAATGCCAATATAATGTCACTGTACATTAACTATACGTACACTTCAAAAAGGCATATGATTCAATTAAGAGGGATAAGTTATATAGTTTCCATTAAGAAGAGTAAAAGGCTGCACTAGAATGGACCAGATAAGAAATGAGGATATCCGTGAAGAACTGTAGATCTACTACATAAAAGAAAAGATATTTAACAACAAGATACAGTGGAAAGAACATGTAGAAAGAATGGAAGAAAGAAGATTACCAAACAAAATCTTCCATTATTTTCCAAGAGGAAGAAGAGATGTCGGACGTCCTCGGAAGAGATGGTCTTAGATCTATTAGTGAAGACGGAACAGGCAACTCTTCCCTAAACCAGGAAGTGAAGAAGAAGAAGAAGTTATATAGTACCCTGCTGGAGTTCGGAATTCCTAAAAAGTTAGACTTATACGAATGTGTCTAAATGGCATAATAACAGGATGCGATTAGGCAAAAAAAAAAAATGCGATACTTTTGAAATTCGCAATGGGTTAAAGCAAGGGAGTGCACTATCTCCTCTACTATTCAATTTTGTACTAGATCAATTTTGTCCTTCGCCGTAGCTGAGTGATTAAGGTAGGAAGCCTTGGCTCAGAGCTGCGGGACGTGCGCTGGTTCGGGTTCCCGCGGGGGAAGAAATTTTCTCATGATATTTCGGCCAGAATGGGACCGGTGCCCACCCAGCATCGTGAGGCATTTGGGTAGCTACAATAAGTAGCGGTTCCAGTTTGAGAAAACCAGCTATAACTCGACATTCTGACCACATGTCACCCCTACACTGGCTGTGATTGGCACATGTGAATGTGAGGCCAGCAGCCGGACGGTAGGCTAAGGGCCTTCTAGACCTGTCGCGCCAGGAGGAGTTACTAGATCGTTTACACAGCATCTGATGGAACTGTTGTACCGCCATGTCTCAGTCCTCAGAGTCACGGGTTATACCACTGGAAGGTGAGGAAGGGTTTTGGATAGATTTCAATCATACCAACATATGTGATATTGCCAGGAATGTTTGGAAACCCTGTATAATATAACATTTATGTTGAGTTTAGTAAGGAAGCTTCGTCTCAGATAGTGGCTTGGAAATGAAATTAGAGTATTAGTAATGATGTAAGAGCACCGCCTTCTGTATCTCATTACATATTTATCCTTGGCGTGTTCACGTGCCTGTAAACAGCGTATTAACCAAGTTCAAAGAGGTCGGGACTTCCCGTAAATACGTGGAATTGGAATGACTTCAACCCGAGCGTCAGTACAAATCAGATATATTGACCGCTGCTGGCAAATTCTTGAAACATATCTGAGAAATTAAGTCCATTCCTAAGTTACTTAATATTATGATCAAAGCAAAACTTACGGCCAACAGCATTTGATTGAAGACCGTTCAGATTAAAAGAAAACATTGGGCAAATATTGGAATATATTACTCGACCAAGTTAAGTCTGCACGAGAGGAGAAGTGTGTTAGCATTAACTACCTAACTAAATCACTGGAACTATCTTTTTTTTAAATATTGCATTTTCCCCCCTTTTCGTTTACACTGTTTTTCTTCTTGTTTTACCTTATTGTTTCACATTTTTGTTAATTTTATGTTATTCTCACATATAGACACAAGGATAGGACCCACACCCAGACCCAAGGTGGAGATTTAAAATCCCCTACCCCGCCGGGAATCGAACCCGGATCGCCGGAGTAGAAGGTAGGGACTCTACCGACTACACCACGGCGACGGACTATCAAACCCGCAGATTCATTGCCGCGTGGACATAAGCTCTCCATACGTCCCTATGTCGAGCAATGTTTTCCAATCATCCACTGTATGCTGTATAATCTACTTCCCCCAAATCATAGTTAATATTATTCTCCCACTTCAGTCTAGGTCCCCCTGGTTTTCGTAGAAGGAGCTTCCATACCCCTCTTTCATTCCCCATTCGTGCCATATGTCCTGTTCATCACAGTCTACGAGACTTAACTTTTCTTATTATTTTGATTTCCCATAAAGAGCATGTAGCTCAGTATTATTCGCCTGTCTTTTCATTTCTCTTTGATCAAAAAGTTTTTCTAAGGACTTTATTGCCAAATACTGGTAAAATGTTCTCCTCCCTTAAAGTAAGAGCCCATGTTTCGTATCCATATAATATAACTGTGAGAATAATAGTTTTACATATTTTCAGTTTAACGTTTTTTTTAAAAGGAGTTCGGACGACAAGAGTCCCTGTAATGCATAATAGCACGTATTTCCAGAATTCAGTCTGTCTTTAATTTCTTTTGTGCATCTCATTCCTAATTAGCATTATTCTTCATAGGAACTTGAATTCAACCACTTCCTCAAAATTTCCCTCATTTGTCATTTCCATTATACTGAGCAACAATTTATTTTTTTGTCTCAGAAAAAAAAATCTGATTCTAATAGTATTTTTCTCCTGAATTCAAATATGATATCGGTTTTTCCCCATCACGCAAGGTTTCCGAGAGACAGGCATTTATAATTTCGAATACTGTAATATTTTCTACGCTCGTAACTACACAATATTCGAAAATTCGGACTCACCTAGAAAGTAAGAAATGACGAACTTTTGCTATATTTCGCCTGTGGAGCATCCCTCTTGATGGTCCAACAATAATCGGCCAGCATATTAGGATTCCATTTGCCTTGATATCTCTATTCATTTGTTGCGTATGAGTTGGTTTGTATTCTACAATATTTTGGTACATAGGCACTTGAAAAACTTTGTAATTGTCTATTCTTCTTCTTCTTCTACATCATATCGAGGTATTCAAATATATTTATCCTAGCTGGAATGTTTTCTCGGTGGAATATCGTGAGAGTGTTTTCAATTGTGTTCATTTGATGACCTGCGAAATTAAGTACTAAACAAACAACACCTCACTTCTCAATGAGAACGCACACCAATCAAACCCATTATACGATATCGTCAAAAACAAGTCAGTTACTGCTACAAACATTTGGACTAAACATCACCGTACACAACAACAACAAATAACGGAAACTCAACCTGCAGAAGATGGAAGATAACTTCCGAAAGCGCTCCAGTTAATTTTATATACAATATTTTAACAAAGTTGAGGACGACGCCACCTGCCAACAGGTACAATTTAATTTTTAACTTTCATCATATGTAGGTGTATACTGTATTCTGATTAACTATAGTTGACATAAATAGCTTTAATTACGTAATTATATTAATCGAGTACAGGATCTATTTTTTCGCTTCCGCTGAACTGTGCTTTGGTCATCAACGAATCGCAGTAACACCAGCAGTCATGTGCTTCATGGATGACGCGCCCATTTATTTTCCTGAAGTGTCTTTTTAAGCTGGACAGAAATTAGTAAATAGGCCAAGAATGAGGTGGGATAAGTAAATAGGCCAAGAATGAGGTGGGATAATAACATTAACAATGACTTAAAGAAAGTAAATTTTACAGGATATAATTAGAAAATATTATATTAAGAGTTACTTTCAACTTCGTACAAAATTCCAACAAATATATTAGTAAGCAGACTTACTCCCTATATTGATGACATTCTAGGAGATCATCAATGTGCATTTAGAAGAAACAGGTCTACAACAGATCAGATTTTTAGTATAAGACAGATTTTAGAAAAGAAATGGGAATATAATGGTACTGTACATCAACTATATGTAGACTTAAAAAAAGCATATGATTCAATTAAGAGGGAGAAGTTATATAGTATCCTGCTGGAGTTCGGAATTCCTAAAAAGGTAGTTAGACTTATACGAATGTGTCTAAATGGCTCAAGGAGTAGGGTGCGTGTAGGCAAACAGTTTTCAGACACTTTTGTAATCCAGAATGGGTTGAAGCAAGGAGATGCACTATCTCCTCTACTATTTAATTTTGTACTAGAGCATGCCATTAAATCTTTAGAGAATGAGGAAGGCTTACAATTGAATGGTATCAATAAGCTGTTAGTTTATGCTGATGATGTAGTACTACTGGCCGATAGCGAGGAAATACTAAAGGCCAACACGCACACACTATTGAGTAACACTAAGAAATTAGGACTGGAAGTAAATATCAGTAAAACTAAATATATGGTCACACGTAGAAATTCAGTATATAATGGAAACGGACAGCTAATGACAAATGAGGGAAATTTTGAGGAAGTGGCTGAATTCAAATACCTAGGAACAATAATCATAAATAGGAATGAGATGCACAAAGAAATTAAACATAGGCTCAATTCTGGAAATGCATGCTATTATGCATTGCAGAGACTTTTGATGTCCCAACTCCTTTCAAAAAACGTTAAGCTGAAAATTTATAAAACTATTATTCTACCAGTTATATTATATGGGTGCGAAACATGGACTCTTACTTTAAGGGAGGAAAGGAGATTACGAGTATTTGAGAATAAAGTTCTTAGGAAAATTTTTGGACCAAAGAGAGATGAACAGACAGCTGAATGGAGAAGACTACATAACAATGAACTACATGGTCTTTATAGGAAGCCAGATATAATAAGAACAGTTAAGTCTCGTAGACTGCGATGGGCAGGACATGTTGCGAGTATGGGGAGTGAAAGACGTGCATGGAGGCTTCTTGTAGGAAAGCCAGAGGGAAAACGCCCAGTTGGTAGACCAAGAATGAGGTGGGAAAACAACATTAACTATGATTTGAGGGAAGTACATTATACAGCGAATGATTGGAAAGCATTAGCTCAGGATAGGGATGTATGGAGAGCTTATTGCTTCGGGTTCGATAGTGCCAGTGAGTAAGTAACTAAGTAAGTAAGGTAGGGATGTATAGAGAGTTTATATTCGCGCTGCCATGAACCTACGGGCTGTATAGTTAATATGATTTAGGGTTAGTTACATACATTTTTTCAGGGTAATTTTGTGTTTCTATTAATTTAGGTATGTTTTATGATAATTTGTAAAAAAATCGATAATACACCCTTCCTTCTGAACCCCCAAAAGAAATCTAAAATGTAAAATGGAAACAATCTATCCTATTCAATCTAATTTCACATAAATTGGCCCTAAATATTCTTATCTCTTTTGTTATTGTTTCGTACGTGGAAGGAAATTTGCTGGAACAAAAACACAAATTACATATCTCTCATTAAAATAATTGTAGCACATAAGGCGTCCGCATACATGTGTAACATATTATCTGGTACTGGATAATGACCCTTAAGAGTGTTATTTCTTGTATCATTTTAATGTTTTTCATCTGGAGGGAAATAACAAGTGTGAATGAAAATTGTAATTTAAAGAACAGCGAATATCGCATGTACAACACCGCGTTTCATGACAACACACCATCAACATATATCGCGTGCTGACATTAAATTATCATGCACCTACATGCTGACACATTCGTCAATAATATTGGCTCTCCAATCAGTTGTCATAAGTAATGTCACGAGTGATTTCCAAATTATCGATAAATTCACGATTCACGAAGTGAGGAGTGAATTTATCTAGACTATTTAACTGATAGGACAACTACTCTCCTTCCATCAGAAAGTAGAGAAGGAAATAAGCAGAAGAATAGCTCTCGCCTGGAAGGCGTTCTGGTCACTGGAATTTATACTGCTGGACAAGTCACTCAACCGGAAACTCAAAATGGAAACGCTACAAACCTGTGTTCTTCCAACACTGTTATATGGCTGCCAAACTTGGAATCTTACTGCCAAACTGAAGTACACACTCCAAGTATGCCAAAGGAAAATGGAGAGGAAAATCTTAGGCATAACTCTGAAGGACAGAATCTCGAATACAACACTTCAAGCGATATCAACAACTGATCCCGCACAACAAGCCATCAGGAAAAAATGTAAGTGGGGAGGCCACGTCGCAAGAATACAGGACGACAGGTGGACAATAAAAACAACCATGTGGGACCCGTACACAGGCAAGAGACAGCGCGGAAGACCAAGCCGACGATGGGCTGACATCTTCAAAGAACGAGCAGGGGCGCAATGGTCCAGAGTCGCCAGATGCAGGAAAAGCTAGAGAACGATGGAGAGCCAACTGTGCATTAACTAATCACAGAACAGACAGTGTATACAAACCAAGTGCTACATCCAAGTCAACTTCTCACCACGGAGTAGCTCACCGGGTGACACTCTCAAATAGAGCTTAACCCCTGTACAGGGAGGCCTTTGCCCTAAAGGGACATATCAGGCTTTATTTATTTATTTATATTTATTTATTTAACTGATGTCGCAAATGGTAGTCAATGACCAATCACGTTTCAATGAATTCTGTTTTACACCAATGACAGTCGTGTTTCACCTCGATCTTTATCGATTTCTCTTTATCAGCTCCTGCTTTTGTGATAAAGAAAACTCCTTTTTTAATATTCTGAACAGGTTAGACCATTATTTTTCTCCAACAAATACATTGAATATAGCAAATATTGAATAGATTTAGTGATTTTACTGAGTTGTTTATTCAAAATATAAATGATTAACCGATAATGTTGATTATAATAGTTTGATGTGTTTCATTATTTCTCCTCTAGAGTGCATTCTTACAACATTGCGATCTTATTTAGCAATAAATAATATGATCGAGTTGCAGTGAATATACATAACCTCACATTTCTAATTTGTTTTCAAACATCGCAATTTACATTAACTATATAAATACTTTAAAACACCGGTAACTATATTCAAACAATTATTTTTTAGGAAACAGCTTAATTTTATTCGTTAAATAGTCCTAACAAATGCCACTCTTGATTTCCAAATTCTCTAGATAAATTCATCCCTCACTTCGTGAGTCGTGAATTTATCGATCATTTGGAAATCACTCATGGCATTATTTATGAGAATTTGGAAATCAAGAGTGGCATTTGTTAGGACTATTTAACGAATAAAATTAAGCTGTTTACTCACAAATCATCATTTAAATATGGTTATTTTAAAATATTTATATATTTAATATAAACGGCGATATTTGAAAACAAATGAGAAAGGATTGGTACGCTTCATCTGCTTCTTTTGTTCATCACTGCAACCAGATCACATTATTTATTGCCGAAGGAACACAATATTGTAAGAATGCACTCTAGTGGAGAAAAAATGAAACACATCAAACTATATATTAATTCGTTTCTGATGTCCTATGATGGAAATATGACAATTATATTTTTCTGGAATGTTATTACCTGGGAAAAAAATATATTTAAGAAAGTGCAAACAGTGGTTCCTTTTTTTGGTGGTATAATCAATTGCTACAAATGTTTTTATATTAACTCCCGCATGCGCTATGTGTTGACATACATGCACTATATATTCAATCTGGTAGCAGTATTTCTTAAAGACTCAGTCACTGTAAAATAATGCTGTGACCTATTTAGAATGTTAATAAATATGAAATTATTGTATTGTCACGGATCCTCTACAAGTATACAAAGTTTCAATTCGATCCGATGATTTTAAGTGGGTGAAAATCGTGTTGAAAGATTCCGTTACATAGATAGATAGATAGATAGATAGATAGATAGAAACAGGTCAAGCTAATATAAAGCGTGTAAAAAAGGAGGTGCTTTCTTACTCAATAGTGTATGCGTGTTGTCCTTTACTTCATGTATCATTTCCACTCTATATATTTTCTGTCAATTTTTCTGAAATACAATTCTGCGTTTGAAAACAAACTTTTGTTCGCCAGAACTGATATAATTTCCATCCAGCAAATTAAAAGCTTTACGCTAAAATGAGACGCCATAGAAGTTAGCAAACTTTTGTGCGCAACATAATACATAAAACTGAAATCACGGAGAGAAATAAAACACAATCTAATGATAGATGCGCCACTGTTTTATCATCAAATAAAAGCCAGTTGTGCACTCACTGGAGCTTGTGCTAAGCAACAAATTGAACTCTTGGAGACACGCAACTTTGACCATGATAATGATCCATCGGTACTATAAATCTACTGGCAATAGCCTCGTATTCGGGGGCGTTTTTCTTGCGGGTAAAATAAAGCCAGGATTTTTTCGATAAGTTGCAGTGGACACCATTTAACCCACCTTGTTACTCCAATCCACGACCCACTATCAGCAAAGTATTTTTATCATAAATCTTGGGTTATAGTAAATACTATAAATTTTAAAGACGTTGTACTTTATTTCGTACAAACATTTTAAAAGCATTGGCCCATACAGAGTATCGGCTGGATAGAGAGGTAAAAGTTTATAATAATAATAATAATAATAATAATAATAATAATAATAATCCATCCATGCATAGTAATTCTGCCCGAGGGCAGGTCTTTCACTGAAATTATAGCATTTTCATGCTATGCTTTGCAGCTTTACTAGGGAATTGTAGGTGTGGTAGCTTCCCGTTGCTTTCCACACCGGTGAAGGATGATGATGATAATGATGGCTATATGATTTCGAGGACCGTTTTGGCCTTAACGTTTTCCTGACATTTGTCTTACAGGTGAGGAAAAACCTCGATGAAAACCTCACACAGAAAAACTCCCCCGACCGGGGATCGAACCCGGGCCCGCTGCATGACAAGGCAGTACGCTACCTCGAGACCATAGCTGTGGACTAATAATAATAATAATAATAATAATAATAATAATAATAATAATAATAATAATAATAATAATAATAATACTAAAGAAAATTAAACATAGGCTCAATTCTGGAAATGCGTGTTATAATGGATTACAGGGACTCTTGACTTCCCAACTCCTTTCAAAAAACGTTAAACTGAAAATATATAAAACTATTATTCTACCAGTTATATTATATGGGTGCGAAACATGGACTCTTACTTTAAGGGAGGAAAGGGGATTACGAGTATTTGAGAATAAAGTACTTAGGAACATTTTTGGACTAAAAAGAGATGAACAGACAGGTGAAAGGAGAAGACTACATAGCAGTGAATTACATGGTCTTTATAGGAAGCCAGATATAATAAGAACAGTTAAGTCTCGTAGACTGCGATGGGCAGGACATATGGCACAAATGGGGAATGAAATACGTAAATGGAAGCTTCTTGTAGGAAAACTAGAGGGAAAACGCCCAGTTGGTAGACCAAGAATGAGGTGGGAGAATAATATTAACTATGATTTGAGGGAAGTAGATTATACAGGGAATGATTGGGAAGCATTAGCTCAGGATAGGGATATATGGAGAGCTTATTTCCGCGCGGCTATAAACCTACGGACTCGATAGTGCCAGTGAGTGAGCGAGTGAGTGAATAATAATAATAATACTTGATAGATCATCGGTTGATTAATGCATTTGATATCGTCCAATTCCTAATAGACAATTTTGTCGATAATTCCAATCTCGTGGTAATAGATGTTTCTCCTTCATGTATAAATATAATCCCTGACTCCAAGACGTTTTAGGTCTTCCTCTGCCTCGTCTTCCCTCAGATTTCCATTCCAAAACACATTTTGGTAGTCGATCCTCTACCATTCGTTGGACATTTCCGTACCATTTTAATTGTTGAGTTTTAATATAATAATAATAATAATAATAATAATAATAATAATAATAATAATAATTTTAATAATAATAATAATAATAATAATAATAACAATAATATGAATAATAGCTCAGAAGGACAGCAAGATACACTCATTTAGATCGAAAAAAGAATAAAGAAATTTTAGAACAAGTAAAAGTAGAATCAGTAGATGAAAAATTCAACAGATATAAACTAAACTGGGTAGACCATGTAAAAAAATGGATAATTCATGAATATAAAAAATGATGATGCATTATAAACCTGTCCACCGCTGTGGTCTCGAGGTAGCGTGCTGCCCTGTCACGCAGAGGGCCCGGGTTCGATTCTTGTTATATCTAGCTTCCTATAATCACTATGTAGTTCACTGTTATGTAGTCTTCTCCATTCACCTGTCTGTTCATCTCTCTTTGGTCCAAAAATTTTCCTAAGTACTTTATTCTCAATTACTCGTAATCTCCTTTCCTCCCTTAAAGTAAGAGTCATATCTGAATTTGGATCTACTTTTTATCGACACCCTGTAGATGAGCACATATGGTGTAAGCAACGGAGTTTGTTGAAATAAGTTTAATTTGTAACAGTAAATCGCAGGTTGTGTGGTGGGGTTGTATAAAAGTGTTGGTGTGATTGCATTTTCTCACCCTCGCCAGGGGGTGGGAGTAACATTGAATCTGTTTCAGAGGATTACTTGCGCCCCGGTGCATTTCTCCCGCACAGTGTTCTGTGCCCCGCGTAAATAAGCGCAAGTGATTGCCACCACCGCACCGCACAAGTCAGACAGGTGCTTCCCTCTGTACGCATCAGCGTTCATTACAGCTTCTCTACATATTGTTATTCCATTATTGATATAAGTAAGAGCTTGGTTACAAATTATTCTGCCATTTATGATACAAGGTTTGAACGTGAACCTTTCTAACAATAACTAACTCGCTGACATTTTCAAATCCGTAGGTTCATGGCCTCATGGATATACGCTCTCCATACATCCCTATCCTGAGGCAATGTTTTCCAATCATCCCCTGTATTATCTACTCCCCCTAAATCATGGTTAATTTTATTGCCCCACTCCATTCTTGACCTACCCACTTGGCCCTTCCCTTCTGGTTTTCCCTCAAGGAGTTTCTAAGCCCTTTATTCATTCCTTAGTAGTGTCACATGTCCTGCCCATCACAGTCTACTCTTTGTATTACATCTGGTTTCCCATAAATATCATGTAACTCACTGTTATGTATTTTTCTCCAGTCGCCCGTCTGTTCATGTCTCTTCGGTCCAAAATGTTTCATCATCATCATCCGGCATCATGGCAGCTGCCGCCGTCTTCCGGAAACCTAACGCCATTCTTCTATGTTCATCCATTGATCTTCCTCCATTTCTCTGATATTCATAGCTGCTTGTACCACTTCTATCCAATTTTTCTTCGGTCTTTCTCTGTTCCTCCTTTCTATTGGGATCCATTCCATAACAATTTTAGGCAATCTTTGCTCGGGCATTCTTTTGACATGACCATACCACTGTAATTTTTTCTTTTCTATAATGTCTATGATGTCCGGCTCCTCTTGTACACCCATTATTTCCCTTATTTCTTTATGTCGTATTCTATCCATTCTAGATTTTCCAGCTGATCTTCTTAAAACATCAATTTCTGTACTTAAAATTCTTTTCATTTCCCCGGTAGGAATTTGCCACACTTCAGCACCATGCGTTAAAATGCTCTGAATTATGGTTTGATATATTTATAATTTTCTATTTCTTGTAATATTTTTGCTCCGCCAAACAGAGTTTAAAGCATTTATTGCTTGTTTTGTTTGTGCGATTCTATTTTTAATTTCCACTGTGTTATCGCCTGAATGGTCTAATTTTGTTCCTAAATAAGTGCATTCAATACTAGGTTTTAGTTCTTCTCCATTGTTGAAATTTATATTTTTCATTTCTTTTAATGTTCTCAATGTTTATATAAAGTCCCCATTTTTTCCTAAGAAGTTTATTCTCAAATACTCATAATCTTTCCTCGTCCCTTAAAGTAAGAGTCAATTTTTTGCAACCTTATAAGATACCTAGGAGAATAGCAGTGCTATATAGTTTTAGTTTAACGTATTTTGTAGAGAGTTTGGGAAGACAAGAGTCCCTGTAATGCATACTAGGATGCATTTCCAGAATTGAGCCTATGTTTAATTTCTTTTTGCATCTTATTGCTATTTGTAATTATTGTTCCTAGGTATTTGAATTCAACCACTTCTTCAAAATTTCTCACATTTGCCATTACTGTCAATTTCCATTATATAATGTATTTCTATGTGTGATCGTATAGCCTATTTAGTTCTATTGATATTTTTCTTCCAGTCCCAATTTCTTAGTATTAGTCAATAGAGTGTGCGTGTTAGCCCTCATGGTAACTTAAAATATTCCTATAATATATGTGTAACTATTATAATATTTATAAAGGTTCCGGTTGGCCTTAAATTTCTTTAAAAGTTTTATCTTTAAGGGGGGTAGAATTTAAGTTGGAAGGGTATCTCCTCGCTATCGTCTAATAGTACTACATCATCAGCATAAACTAACAGCTTATTAATACCATTGAGATTAAGGCCTTCTTCAAAACTCTAAAATTTTGATGGTATGCTCTCGTGGGAAGTTGTATAATAGGGGAGATAATGGATCTCCTTGCTTAACCCAATGTGAATTTAAAAACTGTCTGAAAACTGTTTGCCATCAGTATTATAATCGAAGGACTTAGGGCAATAACATGATAAGCCACATATTGTTCTCTCTGAGATACAAGGATTCTAACGTTTCAAAAAAATTATAAATAATAATTGTACAGTATTGTTATTAATACATTGTGTGTCTATATGTTTAACTCATCGCTGGTGCACTTATAAATGATTTTATGGATATTTCAATACATTTATTTGCTCTCATTGTAATAAATGACATTTCGTAACAGAATGTGGCTTATCATGTTACTGCCCTAAGCCCTTCAATTACACTGGTCAACATGATTTTTGTCTCCAATAGTTGTACTTAATGCAGTTTTTTATCGTGTTTTCAAATATGTATTCGGAATTTCTCCATCACCCACAGTTTTTTTTATTTCAATTTCAATTACTGGATTTAAATAATTATTTTTTTAATAAACGTTTTTTCGTCCATTAGTCCATTTTAAAATAAAACCAAATGAGCTAAATCATATAGTTTCAGCTGTGGAAAAGAGATATTAAGGCAAATGGGATCATATTATGATGACCGATTATTGTTGAACCATTGAGAGGGATGATCCACAGGCGAAATATAGCGGAAAATCGTCATTTCTTACTTTCTAGGTGAGTCCAGATGTTTGAATATTGTGTAGTTACGAATGTAGAAAATATTGAAGTCTTTGAAATTATAAATGCCTGTCTCTCGGAAACCTTGCGTGATTGAGAAAAACCGATATTATATTTGAATTCAGGAAAAAAATATTAGAGAATCACATATGTTTCGTTCTGAGACAAAAAAAAATATTTTTTTGTTGCTCGGTGTTATAATACAAATAAATAATCATTCATTAAAAATAGGTGAATATAGACCAAAATGTGCAGACCGTTTAAACCGGAAGCAATAAATAATATAACAAAACAGGTAATGTTATAGAAAAGCCAAAGGACGGAGGAACCAACGACGAACCTTGGAAAAATAGTTGGATCAAAGCATATATTATTTTTGGGGCGAAACTGACAGAAATACCTAACAGTTAATGCTCTATTTTAGAGCGTAGCGTTCAAAACTTTATTCGGAATATGGTTAGGTTTTATTGAAACTGCATAAGTGTGTAACATTTGTTTTTGCGCGATAGTGCGTTTTATCGTACTCACAGCAATGGTGACCATGATTGAAAGTAAACATCCTACATCTCGGGGTTGCCAACCTAAATAACTATACTGTAATATCACATGTACACCCATGTGCGGGAAGTAAAACCACTGCCCTCTATGTATACTATGTACAATGTATATACAAAAACCCAAAAGTAGTGTTAATATACATTATACGAAATAAATCTCTACATTTTAAATGAACTAAACTTTATTTGAAACAATATAAAACAATAATTACGTACTTGCGGCCATTTTATCAATAATAATGGTCTCACGGCCTCCTGTACTTTCAACTAATAAACATTGCCCACACTGTTAACGTTATTCAATTGTTCATAATTAACGCAAATATTTCCAACTAAGATAAGAAAGGGACAAGTGGAAAAATCTGCAGTAGCAGCTCATGTTTGGACAGAGAAACACAAAATAGATATAAATACAAAATTATTAAAACAGTTGGAAAATACCAATGAATTCACAATATGGGAAAAAATCTATACTGTACAGAAGAACAAGGAGAAAATTATGAACTTTGAAATTCCCAGAGAAAGGAGCCTCATTACCAAGTTCTTTGGAACACAGATCCAGGGCCGACAACTTGAAGAAAAGAAAAAAAAACAGTTTGTGAACAAGCTGAAGATGGAGCAATAGCTTTGAAACGATCGTCCAAGAAAATAAACATATGAGGTAAGAATATAAAAAAATAAAAACTCAAATATTAAAGATGTTATTATTTTACTATTATTTATTATTTTACAAATATCATCGCTCAAAAAATAATGTACAACGCACGTTTGTGAAATGTTTTACAGAATCTCGGGAATTAAAAGCCTCGCTATCGCTTGGTTTTTAAACATTTTCCTCGATTCTGTAAATACCACTTCCCAACCTCGCATCGTAATGTATTTTTTGAAGCAAATCTTTTTTTCATGTTATTTAAAATATTTATTCACATTTCTATTCATTTTATTCATTAGTTATTCATTTGTCGGTGAAATTTACATCCGTTTTTTTGAATATTGAATTATTGTAATTTTTCATTTTCTAATTTTTACCAACTCACAGACTGCTAAAACTGGTCGTAGTACTAAATATAAAAAATATAGTAATCGCAGTTTTGTGCCGACTGATGGGAGACTAATTCTACCCGTGACGCGGGCATTTGACGTCATATTAAGTACTCAACTCGCAAGTACCAGTTTATTTTCTGTGTCAATTAGGTCGAAATTTGCTTGACATTTTTGACTGACTTGCATTTGTGATATGTTGATGTGGGAATCAGTGTGCTATGCAAAAATGACACGTACGAGAGTTTTCCGATAACTGGCGACAGGGGGCCATGCATTCATCGCATCAGTTGCTCTTAATGAACCTAAAACAACTCAAATGGGGTAAATAATAGCCTTGTATTAAACCGTACCAACCCCCTGACAAAGGGATGCCATACACTTGACATCGGTACCTCTTGCTTTATGCTGATGTCAGTTCAAAAAACCTAATGTTTCATTCATATCGCTTCAAATTCTTTCAGTTTCCAGACACGCCAAACTTTAATAATAATAATAATAATAATAATAATAATAATAATGATGATGATGATGATGATGATAATAATAACAAAAATAACAATAATAATAATAATAATGATGATAATAATAATGATAATGATAATGACGATAATGATGATAATGATGATAACGATGATAATGATGATCATGATAACGATGATAACGATTATAATGATAATAATGATAATAATAATAATAATAATAATAATAATAATAATAATAATAATAATAATAATAATAATGGTATTAATGATGATATAATTAGGAGAAATTTTGGAAAACAAATGAGGAAAGAAATCCAATTGAGATTTCATAATGCCATAGCCAAACCTGCTCTACTATACGGAAGTGAATGCTGGACACTTCGAGCAAAAGATAAATCCCGCATTAATAGTTCACAAATGAGATTCCTCCCCTCAGGGGTCCTCATCTAGGGGATATGTGGATGGCGACCACAAGGTGCCCAAGCTGAGCAAAACATTTCTTCCACTTACTTGTGTTTTGCACTCTTTTAACTTTACTATCTAACCTCACTTGGTTAACTCTTGTTTTTTTCGACCCCAACGCTATTAGGGCATCCGAGGGCTAGGGAGTCTTTCCTTTCTTCCATTTCTTCTTTCCTTTATTTTCTTTTCTTCTCCAGAAAAGCCTGACCAGAGGCTATAAGATGGCAGCCCCATCACTGGTCTTGCCTTCCTTTGGCCAGCAGCCAATCGAAGGGACTATTATTATGCTTTCAAGTCTTATACGAGAATTTCCCGGAGGGAAAATTTTCTGTAGGATCGTAACAGGCCATGGCCTAATACTTGGAAGGAAGGAGAAGAAGAAGATGAGATTCCTCCGATCACTAACTGGAGTAACATTAAGGGATAGAATGAAAAGTGATGAGATAAGGATGCAGTGGAATAGTAGGGAAATGGTTGAACATATACAAAATTATCAGATTAAATGATTCCAACACGTCCAGAGAATGTCAAATTCCCGTTTACCAAAGATGATTTACCACCTCAAACCTAAAGGCAAAAGAGACCTCGGAAGACCCTTCAACCGATGGAAAGATCAGTTTTTGTAGTCGCAGAACGGGCATCATCACCCAATACTGCATTCGGAAGAAGAAGAAGAAGAAGAAGAATGGCGATAATGATGATAACGATGATGATAATGATAACGATGATAATGATGATAATGATAATAATGATAATAATGATAATGTTAATAATGATAATAATAATAATAATAATAAGTTAATAATAATAATATAGACTTCCAAAATTGGCATTCCAATATACCCCAACTGGACATAGGGACCAAGGAAGACCAAAACATCGGTGGAAAGATCAAGACCATCTTCGCTAGGTTTACCGTACAGGCCACATGGCCTAAAACGAATTTGTTTATGATGATGATGTTTTATTTATTCTGACAGAGTTAAGGCCATAAGGCCTTCTTTTCCACTCAATCAGCGTAGTTGGGCCTATAGTTGGAAGACGAAAAATTAATATGTCATTCCATTTCCCAAGTATTCTCTCATACTCCGTCCAGAACTAGAGTTACCCAAACTTTTTTTTTGTTTTGTACCGCTTTTATTTTTTTCTGCCTCGGGTAAACCCCTGTTTTTCTAAGATATTTTAACACAACATTTAATGAACATTTTTTTAGTAACATTCTATACTACAGTATTTCTCCTTCAACCCAAATTGTCGTCAGAGGTTACTGTCTAAAGCATCTTCTTCCCTCAAATCTCTAGCTTCCATACTTCTCCTCACTCCATCTTTTCTCTAGGTCTGCTTCTTCCACTTCATACATTAGCTTTCCAATCAAGGATATTCTTTGGTATTCTCTCTTCTTCCATTCATATGAGCTCCCATACCATTTTAAACGCTTTTCTTCTATTTTTCCTAATATTTTTTTTTCAACTTGCATAATTTCTCTTATTGTGCTGTTTCTGACCTTATTCCGTCTTGAAATTCTTGTCGATCGATTCCAAAAATCAATTTCTACTGCTAAGAGATTGTTAGCTTGTTGTCTATTTACTGTCCAGATATCCCACCCATAATATGCTTTGTAATAGGGCTTCACTATAGTTTTCTTCGTTCTGTTCGTTCTGTTATATTTATATCCCACAGCACTGAGTTCAACAAACCAATGGTCCTTCTTCCATCAGCTTTTCTTCTGGGAAAAAATACATTTAAGAAAGTGCAACAGTGGTTTCTTTTTTTGGTTGTACGAGTATAAACAATTGCTACAAATGTTTTTATATTAACTCCCGCATGCGCCACGTGTTGACATTCATGCACTATATATACAATCTGGTAGCAGTATTTATTAGAGTGTCAGTCACTGCAAAATAATGCTATGACCTATTCATAATGTTAAAAAGGAGGTGCTTTCTTTATTATGATAAACTTTAGTTGGTAAATTTTAGACGAAACACGACTGTGATTGGTTGTAAATAAAAAATCATTGAAATGTGATTGGTCATTGACTCCCATTTGGGGCATGAGATAAATAGTCAAATAAAATCTTACATTATATTCCGAGAGGAAGAAGAGATGTCGGACGTCCTCGGAAGAGATGGTCTTAGATCTATTAGTGAAGACGGAACAGGCAACTAATGCCTAAACCAGGAAGTGAAGAAGAGGAAGACTCCTAACTGGCAATCTATCTTCATCCATCCTCTTCACGTGTCCAAAACATTGTGTGTGATGCAAAGGTACATCCCTCTTCCGACAGGTCATGCCACAGTAAGGCCCGAATGGTGTATGCCACGTAAAACTATAGTCCGTGAGGGCTAAAGTGTCTAGAATATTTTATAAAGAGAAAGAGAGTACTCACCATCTTCTTTCTCACTCATACATATATCTCTTCACGGTGACAGAGGTAGGGCAGACACTCCCTGCAGTGGTGGCATTCCCTTCTTCTAAAGACTAATTTTACGCTAATATAATATCTCACAAACTACAAACGAACTTTGAAACAGTCGCCACTGACAAAAATTACGTGAACAAAAGTGACTGGGCGGAAGTGGGGGTGGAGTTTTTCTATCTCTCTATCTATCTTCGGGTTTTTACAGCTGCTGCCGTCTTCCCGTGCCAAACCTCCAAAGCCTACGGTCTTGGGCATCTTCGATGCTTAGCCCTCTAGCTTGCATTACTGTCTTCATGTTTTCCTTCCATGTTAAACCTTGGTCTTCCTCTTTTCTTCTTTCTGTTAGGATGCCATTCATATAGTTGCTTCGGCCATCGCTCATCTTCCATTCTTAAAACATGTCCTAACCACTTTAATTCCTTTTCCTCAATTCTTTCAATTATATGCTTTCTTCTGCTTCCATTTTGTTTCTAATTTCCTTATTTGTGACACGTTCTAATTTAGACTTTCTGGCACTTCTTCGTAAATAATCCATTTCTAGAGCTATTAGTCTATTCTTGTAGTACTTATTGATTGTCCATACCTCACTTCCGTACATTGCAACAGATTCCACCAATGTTTTACCAATATATTTTTTTGTGCCTTTCCAAATATGCTTATCCCACCATATGGAATTTAATGATGATATTATTTTGCTACTCAATTCAATTCTATGTTTTATGTTCTCTTTGCCTATACCTTCGATGTTATCCATAATCATTCCCAAATATTTAGTTTGTTTCACTTGCTTTATTTGGATTCCATCTTCCAATACTAAGTTTTCTCTTTCATTGCTATTTATTGCCAGAGAGTTTTTCTAGCATTCCTAAGTAATTTTACAAGGGTAGCCCATTATAGTACACATGTCACTCAGACGTCTAGCGAAGAGTGGAAGAACAGTTCTCTAGACAAGGATAGCAGAAATCATGCCAACTCACAACTTTTACACTATACCTGCGTTAATAGAATGAAATAAAAGTCAATAAATGACTGCAGCAGCTTACTAATTGGGTAGCTACAAGTAAATTAATGTGCCTATCAGAGAGTCTTTTGAGCATTACACGAGGTTTGTGTGCTGGTTTAATTTGTGTTTGTTTAAGATAGTTGGCAGCAGTACGCATATGCGAATGAAAGCGATTTGACAGGAATTTATGAATAATACGAAGGTATGATGTCTGCATTGGAAAGCCCCCGGGGATCTCCATTATTAGACCAGAATTGCCCGGCTACCGTCCGTGCGGTTTTGTCGGCATCAAAGGCTCGCATTTAATGTACATAGTAAGCGTTTATAATGTCCGCTTCATTTGTTTGTCAAAAATCTTATTTACTCTCTCTGTGACGTCATTTTCATATCCACTGTGCGAGCTCATCTTTAGATTAACTCAAACGTCTAACTCAAGATAATATAGTTTTTACACGATTAGGCATAATTCTCTACCTGATTTAATAAGGGAATTTGATTTTATGAACGAATGGAATACAACTCAGAAATGTATTATTTAAATGAATACACTGTAAGTAAAACCAGATTAGATAGAAAGAGAAATAAAAATGTGAGGAAACCACGTAAAGTGTGCATAATATATATATATATATATATATATATATATATATATGTTATAATTAAATGTTTAACGCAAGCTTAATATGGTATGATAAGAAAAATAAATGCCTGGGCGGGATTCGAACCCGGATCTCTGAGTCTGTACCTCAGCGTGATATCTATTACACTACCAGGCGAATCCAATTCAAACACTTATTTTTCTTATATATGTATTGTATTCTCCATTATTACTAGATGTCGCGAGAACTCGGTCTTCACTGCCATCTAGTAGCTGACTATAACAAGTAAGCAAATTAAAGAGACTATTTAACTCATGCCCCAAATGGGAGTCAATGACCAATCACGTTTCAATGATTTCTGTTTTACAACCAATCAGAGTCGTGTTTCACCAAATATTTATCAGTGTTATAATTACCATATTAAAGAAAGCTCCTCCTTACAATATTGCGTTCCTTTGGCAATAAATAGTATGATCTGGTTGCAGTGATAAACAAAAGAAGCAGTAGAAGCGTACCTATCGTTTCTCATTTGTTTTCAAACATCGCCGTTTACATTAAATATATAAATATTTTAAAATAACTATAGTTAAATAATGATTTGTGAGTAAACAGCTTAATTTTATTCGTTAAATAGTCCTAACAAATGCCACTCTTGATTTCCAAATTCTCTAGATAAATTCACTCCTCACTTCGTGAGTCGTAAATTTATCGATAATTTTGGAAATCACTCGTGGCATTACTTATGAATATTTTTACCTTATAGCTGTGACGCTTTTATATATGTTATAATTAAATGTTTAACATTGAGCAATGCAAGCTTAATATGGCATATATATATATATATATATATGGTATGATAAGAAAAATAAATGCCTGGACGGGATAATACATGTATAATATAATACATATATAAGAAAAATAAGTGTTTGAATTGGATTCGCCTGATAGTGTAATGGATATCACGCTGAGGTACAGACTCAGAGATCCGGGTTCGAATCCCGTCCAGGCATTTATTTTTCTTATCATACCATATATATATATATATATATATATATATATGATATGAAAAGAAAAAAGAATGCTTGAGTCGGGATTTGAACTCGAGTCTCTAAAATCTGTACCTTTAGCGCTCTAACCAACTGAGCTACCCAAGAATTCCAATACAAGCATACAATTTTCTTATACATGTAGTATTCTCAATTCACACAAGAGGTAGCGGAAATATCATTCAACTGCCATCTAGCGGCTAACATAACAGTTAAGCAAATTATTAAAGAGAATATTTACTTTATAGCAGTAACGCGTGTGTATATATATATATATATATATATATGCCATATTAAACGCGCATTGCTCAATGTTAAACATTTAATTATAACATCTATAAAGCGTCACTGCTATAAGGTAAAAATATTCTCTTTAATTTGCTTACTTGTTATAGATGGCAGTGAAGACCGAGTTCTCGCGACATCTAGTAATAATGGAGAATATAATACATATATAAGAAAAATAAGAGTTTGGATTGGATTCGCCTGGTGGTGTAATGGATAACACGCTGAGGTACAGACTCAGAGATCCGGGTTCGAATCTTGTCCATTCATTTATTTTTCTTATCATGCCATATATATATATATATATATATATATATATATATTGCTTAACTGTTATGTTAGCCGCTAGATGTCAATTGGAACAAATTTCCGCTACCTCTTGTGTGAATTGAGAATACTACATGTATAAGAAAATTGTATGTTTGTGTTGGAATTCTTGGGTAGCTCAGTTGGTTAGAGCGCTAAAGGTACAGACTTTAGGGACTCGAGTTCAAATCCCAACTCAAGCATTCTTTTTTCTTTTCATATCATATATATATATATATATGAATAAGAAACTTTTCTTAGGTTTTCCGAGTCTTGGATTCAAGTTCGGCCTCTGGACACTGATTCCGACGTTTCGGCATGATCCCGAACTTGAATCCAAGACGCGGAAAACCCAAGAAAACTTTCTTATCCATACTTATATCCGCGAAAATCTGCAATAAAACGTATATATATATATATCATAAACTTCTTCTTCAATCCAAGGTTTAGGCGATTCGCCTGTTCTGAATTCACAATGATTCCTTCCATCTCTTCCTAGGTCTTCCTACATCCCTTAATCCCTTTGGTTTATAATGATATGCAATCTTGGCAATCCTGTTTCTTCTATTCTCTGAACATGCTGTTCCCAGCCGACGCGGTGTTGTTGAATTCGTCATTTACTTAATTACTCACTGGCACTATCGAACCCGAAGGTTCATGGCCGCGCGGACATAAGCTCTCCATACATCCCTATCCTGAGATAATGTTTTCCAATCATTCCCTGTATAATCTATTTCCCTCAAATCACAGTTAATGTTATTCTCCCACCTCATTCTTGGTCTACCAACTGGGCGTTTTCCCTCTGGCTTTCCTACAAGAAGCTTCCATGCAAGTCTTTCATTTCCCATACGTGCAACATGTCCCGCCCATCGCAGTCTACGAGACTTAACTGTTCTTATTATATCTGGCTTCCTATAAAGACCATGTAGTTCATTGTTATGTAGTCTTCTCCATTCATTCGTCATTTATTGAATATATTTCTAATTCACTTCTTATTTCTTCATCTTACATTTTAGTACATAAAAATCCTAGCTGAAGGGATAATAAAATAAAACATGAATTTCTTGTCAGTGTGGAATGAATGGAAGATAGTTGAAGAGCGGGTCGTGACGGAGATATGCGGGTAGCATATGTGAAGGCTGACACGTATCTGTGTTGTTATACTGAAATATCGCTCCCTCGTGAGACTAACTGAATAAAACTGTGGGATTACACAGTCGTTACGTCATCATCACGGCCACCTGCTCACCTGTCTGTCTGAATAAATTAAAAACTAATGTCAAACCTCCTTCTTCAGAGTTTTAAACCCACATAAAAGTATCATCGGTCACAAAGATTAGTTCTTCCGACCTGTTCCATCTGGAAATACTTGTTCTCGATACCTATTCAATGGTAGGCCTACATTTGAAGAGTTTAGAGCAAACGTGAAACAAGTGCAAATTTTATTCTTTTGAGAAAAACTGAAATAAGTATAAAACAATGCATTTAATTACAAAATTAAAAAGGAGCACCGCGCCGTAGCCGAGCGGTTAAGGTAGGAAGCCTTGGCGCAGAGCTACGGGACTTGCGCTGGTTCGAGGCTCCTTGGGGGAAGAAATTTTCTCATGGTATTTTGGCCTGTATGGGACCGGTGCCCACCCAGCATCGTGAGGCAATTGGGTAGCTACAATAAGTAGCGGCTCCGGGTTGAGGAACCAGCTATAACGGCTGGGGGACTCGACATGCTAACCACATGTCACCCCTACACTGGCTGTTGATCATCTACCTCTGTGATTGACACATGTGGATGTGAAGGGCCAGCAGCCGGCTGGTAAAAGGGCAACCGCTGAAAAGTGGAAAGACCCTCAATCGGAAAAAGGAACACCAATATCTTAAAAGAATTGAAGACTACGCCAATTTAGGAATATATTAAACAGTACCAACTAAATTGAAAACACCATCTTGAAAAAATGAGTTCAAATCGGATCCCCAAAACTGTTTATAATTATAAACCAAGAGGACGAAGATGTCTGGGCCGTCCTATGAAGCTTGAAGGGAAAATGTTCTATAGGATCGTAATAGGCCTTGGCCTAATACTTGGAAGGGAGAAGAAAAAGATTACAACATTTTTTTGACCAAAGAGAGATGAACAGACAGGTGAAAGGAGAAGACTACATAACAGTGAACTACATGGTCTTTATAGGAAGCCAGATGTAATAAGAATAGTTAAGTCTCGTAGACTGCAATAGGCAGGACATGTGGCTCGAATTGGTAATGAAAGACGTGCTAGGAAACGTCTTGTAGTAAAAACAAAAGTAAAACGCCCAGTTGGTAGACCAAGAATGAGGTGGGAGATTAACATTATCTATGATTTAAGGGAAGTAGATTATACAGGGGATGATTAGAAAACATTAACGCAGGATAGGGATGTATGTAGAGCTTATGTTCGTGCGGCCATGAACCTACGGGTTCGATGGTGCCAGTGAGTTAGTTAGATAAATAATTAAACATTAATTTTTACAGCGAAATAGAACAAATACAGTACTTGGTTAACCATTGCTGTGAAGTAAAAATACTTTGAACCTAAATTCATGTAAAACTAGGATTTTCAATTTTTGGACTACGTTCACCACTGCTCTGAAACCCTCATTTACTTGGTAACATTGGACAAAAATGTATCGTATTAATTTGATATCTTATTTCATCATCATCATGATCATCCGGTATCATGGCAGCTGCCGCCGTCTTCCGGAAACCAAATCCCATTCCTCTCTGACCATCCATTGATCTTCCTCCAATCCTCTGATATTCATAGCTGCTTGTGCCGCTTCTATCCAAGTTTTCTTCGGTCTTCCTCTCTTTCTCGTTTCTATTGGGATCCATTCAATAACAATTTTAAACCATATTTGCTCTGGCATTCTTTTGACATGGCCATACCACTGTAATATTTTATTTTCTGTAATGTCTATGATGTCCTGCTCCTCTTGTACACCCATAATTTCCTTTATTTCTTTATTTCGTATTCTATCCATTCTAGATTTTCCAGCTGATCTTCTTAAAACATCCATTTCTGATATCTTATTTAATTTTAATAATAATTATTGAATTTGTTTTTTGTTATTGAATTTTAGCAAGTACTATTTAATTTGTTTTTTACTAATACATTTTAGAATATAATTGATGCATTTTTTTTGTTATTATTCATTTTAGTAAAAAATTGTTTTATTTCTTTAACTCCACTTGTTTAAGTATATAATCGTGAGAATGGAACTAATTTTGCAACAATATCAGAAGAAAACCATTGTACTGTACATGTATGGAGCCAACTCGTTCATTTGTTTTCATTATTCTATTGTATAAACTTGTAACTAACTAATAGTGATTTTCATTTGTTTCAGGTAAGTGGCGATGCTGTTTTGTCAAGTAGCAGTAAGTACCTTGGACAATTTGATAGTATCTAACTTGCTCGGTAGGGGCGCTGTGGTCAAGCGCGATACATACCGACATGTAATTAATTTGTCACATCGCAAGTACGGGAAATGCTCATTTTATACTATGTATTGTAACGTGTTCCACTTATGCTCTAAGAATACCATCAAACTCTTTAAAGTATAAACAAACAACATATTACGTAAGTTGCTACATATATATTTAAGAATAGGAATGTATTATTCACAAATAAATGTTTTACACGGTATTGATAAGTGTTCATGCTCGGGAGCAGAACAGTTACATGAATAATACGTATATAATATATACATTACAAAGTTTTGCTTAAAGAGAGAGGAAAAACAAAATATATAAATTTAGGTGACAGTTTCAATATATAAAATAAATTCTTCTTCTTCTTCTACCTCCTCCTCTCATGTGATAGACCTAGCGGTCTGCTACGGTCACAATCCATTGTTTGAAGGGTCTGCCCAAAGATCTCTTGCCTGGTGGCTGGAAATTTAAGATTTGACGTGGTATTCGTATTCTGTCCCTCCATGGTATATTTACCTTGTCGTGGTGGAGTGGCTTGCATATTTAAATGATCGTGAGAGCTATGCCGGCGGTAGCATTGCTGCCGATAGCGTTACCCATGCCGGACTGGTCAAAGGTGATAAACCAGACGAAAAAAGTACCTTGGGCGAAAGAGTGACGATCTTTCACCGTAAAAATACAACCGTCAAGAAATGCGGACATGGGTTCCTCTGGGGTAAAATTTTCCGGAGGTCAAATAGTCCCCCATTCGGTTCTCCGGGCGGGGACTACTGTAAAGTACTTAGGAAAATTTTTGGACCAAAGAGAGATGAACCTACAGGTGAATGGAGAAGACTACATAACAACGAACTACATGGTCTTTATAGGAAGCCAGATATAATAAGAACAGTCAAGTCTCGTACACTGCGATGGGCAGGACATGTTGCACGTATGGGGAATGAAAGACTTGCACGGAAGCTTCTTGTAGGAAAGCCAGAGGGAAAACGTCCAGTTGGTAAACCAAGAATGAGGTGTGAGAATAACATTAACTATGATTTGAGGGAAGTAGATTATACAGGGAATGATTGGAAAGCATTAGCTCAGGATAGGGATATATGGAGAGCTTATGTCCGCGCGGCCATGAACCTACGGGTTCGATGGTGCCAGTGAGTAAGTAAGTAATATATTATTCACAAATAAGTGTTTTACACGGTATTGATAAGTGTTCGTTCTCGGGTGCAGTTCAGTTACAGGAATTATACATATATATAATATATACATTACAAAGTTTTAATTAAAGAGAGAGGAAAAACAAAATATATAAATTTAGGTGACAGTTTCAATACATAAAATAAATTCTTCTTCTTCTTCTTCCTCTCAAGTCATAGACCTAGCGGTCTGTTACGGTCTCAATCCAATGTTTGAAGGGTCTGCCCAAAGATATTTTGCCTGGTGGCTGGAAATTTAAGATTTGACGTGGTATCCTTGTTCTGCTCATTCTTCTTACGTGAGATTTCCAGTTGTTTCTGTATTTTTGCACATATTCCATGATTTATTCTGTTTGTGATTCTTTGAGAATCTCAGAATTCCTTTTATGTGTTCTGTGGCTCGAGTCACGGCGGTATAACCGTTCCATCAAGATACAGAGTAAATGCTGTATCATAATCGCACCTGTCCAGAGGCCTAAGGTGGTAACCCCACCACTGGACTTGCTCACTTCAGGCCAGTAACCTGTTGTCAGGACTAACCTTACTAAAAAGTCTCAAAGAAAATGTAAAAGGACTGCTCTAAATGATGATGACCCAAACTTGTTAAAGGAGACGAATTGGAAAAAAGAAAAATATAAAATAAATTCGGGAACATATGGAGCTAAACGAATATACAAACAACATGTAGTGAATGTACCCAATTTATCAATTAAGGATTAAGAGAGTCAACATGTTTCAATAGCGAAGCTGTCATTTTCAAGACTGAATATTGACTAAATGTTTTACGATTTTAGCACCCAAGAAGATAATTGGTTATTTAAGTTAAGAAATCATACAAAGGGAAATAAAATAGAAAAAGCAATAGAGAATCATCATTAAAAAGTCTAAGGATAGAACTGATAGTTGACGTCTATGTGTTTTCTAATGCCACCCACTGTATTTTCAGTGCTCCGGGTTCTGAATTGAGCGGATAGATGGCATTTGTATTGTTTATTATTTGCAATAAATAAATTTAAATATCTTGGATATTATCTCTCTATCTGCGATGAAAAGGATATCCGTGAAAAAATTACTAGTTATAATAAAAGTTTGAAAATTATTAATGAAGTTATCAAACCATCCCTTGTACACAAAAACTCCAGATTACGTTTATATAATACTTTGGCTGGACCAGTTTTGACCTATGGTATTGAAGCATGGACACAAAAAAGACAACATGAAAGCAGAATAATGGCTTGTGAAACGAGATTCATGCGCAGATCAGCGGGTTACACCAGATGGGATCGGAAAAGGAACACCGATATCTTAAAAGAATTGAAGACTACGCCAATTTTGAAACATATTAAACAGTAACTTACCAACTAAATTGGAAACACCATCTTCAAAGAGTGAGTTCAAATCGGATCCCCAAAGCTGTTTATAATTATATACCAAGAGGACGAAGATCTCTGGGCCGTTCTATAAAACCCTGGAGGGAAAATTTTCTACAGGATCGTAACAGGCCTTGGCTTAATACTTGGAAGGAAGAAGAAGAAGATTATTTTTAATATACCACTTCTGTAGACCAGTTTACGTAGGTGTAGTACAGTATTCTTGTAATGTGTATAGACTAGAGTCTAGGATTTTTCTTTATTTATGCGTTTGTGTAATTTGAAGTGTGTTTTATTAGAGAGGTAATATGTGATGAAGAGAAGGGAGAATGTGAAATCCGGAGCCGGCACATAGTCCACTCTTGTCCAAAACCAACAACGTGGCCGTCTTCTCCATTCACATGCCTCATCATCTCACGAAGCATTCGATTTCAATCAAGAGTTGATATCCATAAAGCTATAGGTCGATCAAATTAGAGAAATATTTAGAAATAGTGCTGCAGATGGAGTGCCGCATATTTCAAGGATTTTGTAACGTATAGTTGACTTGAAAATGAAGTTCGTATTGTCAAAAATTACCTAAATAATTGTGTGTGATGTTAGAGCAGTGTTGATATTATTTATCGAATGCCCTAGTATTTTCTTTTCAGCCCCAGGTACTTAATAGACTGTGTGTGATGCGTCTAGCTTCTGTCTCTAAATATTCTTCTTCTTCCTTCCAAGTATTAGGCCAAGGCCTGTTACGATCCTATAGAAAATTTTCCCTCCAGCGTTTCATAGGACGGCCCAGTGATCTTCGTCCTCTTGGTATATAATTATAAACAGCTTTGGGGATCCGATTTGAACTCATTCTTTCAATATGGTGTTTCCAATTTAGTTGGTACTGTTTAATATATTCCAAAATTGGCGTAGTCTTCAATTCTTTTAAGATATCGGTGTTCCTTTTCCGATCCCATCTGGTGTAACCTGCTGTTCTGCGCATGAATCTCATTTCACAAGCCGTTATTCTGCTTTCATGTTGTCTTTTTAGTGTCCATGCTTCACTACCATAGGTCAACACTGGTCTAGCCAAAGTGTTTTTTTGTACAAGGGATGGTTCATAACTTGATTAATAATTCCCAAACTTTTATTATAACTAGTAATTTTTTCTCTAAATATTCACGATTTAATTAAATTTTATGATACGTATTTGATAACCACAAACATGCTTTTTTTTCCGAGTAGAGAAAAAAAATTACTTTTTTTATAAGTGTGCTAGACATTCTACTGTACCACAGCACATCTCGAGTTGATAATATAAACATATATTGTGTATATTTACATCCGGGAGTATACGGTTTGTATAATTAAATTATGGAAGAATTTTACATCAGTTATTTTAGTATATGTTAAGAACACACCAACCGTGCGCTCTGCTGAAACAAAAGTAATGGGATATCAGGAGAATTAAAGTATTTTTTAACAACCGTAACAAAATGTGAAGAAAGAGATTTGCAAAAGTCGTTATTATTGCACGCTCCTTTACCACACTGCACTTCCACATCAACACAACTAAATAAATAATAGTTTAAAAAACAAAAACAACCCGCTTTATTAGAAACCCAAACTATAAAAAATAAGAAACAATAGTTTAAAAAACTAAAACAACACGCTTTATTAGAAAACCGAGCTAAAAAATAAAAAACGTTTAAAAAAATAATACAACACGCTTTATTTGAAAACCGAACTAAAAAGAAAAAAACAATAGTTTAAAAAACCAAAACAACACGCTTTATTAAAAAACATACTAAAAAATAAGAAACACTAGTTTAAAAAACTAAAACAACACGCTTTATTAGAAAATCAAACTAAAATATAAGAAACAATAGTTTAAAAAACTAAAATAACACGCTTTATTAGAAAATCAATCTAAAAAATAAGAAACACTGGTTTAAAAAACTAAAACAACCCGCTTTATTAGAAAACCAAACTAAAATATAAAAAACAATAGTTTAAAAAACTAAGACAACACGCTTTATTAGAAAACCGAACTGTAAAATAAAAAATAATAGTTTAAAAAAAACTAAAACAACACGCTATATTAGAAAACCGAACTGTAAAATAAAAAATAATAGTTTAAAAAACTAAAACAAGACACTTTATTAGAAAACCGAACTAAAAATGAAAAATAATTCTAATTTCCAACACGCTTGGGATAAAATTAAAGTGGTCAACAAAAAAATCATCTCCAACACATCTAGAATAAAACTATAGTATCTACAAAAAAAATAATTTTACCATCAAAATCGTGGTGTGCTTTTTATAATTTTTACGTTTTCTTCTTAGAAACTTTACTTTTACCAATATCTGTTTATTATCAAATACATTAATTGATATAGAGCACCACACGCTTTTGATGGCAAAATTATTTTTTTTTGTACATAACTCTAGTTTTATTCTAGATGTGTCGGAGATGATTTTTTTTGTTGACCACTTTAATTTTATCACACGCGTGCTGGAAATTAACATTATTTTTCATTGTTTAGTTCGGTTTTCTAATAAAGCGTGTTGTTTTAGTTTTTAAACTATTATATATTTTTTAGTTTGGTTTTCTAAAAATGTAAATATCTCTAAATTCGATACTCTTGTAGTATGAGCTGAAAGTAATACCCATCTAAAGAATAAAAAATCCTCCGGGCCGGATTTGAACCAGTGACCAATGGATCACTGAAATTATATACCACTACAGTCCACCACTCTACCAACTGAGCTACCAGAGGATATAATATTAATTTCTTACAACGTTGCACTAAAAAGTCGATAAGTCCGCAACCTATTATATAGTATATATTATTTAGTATTTATGAAATTATTGTATTGTCAAGTTTCCAGTTGATCCAATGTTTTTAAATGGGTGAAAATCGTGTTGAAAGATTCCGTTACATAGATAGATACAGGTCATGCTAATGTAAAGTGTGTAAAAAAGTTGAAATTTCTATACAATTCTCCCACACACGTTCATAGAAGTTGGAATTGATTAAGATTCATTTTCTACGAGTTACAGTTTTAGTAATGGCGGATACGTTGATTTCATTCCATTCTTCTTTTTTTAATATTAAAATTCTTTTTTGCATAGGTTGGTATTTGATTTAGTATCGATTCCTGGAATAAAGATCTGCAACCGACGTTAAATAAAGGTTTAAATGTATTCACTTTTTATTAACTCCTTGAATTCTGGGAAATTCCGCTTGTTGACAGATTGTAAAAAAAAAAATAATTTACGCATGAACCGTCCAGTTTCATTTATGTGGTGTTTGTTATGGCGTAAATTTTGTCACAAAACATCGAAACTTTGGGATACAACGATGTAATATTTTGTCGGTTTTGGTGAAACATTAGTTTTTAGTTTTGAAATTAAAAACATTTTTAATATTGTTTTCAAATTCAAATGGATCTAAAGCAATGGGATGCACTTTGTCCCTTCCTGTTAAATTTCATACTTCTTCTTCTTCGCCAGGCTCTACGACTTCCAGTGGAATGTCTTGGCCTTCTCAACCAGTTTACGCCACTTCTTCCTATCTTGTGCAGTAGATTTCAAATCAAAAATCCCCATCTCTCTCAAATCTTCAATTACGTCATCTTCCCATCAATCCTTGGGTCTTCCCCTTGGTCTTGTTCCCTGTGGCTTCCAATTTAAAATGTCATTCGGCAATCTTCCCTTTGGCATTCTTAGTGTATGTCCAAACCATTATAATCTTTTGGATTTGATGAAACTAACTATATTTTCTTTATTATTCTTGAGGTATAATTCGTCATTCCTTCTCAACCTCCAAGTTCCATTTTCCTTTACTGGACCTAGCACTCTTCTAAATATTTTCCTCTCAAACGTTAATAGTCTTAATTTATCTGTTTCTTTTAGTACCCAGGTTTCAGCTCCATAACATATGATTGGTCTTATTATTGCTGTATATAATTTGAATTTAACATTTTTTATATTAATTTGCATTTGAATATATCGAAATTAGCAAAATATGCTTTATTCCCTTGCGATATTCTTGTTTTGATTTCTTCTTCAACAGTATTATTATCGTTTAGTATTGTTCCTAGGTACTTAAAGGAGTTAATTTGATCAATACAGTCACTATTTATAGTTAGTTCAGTCAAATTTGTTTTATTTCTCATACATCTTAAATATTTTGTTTTATTTAGATTGATTACAAGCCCATATTTTATACTTTCATTTTTCAATTTGTCAAAGGTTTCCAGTAGGGAATTTTTTGTTCTTGCTGTTATTATTACATCATCAGCATATGCAAGACACTGTTTTAGTCTTGTTGAAATATTTCCTCTTAGATCAAGTTGTTTTAAGACCATATCCATTACTATACAGAATAATGTCGTAGATAAAGGATCTCCCTGTTTGACCGCAGAGTTTACTTCAATCGCATCGCTGAGTGCGTTGCTACATTTTAATCTTACTTTGGTATCTATCAAGGTTAAAGCTATTAATTTTATTAATTTTTGAGATATCTCATATTCACTTAGACTTTCAATTATTTTGTTTCGAAAATTTCATACTAGTGAATGTAATAAAATGTTCATAAAATGAAGTGGGCGCCCATCTCAGTTGTTTTAAACACGTGCAGATGTATTTGGCGGAATTACAAAAGAATAAAATCAGAACAGTTGAATTTGATTATCTTAGAAGAAGCCTTAAAAAACAAAACAGGATAAAATAAGAAATGAATTCCTTTGAAGAAAAATGAATGTCACCACATCGGTTGTTGAGAGGATTGAAAATCAAACTCTTTAATGGTATGACCATGTACAAAGGATGGAAAATGAGATATGGTCAAAAATATATACCAATGGTCACCCCGTGGAAGAAATAAACATGGCAGACCAAGATGGAAATGGAAAACGTATGTCAGAACTATAATGGATGATAGGAATTTGGAAGAAGGAGTTTGGAATGATATAAATAAATAGAAACTGAAGAAGGCAAACATATAAGCGGGGAAAAACCGAAGAATAAGAAGAAGGTATAAGTATTATGAAGTTATGTAGTCATCCCAACATCTCTAAACATATTTATTGTATTGTATTGTAAGACCATGTTTTCCCTTTACAGAGATTTAGGCGCTCTCCCCCCTACAGGGAAGAATTTGAACCATACTAATTTAGTTACACTTGTTTTCGTATAGATGTCATTTTGAGTGGTCCGTGGCCAGCGTTCCGCCTCATACTGACATCTAGGAAACCTAGGTAGTACTAAGACGGGACAATTCGGTACATTTTGCTGAGAGGCCTTTTCATTGAGGCTTAAGGATTTTTTACGAACCTGAAAATCTTCAGACTCGAGACTCACGGCTTAAAGTCCCTCCCGGAGGACTTCCTCCTTGGATTTTTCCGTCCTAAAAAATCCATATTTAACAAAACATATACACAGGGTACCGCATAAATCAGTTAACCACTGCAAAAGGTTGCTAGGAAAGAAATCAGATTGGTTGAAACCGGGGTTTGAATACAGGACATTCAGAATATAATCTCAAACACTACTTAATGATTGAGGTAATTTTCTAACTTTGAACAATTTCTGTTTCTGTTGCAATGTTTTAAGGAATTCTACAAAAAGCGGCCATTTTGAAACAATAAAAATCCCAACTTAAGTATTACACGTGCATAAAAATATAACAATGGTTATTTATTTTTATTAAATTTGTAATTATATATTTTAAGATTCTCCCATATAACTTATATAGACATGTGCTAGATCATCATCATCATCATCCGGTATCATGGCTGCCGCCGTCTTCCGGAAACCAAACGCCATTCCTCTCTGTCCATCCATTGATCTTCTTCCTCCATTCCTCTGATATTCATAGCTGCTTGTACCCCTTCTATCCAAGTTTTCTTCGGTCTTCCTCTCTTCCTCCTTTCCATTGGGATCCATTCCATAACAATGTTTGGCAATCTTTGCTCTGGCATTCGTTTGACATGACCATACCACTGTAATCTTTTCTTTTCTATGACGTCTATGATGTCCGGCTCCTCTTGTACACCCATAATTTCCCTTATTTATTTATTTCGTATTCTATCCATTCTAGATTTTCCAGCTGATCTTCTTAAAAAATCCATTTCTGTACTTAAAATTATTTTCATTTCCCTGGTAGGAATTTGCCAGACTTGAGCACCATATGTTAAAATGCTCTGAATTATGGTTTGATATATTTGCAATTTTATATTTTTTGTAATATTTTTGCTCCACCAAACAGAGTTTAAAGCATTTATTGCTTGTTTTGTTTGTGCGATTCTATTTTTAATTTCCACTGTGTTATCGCCTGAATGGTCTAATCTTGTTCCTAAATAAGTGCATTCAATACTAGGTTTTAGTTCTTCTCCATTGTTGAAATTTATATTTTCCATTTCTTCTCCTATACACAGATATTTAGTTTTCTCAATGTTTATATAAAGTCCCCATTTTTCATATTCTTCTTTTAGTTTTTTAGCCATATATTCTATGTCATCGTGGCCCTGTGCTATTAATACCTGGTCATCTGCAAAATTTAATGTGCTAGATAATATATATATTTTTATTTCCTTTATTTCGAGTGTTAGAGATTCAATTACATTTTCTTACACACTTAAAGGTAAAACCATTATTCGAACAATGAAAATGCAGTCATACATCTGGTTTGTTTACATAACAACTGAAACTTAGCTTGATAGAATTACAGTTATGTGCATGCGAACAATTGAAGGAGTGTTGAGTGAAAAACTTGTCAACTCACAATATTTTCGAAAATATATTTCTCTGTATTATTGTCTTAAGTTTTGAAACATGTTAGAGTATTGCTTGCATGATACAAATAAATTAATTTCTGATTAAGTGTGATAGAAAATATTCTAAACAGATTTATGACACACATAAACGTAAAATGTTCCACTACAGCCCTCAGGAGGTCCTTGGGATAGTAGAAGGATAAGGCTTCCACTTTTCTAGCCGGGTTGTCAGCCTCCTATAGCGTATCCACTCTAAGAGTGATCCTAACATCAACAAACGCCAATTGTATCCTTCCGCCGTTCGCGCCACAATTACTGTCACTTTTGACAAGGAGATGACAACACAGCAACAGAAGGCTCGACACGTTCAGCCATTTTCTTTCATGAGAATCGACTGAAGCACGATTCAAATGCATCACCCATTAGAAATAAACTATTTTAAGTTATAATTATTGATTAGGTATATTTTAGAATACTTTCTATATTTTGAATATTATTAGCGTAGTAGTTAAGGCACTGAGCTACAAGCCGGAGGGTCGAGGGTTCAAGTCCGTTGGGGTCAGGATTTTTAAACTGACCCAAACCCTCTGGCGGCACCATGACCCTGGGGTCGACTCAGCCTCTAACGGAAATGAGTACCAGACGCTTGTTCTGGGGGTAAAGGCGGCCGTCACGCAGGGCTGACAACCCGGCTGACATAAAGTGCCGATTGTCTAGAAAAAGTGGGAGCCTTAACCTCCTACTACCCCAAGGGCCTCCGGGTCTGTTGTGGGATCACTTTACTTTACTTTATAACAAGTATATTCAGAGGACATGTTTCTAATTTGATGAAGGGAACTATTTTTTCGCGTACTTATTGCTTCTATATCGTACGTCGGTGTCCATAACCAATGAAAAGCGAGCAGGTTACGTGAGGATCACTTTAAGAGCGGACAGCCTTTACAGCTCGCGTGTGAGGTATGTACTTCAAATCTGCTTTTAGGGACTCTTTGCCATTAATGGAATTTTTTCATATAATCATTTAATTTAATTATCTCAAAAGAGTTTTGTTTTGCCTAAATCTGAGAGATCTGACGACACAAGATTCCGAGAGAATCTGAAATGGAAGTGGTTGTGTTGTAACGTTTGAAGACAAGAAAAGAAACATTCCTGGTTGCCACGAGGTATTTCCATTATTGTACTGTTGTACATCTCACTGGATCTTTGTAGCAGGAACTCAGTCTTCTGTGGAAACTAATTACATTCAACATCACTGCTTTATACATCATCATCATCTCCATGGCAACAAGAATTCTAATAATATTTTATTTACTTTCTAGCGAATACCTGGTGTCCGCTGCTACGTCTAAATCAATTAAATATGGATTTTTATTTTCAGTTCTCTTCTCCTTACTCATAATTTGTAGGATTTTCATCCTGTTTATTTTCAAAATCACTCCTCGGAGAAAAGACTTATTGGATGTGCATTCACTGTCTATACAACTCATGGCTGGCCTTCATCTTCTTGTCTCCCATCCATTGCTCTATCTTCTTTTGCTCTTCTTGCAAGCCGGTTTTCTTCCATTCTTTCTATATGACCCTTCCAATATTTTCGTCTATCTATAATAAATTTGGTTATGTCTTGAATATGACATTTGTCCCTAACTTCAGCATTGTGTATTTGATCAAATAATGTTTTCCCCTGAATAGTTTTTAAGATCTTCATTTCACACGTGCTTATTATTTGTTTAGTTTTTGTTGTATCAGCCCTAGTTTCTGCTCCATATTTTAAGTTGAATAAGTTAAAAGAAAGTTATGGACTAATTAAATTATATGGTATACATAGCGGCTAACCAAACATGGCGGTTGCTAGAGTATATTTTAAATTTCGGATTTCAGGTAAACCTCTACTGCTAATTATCAGATTTCGATTATATTCACACAATATTTACCTTTGTTTATTTTAATACGATATGCCGAGTTTCATTGTGAAACATAAAAAATTGTGATCGCTAGAGCAATTTTTAAATTTTCGTTTCAGGTGAAATCCTAAACCTAATGGTTTAAGAGATTAATAGATAGAAACTAAACAGTCTCCGTATCTGAAAACGTGCATGTATATATTTTTTATAACAATCGACCAACAACTTTTCGAGTTTTGCAAGTACAAACATATGAGAGCAGAATTTCCATTATTTTGTCTAATACCACCAGGTTGTATTTTATGCCATTTCTGGATTTATCCCGTAGCATTGGCGGAATTGTAATCCATTTCTTAGGTTGGGGCACATGGAAGGCGGAGTTACGTTACCCTGATGATATGATGGATGATAAATGATAATGAAGCGCCAGGAGAGTTCTTAACCTAAATTCCAGACCATGGGCAACCACAGGAATTATTCCCAGTTAGGTATATATATATATATATATATATATATATGAATTGTTACAGTGTTGTAGTCTTTTTTTTTCATCCGAACAATAATTTATTTTTTATAAAATAAAATAAAGTTAAAATGTACCATCTTAGGTCAGAGCCGTCATCCTCAACCTATAAAATATGTATGTTTTTTGTCTGAAGGCCTTTCAAAATCTCTATTCCATCATCAGCAGGTCTTTCGTCGCTATATTACTTGATGTTCTCGCTGCTGGTCCTAATGTAGTGTTGTCCGTGACTATAGAAAATTATTTCTACTAGTATTAATAAACTAATTTACCAGTATTGGCACTATCGAACCCGTAGGTTCAAGGCAACGCGGGCATAAGCTCTCCATACTTCTCTATTCTCAGCTAATATTTTCTAATCATCACCTATATAATGTACTTCCCTGAAATCATAGTTAATAATATTCTTCCACCTCATTCTTGGACAACCTACTTGGCGATTAACCTCCGGTTTTCCTACAAGGAATCTCCATGCCATTCTTCTGTTACCCGGTCGTGCCACATGTGTTGCCCATCACAGTCTATGTGATTTAACTTTTCTTATTTTATTGTTTTTCCTACGAAGGTCATTAAGTCACTGTTATCTAGTTTTTCCATTCACATGTTTTTTTCGGGTGTCTCTAGTCCAATTTTTTTTCTAAATACTATATTCTCACAAAACTGTTACCTCCCAGTTACATGTATGTGGCACATAGGTACTTACTTTAACGGAGGAGGAAAGATTACGAGTATTTGTGAATAAAGTTAGTAGGAAAAATTTTTGACCAAAGAGAGATGAACAGACAGGTGAATGGAGAAGTCTACGTATCAGTGAACTACGTAATCTTTATAGGAAACCAGATATTATAATAAAAAATTAAGTTCATAGACTGCGATGGCAGGACATTTGTCACGAATGGGGAATTAAAGTGGAGCATGGAGGCTTCTTGTAGGAAAACCAGCGGGAAAGCGTTCAGTATGTACTGTAGGTCAAGAATGGCGTAAGAGAAAAACATTAACCCTGATTTTAGGAAAGTAGATTATAGAGCGGATGTTTGGAAAAAAAAAACATTAGCTCAGGATAGGGATCTACGGAGAGCTTATATATGCGCGGCCATGAACCTACAGGTTCGATAGTGTCAGTGAGTTTTATGTAGATTCCAACTGTTATTTCTTTCTGTATTCATTCTATCATTAATTTAATTTTAATTGTATTATTAGACACATTAGCTCGGGATAGGGATGTACGGAGAGCTTATATATTCGCGGCCATGAACCTACAGGTTCGATAGTGTCAGTGAGTTTTATGTATAGTAGATTCCAACTGTTATTTCTTTCTGTATTCATTCTACCATTAATTTAATTTTAATTGTATTTAATTTTATTGTATTATTAGACACATTAGCTCGGGATAGGGATGTACGGAGAGCTTATATATTCGCGGCCATGAACCTACAGGTTCGATAGTGTCAGTGAGTTTTATGTATAGTAGATTCCAACTGTTATTTCTTTCTGTATTCATTCTACCATTAATTTAATTTTAATTGTATTTAATTTTATTGTATTATTAGACACATTAGCTCGGGATAGGGATGTACGGAGAGCTTATATATTCGCGGCCATGAACCTACAGGTTCGATAGTGTCAGTGAGTTTTATGTATAGTAGATTCCAACTGTTATTTCTTTCTGTATTCATTCTACCATTAATTTAATTTTAATTGTATTTAATTTTATTGTATTATTAGACACATTAGCTCGGGATAGGGATGTACGGAGAGCTTATATATTCGCGGCCATGAACCTACAGGTTCGATAGTGTCAGTGAGTTTTATGTATAGTAGATTCCAACTGTTATTTCTTTCTGTATTCATTCTACCATTAATTTAATTTTAATTGTATTTAATTTTATTGTATTATTAGACACATTAGCTCGGGATAGGGATGTATGGAGAGCTTATATATTCGCGGCCATGAACCTACAGGTTCGATAGTGTCAGTGAGTTTTATGTATAGTAGATTCCAACTGTTATTTGTTTCTGTATTCATTCTACCATTAATTTAATTTTAATTGTATTTAATTTTATTGTATTATTAGACATTATTTTCATTATTATTCAATTTGACACATAATTAATTGTTTAGTGTGACTATTATTGTAATTTTTTGTATTTATATGTAACATATGTTTGTCCTGGTGAGTGGAAGAGAAGGTCACATTACCTAACTCCACCAGGCTAAATAAATCTATTCTATTCTATTCTAATAGCGCGGCGTAATCCCAAATATGGGCCTATTATAAAAGGAGTAGTTTCGGATGAATCTCTCCCTGGAAGAAGGACATAACCAACATTTGTGTGAATCGCACAGTAGTTTTGCGGGAACTACAGTAGATATCTATTGAAATAATCTGGATTTATCTGGCCATTTGTATCTGTCCAGCGCGGTTAAGTGTGAATTGACACGACTTTGTCAGCGCACATTAATATTGCACAGTGTTTGATAGTCAAGTCAAAGGTATAAAATTACGTTGCAAAGTGTCGGCATTATGACCTCGTGACCCGGTCGCGTGTGGAAATAACATAAATAAAGCTACAATTTCATTTAATATTCCGCTACTACCCCCCCCCCTCTCCCCCCTTCATTTTATACAAGAACGGTGTGTAATACGACCCTATGTCCCCGTGGTGCAATCTTACATCCTGCTGTATAGCTTGAAACACTTGCACGACTTCCTCTAATACAATCTTATATACGGTGTTGGGATGAGAAGTAAAAATGAACACAAAATAATTCCATCCAGAAATTTACAGGTTATAATAATAATAATAATAATAATAATAATAATAATAATAATAATAATAATAATAATAATAATAATAATAATAATAATAACAATAATAATAATATTAATAATAATAATAATAATAATAATAATAATAATAATAATAATAATAATACTTTATTTATTCTGGCAGAGTTAAGGCCATAAGGCCCTCTCTTCCACTCAACCAGCATCAAAACACAAGACTGCTCAGGTTCATTCGTGTTTTGACGTGCTCAGATCTGTTAATTTGGCATTGTGATTTGTCAGTCTCACTACGTTAAAAATAATGGCCTAAACGTGAATCTCTTATCCCTGGCCAAAAAAAATGTGTCAAATGTCCCTTTAGTGAATCCTGAAAAAATATATTTACCTCCATTGCATATTAAATTAGGAGTAATGAAAAATTTCGTCAAAGTTATGGATAAACCTTCTGAAGGATTCTTGTACTTTGAAATCTAAAATTTTTCCAAAATCAGTGAGGCTAAACTGAAAGAAGGAATTTTTATAGGACCACAAATATGATCATTAATGGCTGATGAACATTCTGAGCACTGTTAAATCCACTTGACAAAGCAGCCCGGCAGTCTTTCAAAAATATATGTTGCAATTTGCTTGGAAACCATAAAGCAACACAGAAATAAGACAGGAACTTGAAATATTTGCAATAACTGATAAAATAGATACATATAGACAAAAATGGAAGCAGCACATAGACAGAATGAATGAAGATAGATATCCAAAACAAATAACAAAATACAAACCTAAAGGCACCCGAGATGTGGGCAGACCTAGAAAGAGATGGGCTGAAATCGGAACGGGTCAACAGACCTAATCCATAAATGCAGATGATGATGATGACCATAAAGCAGAAAAGTATCGTGGCCTAGTGGCTGATCTTCTGGATTCTAATAAAACAACATGTACCGGTATTTAAAAATTCACTTCTTGGACTCTCACTTAGACTTCTTCCCGGAAATTCTTGGGACTGTCAGCGATGAGCACGGTGAACATTATCATCAGCAAATTTCCACAATGGAAAACAGGTACCAAGGCAAGTGGAGTTCTAATATGCTGGCTGACTACTGTTGGACCAAGAAGAGAAATGTCTCAGATGCAAAATATGCCCGAGCATCACTATCTACCACTTTCTAGGTAAGTCAGAATGAGTAGTATTTCAAAAATTCAAATAAATATCACACAAAACTCCTGCCTGAACGGGAAAAACTGAAATGGTAATAGGTTTACCGTCTTCAGTTTCCATTTATCTCTATCATTCCAATCTCCCTCTTCCAAATTCCTATCATCGATTATAGTTCTGATGTAGGTTTTCCATTTCCATCTTGGTCTGCCACGTTTATTTCTTCCAGGGAGTGACCATTGGCATTTATTTTTTTGGCCATCTTTCATTTTCCATTCTTTGTACATGGCCATACCATTTAAGCGTTTGATTTTCAATCCTCTTAACAACAGATGTGGTGACATTCATTTCTCTCCAAATGAATTCATTTCTTATTTTATCCTGTCTTGTTTTTTGGAGGCTTCTTCTAAAATAATCAAATTCAACTGTTCTAATTTTATTGCTTTATACTTCCGTCAAAGACCAAGTTTCACCTCCATACGACAAAATATTCTGTATTACGCTCTCATCAATTTTCATTTTAGTTTCCTTTGTGATATTGTTGTTCCAAATTATTCCATGTAATGTTTTAGTTGCATTTTTTGCCATTGAAATTTTAGTCTGCACATCTCTCTCACAGGTACCTAAATTTGTAATTATTGACCCAAAATATTAAAAAAATTCACTTTTTTTTATTTTCACTGTTTAGAGTATGAGATCATCCACATCCTTTCCCAAACACATATATTCTGTTTTCTGTAAATTTATATTCAGTCCCCATTTTTTATATTCTTCCATTAGTTTGTTTATCATACATTTCATATCATGTTCATCCCCTGCTAAAATTATTTGATCATCTGCAAACAACATGAAAAATGCTTACATAATATATTATTTTTATTCTTGTGAAAAAAAGAAAGTTAATTTTTGTAGACCAGTGTTACTTACATAATTTTCCTGGTGTTGCAGACCGAAGTACAGTGCACCTGTATTTAAATGTACTCCTGATCTGTTTCTTTAATATAGAAGCCAGTGAATAAATACCCCGGTATACGTTACATGGTAACATTTCCAAGTACCTGTACTTTTTTATGCTTTGAAGAGCAGTTTAGTTGGAGAATGATAGATTTTGCGTATTTATAGAAGCTAAAGCAGTTTACTTTGTATTGCACGCTCAATTTGTGTACCAATATGATTTTATCCGGATGAAATTCTTCAAAGCGTCGCTTTCTCTCTTTGATGCCAGCAATTTAATACATTTTCTAAATTCTGCGAAATTCGTCTCATTTTGTATCACTGCCACTTAAATATTGAAACTGTTCTCCGAAATCAACCCCTGAATTGAATACCTGTTTCCCACATTGCCTTAAATGTCCTATTTCAGTCCTGAAGTGAAACTATGGGGAAATAAAAGTCTCTCACTCATTAAAAATGTCCCTCATTTCATGAATCATGAGTAATGTCACGTGTGATTTCCAAATTATCGATAAATGCACGAGTCACGAAGTGACGAGGTAATTTATCTAGAGGATTAGGAAGTCAAGGGTAGTATTTGTTAGGACTATTTAACGAATAAAATTAAGTTGTTTACTCAAACCCATTACTTATATATAGTCTATATTTAATGTAAACGGCGAAGTTTGAAAACAAATCAGAAGTGTGAGGTTATGTATAGGCGTATTCACTGCAACTTGATCGTATTATTTATTGCCAAATAGGATCGCAATAGTATAAGAATGGGCACTAAGTAACTAACTAACTCACTGGCACTATCGAAACTGTGGGTTCATGGCCGCGCGGATATAAGCTCTGCATACATCCCTATCCTTAAATAATATTTTCTAATCATTCCCTGTATAATATACTTCCTCAAATCATAATTAATGTTATTCTTCCACTTCATTCCTGGTCTATCAACTGTGCGTTTTCCCTCTGGTTTTGCTACAAGACGCTTGCATGCACGTCTTTCATTCCCCATTCGAAGACTGCACACTACTGGAGAAATTACGAAACACATCAAATAGTATATTATAATCAATATTATAGGTTATTAATTAATTTTTTTAGTAAACAACTCAGTAAAATCAAGGAATCTGTTCATTATTTGCTATATTCAATGTATTTTTTGGAGAAAAATAATGTTCTGAGCTGTTCAGAATATTAAAAAGGAGCATCTTTCTTTATCACAAAAGTAGGAGCTAATAAAGTGAAATCGATAAAGAGCGAGTTAAAACAAGATTGTCATTGGTTGTAAAACAAAATTCATTGATACGTGATTGGTCATTGGCCAGCATTTGGGACATGAGTTACATTAGTAAACAAATTTATATCCAGGAAGAAAAAATAATATAATGAAAAATGCTAATAAATATTATTTTGCAAAAATAAAGTTTTTGAAATCAAAATATATGACACGCGGAACAAATCCTGACTGTCAGCGTTATCAGCATCAAGGAGTAGACCTTACGTTCTGATCCGATCACATGTTAGATTTGGTCTCTCCATCTTTTACTGGATCTTCCTACTTTTCTTCATCCTGTTGTTATGTAATGAAGAATCCGTTTCGAAATTTTATTGTTATCCATTCTATTGATGTTGTCCATCCATTCATCTCTGTATTGTGGAATTCTATCCATACTTAGTTCACTTCGTATATTTTCATTTCGTTTTCGATCTTTATTGTACAGTCAGCCACACTCATCAAATACCTAATTTCTGAAGTTTCTATTCTTCGTTCCTGGTTTTTGCTTAAGACCCAGTGTTCCAATCCATATAACAGTGTTGGAACCGCCATTGTGTTAATTTTTTTAAAAGTGTCTGCTTTCTAGTTACTTTGAGACTTCGTTTTGTGATGCCACACATATAATTCAATTTAAAAGCATATTATATAGAACACTAATTAAACCAGTGGTAACTTACAGGAGTCAAACCTGGGTTCTGACTAAGCATAACAAATTCCGATTGGCTGTTTTTGAAAGAAAGGTACTCAGAAGAATATATGGACCTAATAAGCAGAATGGAGTCGTGAATGAGATATAACAGAAAATTACACTGAGCATCAAAAAAGAAAATTTTGTTTTTGTCTCCAAAAGAAAAATATTTTAATCTGATAGTATGGTTTCTCCTGAATTCAAATATGATATCGGTTCTTCTCCATCACACAAGGTTTCCGAGAAACAGGATTTTTTAAAATTTCAAACACTACGTTCGTAATTACACAATATTGGAACATTCGGACTCACCTAGAAAGTAAGAAATGACGATTTTCTGCTATATTTCGCCTGTGGAGCATCCCTCTTGATGGTCCAATAATAATCGGCCTGCATATTAGGATTCCATTTGCCTTGATATCTCTTTTCAATAGCTGAAATCTCCTGATGATAATGTTCCCCGTGCTCATCGCTCTTTGCGCCAAGATTTTCGGGGAAGAAATCTAGATTTATTTAAAGAAATAATTATTTAAATCCATTAATTGAAATTGAAATAAAAAAACTGTGGGTGATGGAGAAATTCTAAATACATATTTGAAAACACGATAACAACTGCATTAAGTACAACTATTGGTACGCATGAGACAAAAATCATGTTGACCAGTGCTATATGAGTTGTATGTATGTATGTATATATATATATATATATATATATATATGTTTTATTTATTCTGGCAGAGTTAAGGCCATAAGGCCTTCTCTTCCACTCAACCAGCACAAATACAAATAAATATTTGACAAATATAGATATACACTATACTAATTATAAACAGTTAAAGATATATTAAATGTAGCTATGTAAATTTCATGTACAAACAACATTTTATACGATAATAACAATAACAATACTTACGATAATAATAATAATAATAATAATAATAATAATAATAATGATAATAATAATATAATAATGTAAGCATGATAAATTATACGAGAAACACCAATTAATATATATATATATATATATATATATATATATATCTTACACTGGGTAATGATGAAGTCGAGTTTAGAGCAAATATAAATTTATATTTCTTTTAAAAGATGCCAATGTCCGGCAGCCCCTTATTTCTTGTGGTAGGGAATTCCAGTTGCGAGAAGTGGAGATGGTATATGACATGGAGTGATGTGATGTCCTATGTTGCGGTATATTAAGCAAGAGACTATGTTGTGATCTTGTGTTTAAGTTATGGTTTGAGGATAGATACTGGAAACGGGATGATAAATAATTGGGAACCTATATAGATAGAGATGGGAAAATAAGACCATTTTTAAAAGAAAATGGTTGAAAGAGACAGAAAGATAGATGAAAATATGAGGAACTTTTTAAAAGAAAACGTTAGATAGAAAGAGGGGAAGAGAAAGAGGGAATCTGACATAACTATTTTGAGAGAGGAAATTCATTTGAGCGAAGGTTTATCCTTGGATTTAGATGTGCAGCAGAACAATGATTCCAGCGGATGTAACGAGCTATTACACTGATTATTGGATTTCCTAACATCCCCCGCAAACTTGGGTCTGGTGAATATTCAAACACACATTTAATACATATGTGCCAAGCTTCTTTCAGCCATCCATTTCATTTCAGGCTTAATTTATACAAAAACCAATCACATATTCAATTTCCCTTCTGCTAAGTAAACTTCTTCCATAAGCATTAATCCATTTTAATTATAAAGTTGGTATTACGTCAACACTTCACGAATCTTTTAGCGTAAAATGGACGCCAACATGATTAACTGTTAGGTTATAAATGAAGCGCATTATGCAACAAGGAACCAAGCCTCAAGATAACTGAAATTACAGGAGAACTCCCAACCGTTGCAAGTGGAAACCTACCTTGAAATTACTCTCAGAGAACCGTTGTGATGTGTTCAAAAATTATCTGCAGCTTTGATATTAATAAAACAAATTAAAAGCTAATAACTAATCCTACTGCCACAGGTTCACCCCACCAGTTCCAGAGAAATTGACATCAGCTGACAACTACAGATAGAACAGCAACAACTGAAGAGTAAAATTTAAAAAATGCACATGTTACCATAATTGTATAATTGTAATAATCTGAAATAAATAAATTATATAATGGATATGGACAGCTAATGACAAATGAGGGAAATTTTTAGGAAATGGCTGAATTCAAATACCTAGGAACAATAATCACAAATAGGAATGAGATGCACAAAGAAATTAAACATAGGCTCAATTCTGGAAATGCGTGCTATTATGCATTGCAGAGACTCTTGATGTCCCAATTCCTTTCAAAAAACGATAAACTGAAAATATATAAAACTATTATTCTACCAGTTATATTATATGGGTGCGAAACATGGACTCTTACTTTAAGGGAGGAAAGAAGATTACCAGTATTTGAGAATAAAGTACTTAGGACAATTTTTGGACCAAAGAGAGATGAACAGACAGGTGAATGGAGAAGACTACATAACAATTAACTACATGGCCTTTATAGGAGGCCAGATGTAATAAGAACAGTTAAGTCTTGTAGACTGCGATGGGCAGGACATGTTGCACATATGGGGAATGAAAGACTTGCATGGAAGCTTCTTGTAGGAAAGCCGGAGGGAAAACGCCCAGTTGGTAGACCAAGAATGAGGTTGGTGAATAACATTAAATGTGATTTGAGGGAAGTAGATTATACAGGGAATGATTGGAAAGCATTAGCTCAGGATAGGGATGTATGGAGAGCTTATGTCCGCGCGGCCATGAACCTACTGGTTCGATAGTGCCAGTGAGTAAGTAAGTAAGTACACATATTATATCTAAATAAAGAGAAGCCTGGATGCCCTCCCAATATAGAGTCATCCGAAAGCCAAACTTGGCAAGATCCCGCATGATCGACTATTCCGATTGAGGTTTTAAGCGGTTTCCCTCAATCCAAAGAGCAAATGCTGGAATAGAACCCCAAAAGGTCCGCTTCCGACTTCACTCTGCTAATTAACTTCAAATTTGAATTCAAAATTTAAACCGGGGCTAATGTATTTTACATGAACCCAGGGTTCTACCTATTAAGGAAGACCAAAATGGATATCTCACCGCCAACACTTAAGTGATGGCCGCAGAGCTTTTCATCTATCTATCTATCTATCTATATGAACTGTAAGGCACAGAAATCGAAGCCACAATCGAGCATCGGCAACCCACTGTGCGAAGCAGATGGACTCCCTGCTTGAGTAGACAGAAGAGGAGGAGGCGTGGCGGACGTAGACAGCAGATTGTCATAAGTAACGCCACGAGTGATTTCCAATTTATCTAGAGAATTTGGAAATCAAGAGTGGCATTTGTTAGGACTATTTAACGAATAAAATTAAGCTGTTTACTCACAAATCATTATTTAAATATAGTTATTTTAAAATATTTATATATTTAATGTAAACGGCGATATTCGAAAACTAATGAGATATGTTCGGCTATGTTTCATTTGTTCATCACTGCAACTTGATCATATTATTTATTGCCAAAGGATCGCAATATTGAAAGAATGCACCATAGTGGATTAAAACGTGAAACACATCAAACTGTATACTATAACCAACATTATAGGCTATTAATTCTTTTTTTTTCGGAAACAACTCAGTAAAATCAGTATTTAAAAATACAATTATTGAACACACAATTATCAAATGTGTAGTTCGAAGGAATCTGTTCATTAGTTGTTGCTGTATTCAACGTTATCTGTTAGAGACTCAGTCACTGCAAAATAATGCTCTGACCTGTTAAGAATATTAAAAAGGAGGAAATGAATACAAAGAAAAGTAAAGTGATGGCCTTTTGTGGGAAATACGCTATACCTAGCAAAATTGTTTTGGATGATGAATTTTTAGAGCGACTAAATGAATTTAATTATTTGGGTTATAATTTAACACTTCAAGATGAAGCTGATATATCAAAGAAAATCACACATTTTACAAAAACAACGGGCATAATTAACAGTATAATGAAACCATCTTTAGTTCAGAGGAAGACAAGATTACGGCTTTATAAGGTTCTCGCAAGACCGATATTAAGATATGGTAGTGAAGCATGGACAATACGAAGATGAGATGAAAGCCGAATAACAGCAAATGAGATGCGGTTTTTGCAGCGTACAGCAGGCTACACAAAGTGGGACCATAAAATAAATGAAATTATGGTAGAGTTGGATGTAGAACCCATTCTTCACCATATACAAAACTACCAGAACAACTGGAAAGCTCATCTCCAACGAATGTCGTGTCATAGAATTCCAAAAGCCATACTTTGCTACTGCCCCCAAGGCAAAAGATCGCTGGGACGTACAAAAAAGTGCTGGATGGAAAATTCTTCTTTGAGACCGTAACAGGCCACACGGCCTAATACTTGCATGGATGATGATGAAAAATGAGGAGCTTTCTTTATTTTGGTAATAAAAATTCGATTATTATGAAGGTGTAACACGCCTGTGATTGGTTGTAAAACGAAATTCATTGAAACGTTATTAGTCATTGGCTTCCATCTGAGGCACGAGTTAAATAGTCAAGGTTATCCAATCCACCAAGTTAGGACTTGTGTTTATTTCCCTGTAGTTTAAATGAGAGGTTTAGCGCCGCATTTTTGTACCTTGCAGTTAAAAGCGGCAGATTTTTTTGGACATAACCTTGGTATATAACAACGCTACTCTAATAGAAATTTCAAGATACGTTTCGGCATGCTCCCTGGTGAGAAAAAAGTCAATAAAATTCAAAAATAAAAATATAAACATTTACAATTACATCAACTGACAGAATATAAAAGAGCTTAAATTTTATGACAAAAATGGTAGCTCAAACTTTTATTGTTAATTTTGAGATTTTACAAGGCTGACATATTTTACTGAAGCACATAGCGATATAATTTTTCCCAGGGCCTGGTTGCCAGCCTGACGCCTGACCCCTGGACATGGAGGACCTGGGGTTTTTAGGGTTTGCTCCCTTAGCCGACAGGTCTCAGTTTTAAGGCGCTGAGAACTCTCCTTTCGTCCCATCCTGTTAGCTACAGTCTATTACGACTGCAGTCAGGAAGCACCACGAGAACGTAGGATTAGGACTTGCTGGCAGAGCTGCTAAAAAGTGCAGATTTATTAAGGTGTACATAGTCGGCATCTGTACCCTTCTCGAGGTCGTACAAACCGTTTGCTCCCCTATGTTATGGCCATGTACAAAGAATGCAAAGTGAAAGATGGCCAAAACATATATGTCAATGATCACCCCTGGAATAAATAAACGTGGCAGAACAAGATGGGAATGTAAAACATAGGTCAGAACTATAATCGATATTAGAAATTTGGAACAAATAAACAGGAATGATAGAAATAAATGGATTAAAGAATAAAACAAGAAGAGATACTAGAGCAGCAAGATGTTCAAAAGTAGACAAAATAAGAAATACTGTCATAAGAGAAAAATGAATATTGGTTATTCAATAGTAAATTATATACAGTATAAGCAATTAAATTGGTATGGGCACGTACGAGGAATGCGAAAAGAAAGATTACCCAGGAAAACATTGGAATGGTGTCCACCTGGAAGAAGGAGGAGAGGAAGACCTCGAAACTCGTGGATGCAGGAAATAAGAACTGGAATGAGAGCAAGAGGACTGGAGGACATGGATTGGATGGAGAGAGACGAGTGAAGAAGAAAAATAAAACTTTAGACACAGAAAGTTGTGTAAACATTAAAATTCTGTATATAAATAAAAATTATTATTATTATTATTATTATTATTATTATTATTATTATTATTATTATTATTATACTTACTCACTGGCACTATCGAACCCGTTTGTTCATGGCCGCGCGGATATAAGCTTTCCATACATCCCTATCCTGAGCTAATGCTTTCCAATCATTCCCTGTATAATCTACTTCCCTCAAATCATAGTTAATGTTGTTCTCCCACCTCATTCTTGGTATACCAACTGGGCGTTTTCCTTCTGGCTTTCCTACAAGAAGCTTCCATGCACGTGTTTCATTCCCCATACGTGCAACATGTCCTGTCCATCGCAGTCTACGAGACTTAACTGTTCTTATTATATCTGGCTTCCTATAAAGACCAAGTAGTTCATTGTTATGTAGTCTTCTCCATTCACCTGTCTGTTCATCTCTCCTTTGTCCAAAAATTTTCCTAACAACTTTATTCTCAAATACTTGTAATCTCCTTTCCTCCCTTAAAGTAAGAGTCCATGTTTCGCACCCATATAATGTAACTGGTAGAATAATAGTTTTATATATTTTCAGCTTAACGTTTTTTGAAAGGAGTTGGGACATCAAAAGTCTCTGCAATCCATAATAGCATGCATTTCCAGAATTGAGCCTATGTTTATTATTATTATTATTATTATTATTATTATTATTATTATTATTATTATTATTATTATTATTATACCAGAAGATAGATTTGAAATGAGGGTTTTCAGGTTTCAAAACCAATGGAGTAAGAAACATGTTCCAACTTTTTGAATAAATAATGTATTTTGTACACGTGTTTTTCACTTTCGTTAAGATATACTTTGAAATAATCCTACATATTTATCAAAGTTGTTGAAATTGGGGATTGCATTGAATATTTCATGTTTTTACGTGATTTCATTAGTTTTTCTTCTCGAGTGAGTTATTTTCCATAGAACGTAAATTGAATGACGCACTGTGCAGTGTACGTGTTCATCTCCTCTCGCGGGTGAAATGAACCTCCTCCTTTCATATTTCTGCAGCAAGTAAAAAAAAGAACAGAAACGTAACCTTATTTTTTAAAATATAAAATTCATCTTTTTTTTCAGAAATTATTCCTTTTGAAAATTTACAACTATTTAACTCATGCCCCAAATGGGAATCAATGACCAATCATATTTCAATGATTTTTTTATTTACAACTAATCACAGTCGTGTATCGCCTAGAATTTACCAACTAAAGTTTATCATGATAAAGAAATCACCTCCTTTTTAACATTCTGAATAGGTCATAGCATTATTTTGCAGCGACTGACTCTATAAGAAATACGGCTACCTGATTGTATGTATAGACCATGAATGTCAACACCTAGCGCATGCGGGAGTTAATATAAAAACATTTATAGCAATTGATTATACCATCAAAAAAAGAAACTACTGTTTGCACTTTCTTAAATGTATTTTTTCAGCTAATAACATTCCAGAAAAATATAATTGTCATAGGACATTTTTTTATTAACCTCAATAAACAATTTTTACAAAAAAATACAATATTTTATTACAACAACAAAAATGAATTCGCATATATTTTCTGTTTGTCTTTCCCTTGTTTGCTTTCCTTTCAGTATAGTGTATGTATATACATAATATTGTTTTTAGTTCATTTAAGTTTTCATGAGAAATGAATTAATGTACAGTTTGATGTGTTTCATTTTTTCTCCACTAGAGTGCATTCTTACAATATTACGATCCTTTGGCAATAAATAATATGATCTGGTTGCAGTGATAATCGAAATAAGGAAATGAAGCGTACCAATCGTTTCTCGTTTGTTTTCAAACATCGCCGTTTACATTAAATATATAAATATTTTAAAATAACTATATTTAAATAATGATTTGTGAGTATACAGCTTAATTTTATTCGTTAAATAGTCCTAACAAATGCTACGCTCGATTTCCAAATTCTCTAGATAAATTGGAAATCACTCGTGGCATTACTGATGGTAGTTTACAAAGGAAAACTATATCTTAGATTACTTGAGTTTCTATAAAACATTTAAATATTGGTACTGTATTAAAGCAGGAGTTAAAGCAGTGAATTATGCAAGGAATGATTGGAAGGTATTAGCTCAGGATAGGGATGTATGGAGAGCATATATCCGCGTGGCCATGAACCTACAGGTTCGATAGTGTCAGTGAGTAAGTATTAAAGCAGTCAGTTTATCTTTCAGGCTTTGTGTAAGAATGTAAAGGTTGAAATGTTTTAAACATAATCTTACGTCAGTGTTTATAATCGTCTAATTGAAAATAAAATAAAAAAGTTAATAATAACACTAGACTGGAAGTAAATATCAATAAAACTAAATATATGGTCACACGTAGAAATACATTATATAATGGAAATGGACAGCTAATGAAAAATGAGGTAAATTTTGAGGAAGTGGCTGAATTCAAATACCTAGGAACAATAATCACAAATAGGAATGAGATGCACAGAGAAATTAAACATAGGCTCAATTCTGGAAATGCGTGCTATTATGCATTGCAGAGACTTTTGATGTCCCAACTCCTTTCAAAAAACGTTAAGCTGAAAATATATAAATCTATTATTCTACCAGTTGCGAAACATGGACTCTTACTTTAAGGGAGGAAAGGAGATTACGAGTATTTGAGAATAAAGTTCTTAGGAAAATTTTTGGACCAAAGAGAGATGAACAGACAGGTGAATGGAGAAGACTACATAACAATGAACTACATGGTCTTTATAGGAAGCCAGATATAATAAGAACAGTTAAGTCTCGTAGACTGCGATGGGCAGGACATGTTGCACGTATGGGGAATGAAACACTTGCATGGAAGCTTCTTGTAGGAAAGCCAGAGGGAAAACGCCCAGTTGGTAGACCGAGAATGAGGTGGGAGAATAAAATTAACTATGATTTGAGGGAAGTAGATTATACAGGGAATGATTGGAAAGCATTAGCTCAGGATAGGGATGTATGGAGAGCTTATGTCCGCGCGGCCATGAACCTACGGGTTCGATAGTGCCAGCGAGTAAGTAAGTATAATAACACTAGGTGGCTTCGTGGCGCTGGTGGTTAGACGCTCGCATCTCAGCGCTGGGGTCACGATATCGAGTCTCGGTCACTCCATGTGTGTTTCGTGGTGGACAACACAGAGCTTGGGCATAATTTCTCCAGACTCATCTCATCCGTTTCGTTTCATTTCATTCATTCACCCCTGTGACGGTGCGTCAGTCGATACCCTTGTCAAAAACGTATGTCCATGGAAATGGATTTCTTGAGAAGAGCAGCAGGATGTACAAAATTAGAAAAAAATAAATCCTATCATACGAGCAAAAAATGAATATTAGATATTCGATAGTAGATTACATAAGATACAAGCAATTAAATTGGCAGATACGACGAATGCAAGAAGAAAGGTGGAACGTAAGAACCTGGAAGAAGGAAAGTAAGATCTCGATACTAGTGAATGCAAGAAATAATAACTGGAATGAGATTAAGAGGACATGGAGTGGATGGAGAGAGACGAGTGGGGAAGGAAAATAAAACCTTAGGTAAACTATGATTTGAAGGAAGTAGATTATACAGGAAATGATTGGAAAGCATTAGCTCAGGATAGGGATGTATGGAGAGCTTATGTCCGCGCGGCCGTGAACCCACGGGTTCGATAGTGCCAGTGAGTAAGTAAGTACAGAATGATGTGTAAACATTGAAAATCTGTATATAAATAAATTATTATTATTATTATTATTATTATTATTATTATTATTATTATTATTATTATTATTATTATTATCAGTATCACGCGCCGTAGCGTAGTGGTTAAGGCACTGCGCTACAAGCCGGAAGGTCGAGGGATAGAGTCCCGTAGGGGCCAGGATTTTTAAACTGACCCAAACCTTCTAGCGGCACTATGGCCCTGGTGTCGACTCAGCCTCTAACGGAAATGAGTACCAGACACTTCTTCTGGGGTAAAGGCAGCCGTCACGCAGGGCTGACAACCCGGCTGACATCAAGTGCCGATTTTCTAGAAAAAGTGGGAGCCTTAACGCCCTACTACCCCAAGGGCCCCCTGAGGCCTATAGTGGGATCACTTTGCTTATTATTATTATTATTATTATTATTATTATTATTATTAAAGAAATAAGGTAAATTATGGGTGTTGCAAAAGGAGCTGGATATCATAGACATTATAAAAAAGAAAATATTACAGTGGTATGGCCATGCCAAAAGAATGCCAGAGGAAAGATTGCCTAAAATTGTTATGGAATGGATCCCAAAAGAAAGGAGGAAGAAGGGAAGACCGAAGAAAACTTGGATAGAAGGGGTACAAGCAGCGATGAATATCAGAGGATTGGAGGAAGATCAATGGGTGGACAGAAAGGAATGACGTTTGGTTTCCGGAAGACGGCGGCAGCTGGCATGATATCGGATTATTATTATTGTTATTATTATTATTATTCTTATTATTATCAATATTGTTATTACTATTATCATTATTATTATTATTATTATTATTATTATCATTATTATTATCATTATTATTATCATTATTATTATTATTATTATTATCATTATTATTATTATCATTATTATCATTATTTATTATTATTATCATTATTATAATTATTATCATTATTATTATTATTATTGTTATTTTATTATCATTATTATTATTATAGTTATTATTATTATTGTTATTATTATTATTATTATTATTATCATTATTATTATTATAATATTAGTATTATTATTATTATTGTTATTATTATTATTATTATCATTATTATTATTATTGTTGTTGTTGTTGTTGTAATTATTATTATTACTATCATTATTAATATTATTATTATCATTATTATATTATCATTATTATTATTTATTATTATTATTATTATTATTATTATATTATTATTGTTATTATTATTATCATTATTATTATTATTATCATTATTATTATTATCATTGTTGTTATTATTATTATTTTATTATTATTATTGTTGTTATTATTATTATTATTAATGTTTTTTTTTCATATCTGGTTGTTGAACGAAGTTCTTTAACATTTAAGATTTAAGATTTAAGATTTAAGATTTATTTAAGATTTAAGATTTATTTAGCCTGGTGGAGTTAAGGCCATGTGGCCTTCTCTTCCACTCACCAGGACAAACATATATTACATAAGAATATAACAATCTTAATTAACTCTAATATTAAACACTAAGTAAAAATTTGATTAAAAGATAATATCTAATATACATATTACGATCTATAATGCAACCAGTTAATATTAGTTAAAATTAAGACTAAAACTAATAATAAAATGTATACAAGCAAGACATATTAAATTGTCCCTGTCTAGTGTATATAAAAAACAGGAAAATAATGAGATATAGAAAACTAATTTTACGGTTATACAATATTTAAAACAAAACAAATAAAAATATTTGTTATTCTTAATATTATTTACATAAATAATTAAATATATTAATATTGCTAAAAGAATACTATCAGTGAGGTGTATAAGTTAGTTTGTTATTAAATAATTCTTTAGTTTGTTTTTGAAGGATGTTATAGTTTGACAGTCTCTGACATAGGGCGGAAGGGAATTCCATGTTTTGGTAAGTGACACCGTAAAAGATAATGAATAATATACAGTGTGATGAGGAGGGATATAAAGGACAATGTGCTGATGGGATCGAGTGTCAAGATTATGTGTGTCGGATAGTCTGATGAAGCGGCGTGATAAATAATTAGGCGATGATGTGTGAAGTGTTTTATAGAGAAGGGATAGGGAATGGACAGTTCTACGATCTCTTAGACGAAACCACGATAATTGTTCCAGGGACGGTGTAACATGGTCAAATTTGCGAATACCACAAAAAAAACGTGCGCAAGAATTATTCATCATTGTGTGTATCTATGATGCATGACGTAAACATGTACTAATTTGTAGGAACAAGTGTTATGCCTGTGAACCATAAAACATAGGTCCACTTGATAATCTGCCTGTACTATCTTATGTAAAACACGACACAAATTTCCCTGCCATAAATATAATCGTATGCCTTTTACTCTCTAACTATATAGGATTCACATGTTTTTATATTTTTATGTCACGAACGCAAGAAAGCTATGATATTCATTTATTTTATTTTATTGTCGACGGCTATGGTCCACTGATTATGTTCCTTGCATCTAGTCCCAAGGTCGTAGGTTCAAACCTGGCTGCGGTCGTTGCATTTGTGGGATGGTCTGTTCCATGGAACAAGTCCTCCGGGGGTGACTTTAAACCGTGGGATTCCGAGACGTAAGAATTTCAGGATCGTAAAAGAAGTTTAAGCCTGAAAAAGGAGGACTCTAAGCAAAATTTACTGACCTGGGGTATGAAATACCTTATTGTTTACTAGGTGTCTCTTGAGGCGACATGTCACACAGTACATCTGTAGAGAGGTAAGCGTAACTAAATCAGATTGGGTAAAAAAAATAAAAAAGGGAAAGTAAGAGCCTGATTTGTGCTCTAAGAATCATATGATTGATGGTTTATAATTTATATTATTGTTATTATTATTAATGTTATTATTATTATTATTATTATTATTATTATTATTATTATTATTATTATTATTATTATTATTATTATAACAGAAATTAGAAAATGGATGAATGCAGAAAGAAATATAATGGATGATATTGAACACAGAAGGCTAAAATGGTATGGACACGTAAGAAGAATGCAGGATGGAAGACTACCAAAGGCCGTCTATGCATGGAAAATTGACAGAGGGAACAGAAAAGGAAGACCAAGAACAACCTGGAAGAACAACATTCAAAATTCAATGTGAAAATTTGGTGTAACAGACGAAGACGCGGAGGACAGAGAACGATGGAGAACTTTAATTAATGGAAATTTGTGAATGTTTGTTGCAAATTGATAGTCTGTAAGTCCATAGTCATTTATATTTATTTAGTTTTTTTTAGTTCATGTTAATTACTAAGATTGATTGGAGAAAACCCTCAATGATGAGGAAAATTCTCAAAAAAATAATAACAATATTATTATTATTATTATTATTATTATTATTATTATTACAATATTAAAAGTATAATATAAAATTATAAAAAATATACCTTGTAGGTCCATCTCTTCAACTTTTAAAATAGTAGTAGTAGTAGTAGTAGGACTTTATTAGACAAAAAGTAAGATATTTACAATATTATTTACAAATATGGACTTTTAAAATATTAACTGTAGGCCTTTCGGAACTTGTTCCATAATCAGCAGAAGGTTCTTTATTGAGGGTCAACTACAACAGACCTACCTTCTGCTGATGATGGGACTAGTTCCGAAAGGCCTACAGTTAATTAACGTTTTAAAAGTTGATCAGGCGGATATAATTTTAATATTTAATATTTTAATATTCTATATTTTAAGGGACGAATACCCGTCGTGTGGCGCTACGTTTAAATATATTAAATACGTGTTTTTATACTTACTTGAAAAAGTTGAAAGAAAACTAAGTGCTAATTAAATTATATGGAATAATTGCTATGATGTATATGTGGCAGATGATATCCATTTTAAACGGATTTCCTGTGAACCCCTGATTCTAATGGTCGTAGTCCACTGATTTCCTTAATATATCTTACTTACTTACTTACTTACTTACTTACTGGCACTATCGAACCCGCAGGTTCATGGCCGCACGGACATACGCTCTCCATACATCCCTTTCCTGAGCTAATGCTTTCCAATCATTCCCTGTATAATCTACTTCCCTCAAATCATTGTTAATGTTATTTTCCCACCTCATTCTTGGTCTACCAACTGGCCGTCTTCCCTCTGGCTTTCCTACAAGAAGCTTCCATGCACGTGTTTCATTCCCCATACGTGCAACATGTCCTGCCCATCGCAGTCTACGAGACTTAACTGTTCTTATTATATCTGGCTTCCTATAAAGAACATATAGTTCGTTGTTATGGATCTTCTCCATTCACCTGTCTCTTCATCTCTCTTTGGTCCAAAACTTTTCCTAAGTACTTTATTCTCAAATACTTGTAATCTCCTTTCCTCCCTTAAAGTAAGAGTCCATGTTTCGCATCCATATAATATAACTGGTAGAATAATAGTTTTATATATTTTCAGTTTAACGTCTTTTGAAAGGAGTTGGGATATCAAGAGTCTCTGTAATGCATAATAGCACGCATTTCCAGAATTGAGCCTATGTTTAATTTCTTTCTGCATCTCATTCCTATTTGTGATTATTGTTCCTAGGTATTTGAGTATTTCTTAATATATCTACCTCCGTTTATTTTAAAAGCATATACTGGGTTTAGCTGTCAAACGTAAACAAATACCGACCGCTAGATCGATTTTTAAACATTTTCGTTTCAGGTCAACTCCTACACCTAATTATTTCAGAGAATTATAAATAGCGACTATACACTCCCCGTACCTGAAAAACTGTAGGCTATGTACAATTTTTTTTAAATTGTTGCGTCATCTAACTAACTTACTGGCTCTATGGAACTCGTAGGTTCATGGCCGCGAGGACATAAGCTCTCCATACACCCCCATTCTGAGCTAATATTTTCCAATTGTTCCCTGTATATACTACTTCCCTCAAATCATGAATAATGTTATTCTCCCACCTCATTCTTGGTCTACCAACTGGTCGTTTTCCCTCTGGTTTTCATACTAGAAGCTCCCATGCACCTCTTTCATCCCCTGTACGTGCCACATGCCCTGCCCATCGCAGCATACCAGACTTAACTGTTCTTATTATATCTGAGTTCTTATACATTTCATGTAGCTCACTTTTCTGCAGTTTTCTCCATTCACCTGTCTGTTTACCTCTTTTGGCCCAAAAATGTTCCTATGAACTTTATTCTGAAATACTTGTAATCTTATTTCCTCCCTTAAAGTAAGAGTCCATATTTCACATCCATATAATATAACTGGTAGAATAATAGTTTTATATTTTTTTTTCATTTTTTACGATTTTTTAAAGGAGTTGAGACATCAAGAGTCTCTGCAATGCATAATAGCATGCATTTCCAGAATTGAGCCTATGTTTAATTTCTTTGTGCATCTCATTCCTATTTGTGATTTTTGTTCCTAGGTATTTGAATTCAGCCACTTCCTCAAAATTTCCCTCATTTGTCATTAGCTGTCCATTTCAATTATATCGTGAATTTCTATGTGTGAACATATGTTTAGTTTTATTGATGTTTACTTCCAGTCCCAATTTCTTAGTGTTATTCAATAGGAACAATAATCACAAACAGGAATGAGATGCACAAGGAAATTAAACATAGGCTCAATTCTGGAAATGCGTGCTATTATGCATTGCAGAGACTCTTGATGTCCCAACTCCTTTCAAAAAACGTTAGACTGAAAATATATAAAACTATTATTCTACCAGTTACATTATATGGTTGCGAAACATGGACTCTTACTTTAAGAGAGAAAATGAGATTATGAGTATTTGAGAATAAAGTTCTTAGGAAAATTTTTGGACGAAAGAAAGATGAACAGACAGGTGAATGGAGAAGACAGCACAACAGTGAACTACACGCTCTTTATACGAATCCAGATATAATGAGAACAGTCAAGTCTCGTAGACTGCGATGGGCAGGACATGTTGCACGTATGGTGAATGAAAGACTTGCATGGAAGCTTCTTGTAGGAGAGCCAGAGGGAAAACGCCCAGTTGGTAGAATAAGAATGAGGTGGGAGAATAACATTAACTATGCTTTGAGGGAAGTATATTATACTGGGAATGATTGGAAAACATTGGCTCAGGATAGGGATATATGGAGAGGTTATGTCCACGCGGCCATGAACCTACGTGTTCGATAGTGCCAATGAGTTAGTTATTTTTATTATTATTATTATTATTATTATTATTATTTTATTATTTTATTATTATTATTATTATTATTATTATTATTATTATTATTATTATTATTATTATTATTATTATTATTAACTAACTCCCTGGCACTATCGAATCCGTAGGTTCATAGCCGTGCAGACATGAGCGCTCCATATATCCCTATCTTGAGCCAATGTTTTCCAATCATCTCCTGTATAATCTACTTCCCTCAAATCATAGTTAATGTTATTCTCCCACCCGATTCTAGGTCTACCAATTGGGCGTTTTTCCTCTGGTTTTTCTACAAGAAGCTTCCATGCAAGTCTTTCATTCCCCATACGCGCAACATGTCTTGCCCATTGCAGTCTACGAGACTTAACTGTTCTTATTATATCTGGCTTCCTATAAAGACCATGTAGTTCATTGTTGCGTAGTATTCTCCATTCACCTGTCTGTTCATCTCTCTTTGGTTTACAAATTTCCCTAAGAACTTCATTCTCAAATACTCGTAATCTCCTTTCCTCCGTTAAAAAAGAGTCAATGTTTCGCACCCATATAATATAACAGGTAGATTAATAGTTTTATATATTTTCAGTTTAACGTTTTTACTATTATTGTTATTATTATTATTATTATTAATATTATTATTATTATTTATTATTATTATTATTATTATTATTATTATTATTATTATTATTATTATTATTATTGTGAGTTCGCTCTGTGATATTTGACGGCTGTTATTGCTAATAAACTGTGGCTTATCACGAGGGTGGGAATAAGAAATAAATTCGCGTGTCAAGATAATTTGACTACATCATTTCCTTCTTTCACATGAATAATTTTACAACTTCTCTGCATAAATAGGTAAAATGTCGTAAACTGTAATCTTTGCCAGGGATCATTCCATTATACTCACCACGCCTAGTACATTAGTTGCATTTTCAATACACAGATGGAGTTGTTGTCGAGTTTCTGGCGATTTATTGTAACGTATTGATTATTTAAGATTTATTATAAGTTATTACATTTGACGTAATGTAATGTTTCAACCTTTAAAAACATGTCTATTACTTTCTTGAAAATAAAAAAGGATTAAAAATTGAATAAAAGAAGTAAGTCAAGATATCAGAGATGAACTACAAATCTATAATATAAACGAGAAAATACACACAAATAAACGTAATTGGTTTGAACATATACAGAGAATGCCAAATAATCGTTTATCAAAACAGCTGCTTCATTATAGGCCTCTAGGCCGAAGAAATATAGGAAGACCAAAACGTCGTTGGAAGGACGACCTGCGCCGGCGGCATGCAGTGCGCCGTGGAGCGGAACGGGGCAACAGGCCCATACCTTGAAGAAGATGATGATGATGATAAAATAAGTAAAGAAACAAGCTGATATAGTGGCACAAATGTCAGGATATATGAAAGATTTAATTTATCGCAACAAACATTTGTTTTTTCGTAGCAAGACCCGCATGTACAAAACGATAGTTCGACCAGTTATGGAGCAGAAACTAGGGCTGATACAATAAAAACTAAACAAATAATAAGCCCATGTGAAATGAAATTCTTAAGAAATATTCAGGGAAAAACATTATTTGATAAAATACACAACACAGAAATTAGGGACAAATGGTCATATTCAAGACATAACCAAATTTATTATAGATAGATGAAAATATTGGAAGGGGCATATAGAAAGAATGGAGGAAAACCGATTTGCAAAAAAAGAGCTAAAGAAGATAGACCAATGGACGGGAGAAGAACAAGAGGAAGACTAGCCAAGATATGGATAGACAGTGAATGCACATCCAATACGTCTTCCTCCGCATACTACGTACAATGTATATACAGAAAATATCCAAAGGTAGTGTTAATACACATTAGACGAAACAAATCACTGCATTTTAAATGAACTGAACTTTATTTGAAACAATATAAAACAATAAATACGTACTTGCGGCCATGTTATCAATAATTGTTCTCAAGGCCTCCTGTTGTTTCAACTAATAAACATCCTACATTGTTAACGTTAGTCAATTGTTTATAATGAACGCAAATATTT
>JASPKZ010007285.1:520000-610000 GCA_030220185.1 Diploptera punctata | reverse complement strand
ATTAATAACGTGAATCCTATTTCACCATCCGTATGTTAAGAGTTTAGTTAAAATACAATTAATTATTTACAGTAATTTAGATTACGTGTAATTTCTAGCGTTACGTATCAATAATATAATGTATTATGAAAATTAATTAATTGATTGATTAATTAACAAACCAAAACTAATTCAAATCCTCTTAAAAATAAGATGGATGAAGTCACACAGCTTCCTATAGCAGCACTTCTTATATAAAATATTTGACAAAAGGCAATTGAAATCTATTTTTGCAATAACTTAATTTTTAATCAATTCTCGTCTTCTGGAATCAAATGCGGGACACTCAAATAACACATGTGATACAGTCTGGCTGGAGTTCTTGCAAATACAGGTATCTACGCCTATTTTAAATCGTTCCAAATAATGTCCAAATTTATCGTGTTCTGTCATGACTTAATACAAAATTTGGTTCTACGTATTTGCACTTTGTTCGGTCAAACACAGTTGGGAGAAAATACTGTTCTTGTCAAAGTACAATTAATGCTATTCAACCACTCAGCATTCATATTTTGTATAGGGTCTTTCCCGGCTTTATTTTCAAAGTTATTTTTGGTGTTCCTGTTGTATAATTAAACTTATTTAGTCAATTGAGTTGGTGAAAATCAATTACTTATTTAACAAAATAAGTTGACTAAAAATAAGACATTTTTTTCAAATAAACCAAGGAGTACAACAAGGGTGTTCACTGTCACCTATATTATTTAATATTTATATGGACGATATCCTAAAAGAATGGAAGAAGATTTTAACTAATGAAGGAATATTAATTCATAATAAAGATAAAATAAATGCTTTATTATTCGCTGACGATGTTGTACTTTTAGCAGAATCTGAAAATGAGCTCCAAATGTTAGCATATAAATTTTAATTAATAGCCAATACATATAATTGTAAAATATCAATAAATAAGTCAAACGTAATGGCATTTATTGGTAAATATGGAATTAGATCAAAAATTGTACTGGATAACAAAATAATAGGACAAGTATCACATTTCCAATATTTAGGATGTGATATAACTTATAGAGAAAATAAAGATATAGAAAATAAAGTAAATAAATTTCAGGCTATTTGTGGAACCATAAAAAGAACCTTAGGTCGGAGAACAGGGAAAGATACGAAACTTAAATTATATAAAACAATGGCTGTTCCTTTGTTATTGTATGGATGTGAAAATTGGATAATGAAATCAAGGGATAAAAGCAGGATACAGACTGCGGAAATGCTGTTTTTACATAATGTTAAAGGACGCACAAGAGCGGATAGAATAAGGAATGAAACTATACGAGAAGAATTAAATATATATAAAATTGAAGATAAAATCAGCGAAAATAATAAGAAATGGACAGAACACTTAATGAGAATGAACAACGAAAGAATACCAAAAAGAACCTTCCTGTATAATCCCAGAGGAACAAGAGATGTTGGCCGACCACGTAGAAGATGGACTCCACTTTTAACTTCGCCGGAACAGGCTGCCTAGCCTAAACCTTGTAGTAGAAGAAGAAGAAGAAGAAAATAAAAGTTTAAAAATTTTGAACATTAATGTGACATTTAAAACTAATAAAGCTTTACAAAATATAATAAAAAACAATAAAACCAAAATAAAAAAGGAAACATTTTCTGGTGTATATAAATTGAAGTATGGCACATGTGACAATGTATATATAGGACAAACTGGCAGACCTTTTATCTCTCGTATAAAGGAACACATGAGAGCATATAACAGAATTTTAGATAGTTCAAAATATGCTAACCACCTACTCCAATATAATCATTGTTTTGATCCAAATTTTAAAATGTTACATGTTTGTGGCAAAGGAAAGAAGTTGGACCTTTTAGAAGCTGTAAAAATAAGTAAATTGAAAAGTAGTAATAAACTGTTAAATTCCCAATTAGATTTGAATGAGTCGCCTCTGTTAAATTTATAATACATATTGTAAAAAAATATTGTTGTATAGATAGGCTACAGTTGATATGTACTATAATAACTCAATTCATTAATTTGTTAACATGTCTGAAGAAGGTACAGTGTACCGAAACAGCTGTAACTGAATTATATCTTAATAAATATGAAATCAAATGAAACCGTAGGTTTTATTTTTATTTAATTAAATAAACTTATTTAGTTTGTTTACCTAGGAACAATAATCACAAATAGGAATGAGATGCACAAAGAAATTAAACATAGGCTCAATTCTGGAAATGCGTGCTATTATGCATTACAGAGACTCTTGATGTCCCAACTCCTTTCAAAAAACGTTAAAACTGAAAATATATAAAAATATTATTATACCAGTTATATTATATGGATGCGAAACATGGACTCTTACTTTAAGGAAGGAAAGGAGATTACGGGTATTTGAGAATAAAGTACTTAGGAAAATGTTTGGAACAAAGAGATATGAACAGACAGGTGAATGGAGAAGATTACATAACAATGAACTACCTGGTCTATATAGGAAGCCAGATATAATAAGAACAGTTAAGTCTCATAGACTGCGGTGGGCAGGACATGTTGCACGTATGGAGAATGAAAGGCTTATATGGATGCGAAACATGGACTCTTACTTTGAGGGAGGAAAGGAGATTACGGGTATTTGAGAACAAAGTACTTAGGAAAATGTTTGGACCAAAGTGATATGAGCAGTCAGGTGAATGGAGAAGACTACATAACAATGAACTACATGGTCTTTATAGGAAGCCAGATATAATAAAAACAGTTAAGTCTCGTAGACTGCGATGGGCAGGACATGTTGCGCGTATGGGGAATGAAAGACGTGCATGGAAGCTTCTTGTAGGAAACCCAGAGGGAAAACGCCCAGTTGTTAGACCAAGAATGAGGTGGGAGAATAATATTAACTATGATTTGAGGGAAGTAGAATGTACAGGAAATTATTGGAAAGCATTAGCTCAGGATAGAGATGCATGGAGTGCTTATGTCCGCGCGGCCATGAACCTACGGGATCGATAGTGCCAGTGAGTGAGTAAGTATTTAGTTTGTTATTTATATGTGTTTCAATTGTGTATGATATTTCGCAACCTAGCAAGGTGGCAGTTTATGAAAAATTATCAGTAACTTATGCTAACCCACATATGAGAAAATAGATGGCGCCCTAGTCCTAAGCTCTGATGTGTAGATGTGTTTAATTAAATGGCAATTCTAAATGGCAATTGCAGCAAGTTTGTCAAGAGGTTTGGTGGCGCGAAGAAGTGAATGGCTCGGTAGCAACATATGCAGATGACGCTTCTGGCAGAACATATGCATTTGGCACAGAATTCGGTTCCCTCCACCCCCTCCCCCCACGAGCGGGTGCTATAAGACGACCAGAATACTCCCTCGCAGAGGGCTAAATTCTCGTTCAATGATAAATTGTTTCTGGCAAACCCAATGTTATTCATATCACTGTGTTGGCAGCCGATTCCTTCGACAAGTCTCCTGAAAGTAATAGTTTCACTACTTGCTAGGCGCTGCACCCACGTGACACGCATAATTAAGCTCCGCCATTAACAAACAATTTGATTAGGCCTATTTTAGTTCATTAGCGACATCTGAAGGAATAAAGATAATGAGCTTATATTCCGTGAAAAGATTTTCTGATCTTTTTCTATTTTACAATACATTGCAACAAAATATAACATGAAAATCTTAATAAACAAAACCAAATCAATGGCAATATCCAAGGACCCACACCGTGTTAAATTAGAAATAGAAGGGAAAAGTATAGATCAGGTCATGAAATTCAAATATTTAGGAATAGAATTTAGTAGCACTCCGGAGGACTGCAGGATACGCACTACTAGATCACAAAAAAATGAAGACATCTTAGAAGAATTACACATGAAACCTTTAGAAAATAAAATTTCTGATTATAATTCAAGATGGATGCAACATGTTCATCGAATGGAAGATCACAAGATACCCAAACAAATGTTAAGATATCAACCTGCAGGAAGAAGAAGACCAGGACGTCCACTCAAAAGACTTTTGGATGGTGTTTATCTTGAGGCCGAAATAGGTCAACAAATGGCCTAAATTTGTGAATGTACTATGATGATGATAAAATTAATAGCTGCAACAGAATAACATATGAAATCCTGCATCAAGCAAATATTGCAAACAAAATATTGGGATGTTTAAACAATAATGTTTGAAAAAAATAAATAAAGAATAGATACAAAAGCAAGAATTTACAAATCTGTCATAAGACAAGTTCTAACATATGGTTGTGAATGCCGAACAGGAACTCAAAAAACAAAACAAATTAATGAAACAATCGAAATTAAAGTTTTAGGATAAGGAAAATCACTGAGAGAGAAAATTCGAAGCTCTGTTATTAGAGAAGAATGTGAAATTGAACCTATAAACCTCTGGATAAATGATAGAAGACTAAACTGGAACGATCACATAGATAGAATGGAGAACAGTAGATTAGTGAAGAAAATACGTGACTGGACACCTCAGCAGAAAAGGCCTTTAGGAAGACCACAACTACGATGGAAGGACGTTACCATACTCCGGACCTGTAGTGAATGAACACGCAACAAGCTGCCAGCTTTCATGCGTAGAGGAAGAAGGAGAAGAAAAAGAAGAAGGTGAAGATATCTTAATTGATACTAAATAATGAACCCAGAAATGGCCGTAATAAAAATATACAGGGAGTTTCAGAATAAGTATTACAGACTTCTAGGGGTTGTAGGAGGGAAGTAGCAGATGAATTTTTTATAAGGAACCCATGTCCGTAAACGTATCATTTCGATGCTAAATAAGTTTGAAGGTCGAAACACAATGGGCTGACATCGCGTGTCTTGTGTTTAAGAATACATATTGCTGACGTCTAGAGAGGTACCTAAAGGGGAGAGAATGACTGGGGCGGATCTGTGGATGAGCTCTCAAACTTTACGAAATGCTCAATATAGTCGGTGCAAAATATAGCCTCTTTCTACCAAACCCTTCCATCTATCTTCACGTGGTGGGACTGTTTTTACTGAAGATGGAGGGTGAATGGCGAGTTTTTGGCGCTATAAAATCAGATGCTCGGGGCAGACAGAGCTCTGCAGCCTTGTAAGGCAGTCTGTTTAGGAGAAAGACAAATGCGAAATTAAACTCTGGTCCTCCAGGTCGGGGGTTTTGCGGTTGGGCTGATAACCCACCCAAGTAAAAAAAAATATTACTCAGAAGTATCAAGCGAACGATGGACTTGAAACCGGAAAAGGTCGCATTGACCTAATCCTACAAAGGAAGAAGAAGACTTCTAGGGATTGTACTACACCTGTCGAGTCGGAGGAAGATCTTGCACGAATTCTGGCGGCAGCAGAAATTATTAAGCACACACCAGGTCTTGTGTGGCGTGTGTATGAAAACATGCATCGCAGGTACACTTTGTGCAACGAACAACACGTGGAACCACACTTGTAGTACAACCCCTAGAAGTTTGTAATACTTATTCTCAAACACAAGACACACGATATCAGCCCATTGTGTTTCGATCTTCAAGCCTGTTTTACGTTTCCGGACATGGGTTCCTTATCAAAACTGTATTTAGTAAGTCCCCTCACAACCCCCAGAAATATGTAATAATTATTCTGAAACTACCTGTTTATACTAGGAGTCGAAACGTTTGTCTTCTCGGAAGCAAACTCGGCGTACAATAATTAAAACACAGGATAGGTCCAGTTCGTTTCAAATAGGATTGAAATGTACAATGAAATTAAACGTATGATCAAATCTCGAAATGCAAGTTACTATGCATTACAGGGACTCTTGTCATCCCAAATTATCTAAGAAAAGTTAAACTTATTCATCCACCTCATTCTTGAGGGCTTTCCCTCTGGTATTCCTACATTGAGTTTCCATACATCTCTTTCATTCCTCATTAGTGTCACACATCCTGCCCATCGCAATCTACGAGGCTTAAATATCCTTATTATATCTGGCTTTCAATACAGAATTTATAGGTCGCTGTTATGCAAGTCTTCTCCATTCACTTGTTTGTTCATCTCTCTTTGGTCCAGAAAGTTTCCTAAGAACTTCATTCTCAAATACTCGTAATGCTTTCTTATCTTTTAAAATAAGAATCCGCGTTTCGCATCAATATAACTGGTAGAATAACAGTTTTATATATTATCATAAGTAATGCCACGAGTGATTTCCAAATTATCGATAAATTCACGACTCACGAAGTGATTAGTGAATTTATCTAGAGAACTTGAAAATCAAGAGTGGCATTTGTTACGACTATTTAACGAATAAAATTAAGCTGTTTACTCACAAATCATTATTTAACTATAGTTATTTTAAAATATTGATATATTTATTGTAAACGGCGATGTTTGAAAACAAATGAGAAACGATTGGTACGCTTCATCTGCTTCTTTTGTTTATCACTGCAACCAGATCATACACAATATTGTAAGAATGCTCTCTAGTGGAGAAAAAATGAAACACATCAAACTGTATATTAATTCATTTCTGATGTCGTATGATGTAAATATGACAATTATATTTTTCTGGAATGTTGTTACCTGGGAAAAAATACTTTTAAGAAAGTGCAAACAGCGGTTTCTTTTTTTGGTGGTATAATAAATTGCTACATATGTTTTATATTAACACCTGCAAGCGCTATGTGTTGACATCTATGCACTATATATATACAATCTTGTAGCCGTATTTCTTACAGGCTCAGTGACTGCAAAATAATGGTCAGACCTATTCAGAATATTAAAAAGGAGGGGATTTCTTTAATATGGTAATTATAACACTGATAAATATTTCGTGAAACATGACTCTCATTGGTTGTAAAACAGAAATCATTGAAACGTGATTGGTCATTGACTCCCATTTGGGACATGAGTTCTGAGAGAAGTTAGAACGACAAGAGTCCCTGTAATGTGTAATACCATGTATTTCCAGAATTGAGCCTATATTTAATATTTTTCTGCGCCTCATTAATTCTTTTTGTAAATATCACACATAATTAAGCTGCTTTAAAAACACGTTTAATGTTAATCGACACCTTATCTTGACCTATCTACTTGGCGCTTTCCTTCTGGACATTTTTACAAAAAATGTTCATACAAATTATCCTTTACCACACGTGCCACATGTCCTGCACATCTCTGTCTACGAGACTTAACTGTTTTTATTAGATCAGTTTTCCCATAAATATCGTGCAGTTCACACTTATAATTTTTTTCTGTGTTTTCTTATCTTTTCACCTATTTTTGTTCCAAAAATTGTCTTAAACACTTCAATCAATGTGTATTGTTCGTAATATTTTCTCCCTTCTTAAAGTGGTAACAGTAAGAATTCATTAGACTAAAAGTAAGATACATACAATGTTATTTACAAATATGGGTCGCACGGGCAGTAAGCAGTACGTGCTGTTGACAGTCCGTTACAATAAGTTGATATTTGGTAATAATATATTTAACCTTTTCACTGCATATTTTCAGCCTTTAAAACCCTCCTTGCTCAATGCAGGGAGAAATATGGAAAAAGTTTATTTAGGTTCCTAGGAGATGTCAGTATATGCCTGCTTAGTTTGAAAGCAATGCAATACGTATTACATAACTAGCAGGCGTTTGGAGTTGAGAATGGATATATACACCCATAGCACAGCAAGCATTTTCTTTGCCAACGGATATACCCGTTCGTAGCAGTGAAAAGGTTAAAACAAAAAAGAAAACACAATAATATTACAATTAGATAACAATACAAATTACATTATACATTAACTTAGTTATGTAGAATTATTAAGAATTGATGATATTATATTTTGCTACCATGTTTATTTATTCATGAATGAGTGTTGTTCTTATTTTCCGTGTTTTGTCCACAAATGCTATCAAATTTATCCAATTTCTTGGATTTACCATTAACTCGTAGCTAAATAACATATTTCGCATCCATAAAAGAATGACTCTAAGACTACAAATTATTGATTTTTGTAAAATGTAGGACAGCATTGTCTTGAGTTTCAACTATAGAAAACTCAGAATTGTAATAAATGCGACGGACTTGGGCAAGAAATTGCTTTCAGTTTTTGATGAATCTATCTGTGGAAAAAAACTGCGTGTCAAAGATAAAGACATCGCCATTAAACAGTACAGATATAATCGATGGGTTATTGTGACGTCAATTTATTTACTATCATCTGTTAAGTTGGTAGCATCGTTCATGTTTATGCCCTTTTTGATACTGGCCATTAATAACTAAATAAACAGGATGACGTCATAAAGCGAGAGGTCACTTTATTATGTGCCATTAGCCGCCAGTACAATGAAAACATCAGCCGCTCTGATAAGCAATCGGAAAATTGTTTACCCCTTTACAATTACGCCTGATTTTTATCTCCACGCAGTGATCCGAATTTTTAGTGTATACTTTTAACTTATTCAAGGATGTTATGAGAGTATTTTTGATGTACGGAACCAGTTACTTTGAGTTCTTTGTATTATGGGTCTACTGAATTTTCTTCTTCCTCTTCTTCATCACGGTTTAGGTTTATTTACTAGCCTGTTCCGGCTCCAAATTGCTGCTGTTTCCATCTTTTCCTTGGTCTTCCCAAACTTCTTCTTCCTCGTGGTGAATAGCTGTATGCTGCTTCTGGTATTCTATTCTCAGTTATCCTTGCCAAGTGGTCTTTCCAGTTTGTTCTGTACTCTACTATTGTTGTGTTTAATTTCTCTACTTTTAATTGTCTTATTTCTGTGTTATGTTTTTTGTCTGTTCTTTGATATCCTGCTATTGGTCTGAGGAATTTCATTTCAGCAGCTTGTTAATAATAATAATAATAATAATAATAATAATAATAATAATAACACTAACAATAATAATACTAAGAATAACGAATACGAAAGCGGAAAAGCGAAAAAGTGGAAAAGAGGAGAAGGGGAAAAGCTGAAAAGAGGAGAAGGGGAAAAGCTGAAAAGCAGAAAAGCGTAAGCGTAAAAGCAAAAAAGCGTATAAGCTTAAAAGCGTAAAAGCGTATAAGCGTATAAGCGTATAAGCGTATAAGCGTAAAAGCGTAAAAGCGTAAAAGCGTAAAAGCGTAAAAGCGTAAAAGCGTAAAAGCGCAAAAGCGCAAAAGCGCAAAAGCGCAAAAGCGCAAAAGCGCAAAAGCGCGCAGAGGCCTTCCTACCTTAACCGCTCGGCTACGGCGCGGGACCCTTCACATCCACATGTGTCAATCACAGAGATAGAAGATCAACAGCCAGTGTAGGGGTGACATTAGGTTAGCATGTCGAGTCCCCCAGCCGTTATAGCTGGTTCCTCAACCTGGAGCCGCTACTTATTGTAGTTACCCAATTGCCTCACGATGCTGGGTGGGCACCGGTCCCATACTGGCCGAAATTCCATGAGAAAATGTCTTCCCCCATGGAGACTCGAACCAGCGCAAGTCCGGTAGCTCTGCGCCAAGGCTTCCTACCTTAACCGCTCGGTTATGGCGCGGGACAAGAACATTTATTTTCATTTCGATATTTTCAGTCATTATATTCAACAATTTTCTAGTGGCAGATTGACAACTCTGTTACTTTTGGAGTTACGTCTAGGAATGAGCTGTCTCTTCCTTGCCCTTCTCAGTACATGTTGCCACTTGTGATTTATTGTGAGGCTGGTAACAGAGAGACGACAAATTCTGTGATTTCAAATGATCCGACCGCTTGAGCGTTCAGTGCTTAAATGACTAATTTGACAACCATGTTAAGATCTTTCACACGTGTTTATAGATTCTCCGCCCACATTTCAAGTTGAAAAATTTCAGTACGTGATCGAATGTACAGTCTTCCCCTACATCCCTTCCACAGATTCAGTAGGTCGGCGACACTAGCGCTAAATCCCTTCCCCTCCGCCCGTGCGAAGTTAACTAGTTGGTGCAATACGATAATTAGCGGATCAAAGATGATATAACTAGCTACAATGACTTTTTAAATTTAATTTTTTTATTTAAAAGCCCCACCACCATCCTCCTGGGTTTCCTCGGCCTTAATGCCCACATCCCCAGGTCTGCTCTTGTCCCTATTTATTATCTAGCGTGATTTCTTTATTTAATTGATTGTACTTTTACAGAGTGCGGCTAGTTGAAACTTAATCTAAGGTGTTTACAGTTATATTGCATTATGGTTTCTTAATCTAATTTTGTTTCTTTAAAAGTGATGCCACAACAGGCCCGGAGGCCCTTGGGGTAGTAGGAGGTTAAGGCTCCTACTTTTTCTTCGACAATCGGCACTTTATGTCAGCCGGGTTGTCAGCCCTGCGTGACGGCCGCCTTTACCCCCAGAACAAGCGTCTGGTACTCATTTCCGTTAGAGGCTGAGTCGACCCGAGGGTCATAGTGCCGCTAGAGAGTTTGGGTCAGTTTAGAAATCCTCACCCCAACGGGACTTGAACCCTCGACCTTCTGGCTTGTACTCAGTGCCTTAACCACTATGCTACGGCGTGCATTTTGTTTCTTATACAATGTAATAATAATAATAATAATAATAATAATAATAATAATAATAATAATAATAATAATAATAATAATAATATACATCAGATGGAAGTATTCTTCGTATATCTACTTAACCTAAACTTGATATTACAATTTATCAAGTATACACATTGATATATTCTAAGTTCTAATTCTACTTATTCTACCGTTGATTTCCTCGTCTTCTCTTCTCTTCTTCAGCTCGTGTGCTTAGAGCTTTTTGGGTATATTCCACGATCAACTTGTAGTTATCTTTCTGCATCCAGAACCGCAAAGGAGGAGGCCAGGCCTCGGTGCTGAGGTGCACGGCTATTTCTAGTTGTCTTCTGATAGCCGCGTGCTTGGCACAGCGGTATATCATGTGGCGCACATCGTCTGACAGTTGCATAGAGGGGAGTCGACAAGCCTCTCTCGTGCATTTCGCCTCTAAAATGTCCATGTCCTGAGAGCAATTGAGTGACGGCCTTATCCATGACATTTTCATGCGAGTTTTCACGTTTGGCAGGAATTCGTATGTTGTTCTGCCATGTATTTCGTTGTGCCAACGCTGTTGCCATTTTTCTTCGAGATGGTCTTCAAGCATTTTTTTTTTGTGGCTTCTCGCCCCTCGGGCTCTTCGTACATGTCTGGTGTAAGGATAAGGTCGTCAATGACTACAGGTTTATTGCGACTCAGGCAGTATAGGTGTATCCTTTTTTCCAGATATATATATCAATTGGTAGGACACCCGGTATTACTGGCAACGCTGCTGCGGAAGTACTTCTACTGACACGAATAAGGACATGTCTCTGGGGAGAGAAGAGTTCTCCGATGTCTCTGGATTAGGTTTCTAACCCATCCGTGGGCGGTAGCTATAATGACTGGGGGACCTGACATGTCATCTCTACACTGGCAGAATATTTGTACATATTTGTAATTAACACATGTGGATGTGAAGCCAGCAGCCGGCTAGTAGGTCAAGGGCCTTCTTGGCCTATAGCACCACGGATTGTTTGTTCTTGATTTGGTTTTTAAGATACTTCCGCATTTTACTATTTTTTTATTTGAGTTTAGAAATACATTTTAACATAAATGTTTTTATTAGGAAAACTGAAATTAATTCAGTGGTTTTCTAGAAACTTCAATGTTTACACAAAAAATCTAAAATTTTAGTACAGTACTGTTAAAAACTCACCGTAGGCAAATAAAAGTTTTTTCTAATTAATTAAATCATATTGTTTTTTACTCTTTGTATGTTGGTAACATTCTACAGTGGGATGTTTGCTTCCTTCATTCCGACAACCGGATTTCAATCATCGTTTCAAATATTTTCCTGTTAACTAACAGACAGGCACTTTGTAACCAGAGGTGCATGGCCTAGCAAACATAGCACCACTCTCATGGACAAATATTTTCAAAATATTCCCCGTACAATTAGCTGATTTCAAATCATGCTTAATGTTATTCTCCCACCTCCATTTATTAATAATAATTGGGCACTTTCTCTCTGCTATAACTAACTAACTCACTGGCACTATCGAACCCGTAAGTTCATGGCCGCGCGGATATAAGCTCTCCATATATCCCTATCATTAACTGAAATTGGGGCGCCTGGAAGGCGGGGTTACGCTCCCCCATTGATATGAGAGCTGATGATGATGATGATAATGTTGCGCCAGGAAATGACTTAAACTAATTAGGCGAATATGATATTTAATTAAATATAACATAAAACTTAAAATTTAATATGATTTTCATATTTATTGATATTGATGGCACATGGTGTTCGGGGACCATTTGGGCCTTAAACTTTGGTGACATTTATCTTACAGGTGAGTAAAAAGACCCGAAAAAACCTCACCCAGGAAACTTGTCTCGACCGTGATTCGAACCCGGGCCCGCTGCGTGGCACGGCACCAAGCTACCTCAAGGCCACAGCGGTGAGTGGGGGCTGCTATTGCCGCCGGAAGCCAAGAAGAAAAAGGAATTTGAGCTCATTTTCCTCTTTCTACTATTCTTCTTGCTAGTGAATGTAGTCAAATTATATATTTGTTGGAAATATAAACGTTTATTATAAACAAATGAATAACGTTAACAGTCTGGCCAATGTTTATACGGTAAATGCCGAAAATAATTTAGTTGAGACTACAGCAGGCCGTTACACCAATTAGGGTTTAAAATGGCGGCAAGTATGAATTTATTGTTTTATATTGTTTCAAATAAAGTTCAGTTCATTTAAAATACAGCGATTTGTTTCGTATAATGTACATTAAACTACCTTTCGGATATATTTTCGTATATACATTGTACGTGGTATACATAAGGGGCAATGGTTATACTTCCCGCACTAGGTAGGTAATTTATAATATTGCAGTATAGTTATTTATAGGTTGGCAACCCCAAAATATAGGAAATTGAACTTTCAATTATGGTCGTCATTTCTGCAAGTACAACAGAACGCACCATTGTGCAAAAAATCGTTTGGAGCCGAGCTGTCCAATGAACCTGGGGGGCCACAAACATATTTTGAGATCGGGTAGGGGGCCGAAGATTGAAATTAAGATATTGATCTTCTTCTTCTTCTTCTTCCTTTCCAGGATTAAGTCAATGCGAACTGTTCCGTTCTGAACCCCATCGTTTCCTCGGCCTACCCAATGATCTTTTTCCACGGGGTTTATAGGTGTTGAGCGTTTTGAGTAATCTTGTATTGTCAATTCTGTCCAAATGTTCCTTCCATCGGTATTTGTGCTCTTCTAGTTTATCGAGTATTGAAAATATCTCCAGTTCATTTTTTATTGATTCATTATGTAATCTATCCATGCGTGTACATCCTTTTATGGATCTTAAAAACGTCATTTTTCCTTCGATGTCTGTGATTTTTTTAATTGTAAGTACCCAAGATTCAGATCCATACAAAAGAACAGGAACAGCCGTAATTTTATAAAACCTGAGTGTCTCTTAGAGTCTTTCGGAGGGTTCTTCTTATGGTGCCACACATCATTTGATATCGGTTTAATTTACTATGCATATCCCAATCATAGGTATGTGCTATATCTAAACCGATCCGATTGAGGGTCTTTCCACTTTTCAGCGGTTGCCCTTTTACCAGCCGGCTGCTGGCCCTTCACATCCACATGTGTCAATCACAGAGGTAGATGATCAACAGCCAGTGTAGGGATGTCATGTGGTTAGCATGTCGAGTCCCCCAGCCGTTATAGCTTGTTCCTCAACCTGGAGCCGCTACTTATTGTAGCTACCCAATTGCCTCACGATGCTGGGTGGGCACCGGTCCCATACTGGCCGAAATACCATGAGAAAATGTGTTCCCCCATGGAGACTCGAACCAGCGCAAGTCCCGTAGCTCTGCGCCAAGGCTTCCTACCTTAACACCTCGGCTACGGCGCGGGACTGCTATATCTGAACCAAGATAGTTAAAGTGTGCTATCTGTTCTATTCTTTCACTATTGAATACTAGGGAGCGGATTTTTATGTAATAAAATATAAGATTGCAATGCACATAGTATATATTATTCAACTGTTTGTGTGTGAAACGAAAACAAAAGAAAGTCATAAGTCTTACTTCTCATTATACTATTCAACTGTTTGTTTGTGAAACAAGATAAAAGACAGTCAAAAGTCTTACTTCTCATTATACTATTCAACTGTTTGTGTGTGAAACAAGATAAAAGACAGTCAAAAGTCTTACTTCTCATTATACTATTCAACTGTTTGTTTGTGAAACAAGATAAAAGACAGTCAAAAGTCTTACTTCTCATTATACTATTCAACTGTTTGTTTGTGAAACAAGATAAAAGACAGTCAAAAGTCTTACTTCTCATTATACTATTCAACTGTTTGTGTGTGAAACAAGATAAAAGACAGTCAAAAGTCTTACTTCTCATTATACTATTCAACTGTTTGTGTGTGAAACAAGATAAAAGACAGTCAAAAGTCTTACTTCTCATTATACTATTCAACTGTTTGTTTGTGAAACAAGATAAAAGACAGTCAAAAGTCTTACTTCTCATTATACTATTCAACTGTTTGTGTGTGAAACAAGATAAAAGACAGTCAAAAGTCTTACTTCTCATTATACTATTCAACTGTTGTGTGTGAAACAAGATAAAAGACAGTCAAAAGTCTTACTTCTCATTATACTATTCAACTGTTTGTTTGTGAAACAAGATAAAAGACAGTCAAAAGTCTTACTTCTCATTATACTATTCAACTGTTGTTTGTGAAACAAGATAAAAGACAGTCAAAAGTCTTACTTCTCATTATACTATTCAACTGTTTGTTTGTGAAACAAGATAAAAGACAGTCAAAGTCTTACTTCTCATTATACTATTCAACTGTTTGTTTGTGAAACAAGATAAAAGACAGTCAAAAGTCTTACTTCTCATTATACTATTCAACTGTTTGTGTGTGAAACAAGATAAAAGACAGTCAAAAGTCTTACTTCTCATTATACTATTCAACTGTTGTTTGTGAAACAAGATAAAAGACAGTCAAAAGTCTTACTTCTCATTATACTATTCAACTGTTTGTGTGTGAAACAAGATAAAAGACAGTCAAAAGTCTTACTTCTCATTATACTATTCAACTGTTTGTTTGTGAAACAAGATAAAAGACAGTCAAAAGTCTTACTTCTCATTATACTATTCAACTGTTTGTGTGTGAAACGAAAACAAAAGAAAGTCATAAGTCTTACTTCTCATTATACTATTCAACTGTTTGTTTGTGAAACAAGATAAAAGACAGTCAAAAGTCTTACTTCTCATTATACTATTCAACTGTTTGTGTGTGAAACAAGATAAAAGACAGTCAAAAGTCTTACTTCTCATTATACTATTCAACTGTTTGTTTGTGAAACAAGATAAAAGACAGTCAAAAGTCTTACTTCTCATTATACTATTCAACTGTTTGTTTGTGAAACAAGATAAAAGACAGTCAAAAGTCTTACTTCTCATTATACTATTCAAATGTTTGTTTGTGAAACAAGATAAAAGACAGTCAAAAGTCTTACTTCTCATTATACTATTCAACTGTTTGTTTGTGAAACAAGATAAAAGACAGTCAAAAGTCTTACTTCTCATTATACTATTCAACTGTTTGTGTGTGAAACAAGATAAAAGACAGTCAAAAGTCTTACTTCTCATTATACTATTCAACTGTTTGTTTGTGAAACAAGATAAAAGACAGTCAAAAGTCTTACTTCTCATTATACTATTCAACTGTTTGTTTGTGAAACAAGATAAAAGACAGTCAAAAGTCTTACTTCTCATTATACTATTCAACTGTTTGTGTGTGAAACAAGATAAAAGACAGTCAAAAGTCTTACTTTTCATTGTACTATTCAACTGTTTGTTTGTGAAACAAGATAAAAGACAGTCAAAAGTCTTACTTCTCATTGTACTATTCAACTGTTTGTTTGTGAAACAAGATAAAAGACAGTCTAAAGTCTTACTTCTCATTGTACTATTCAACTGTTTTGTTTGTGAAACAAGATAAAGACAGTCAAAAGTCTTACTTCTCATTGTACTATTCAACTGTTTATGTGTGAAACAAGATAAAAGACAGTCAAAAGTCTTACTTCTCATTGTACTATTCAACTGTTTATGTGTGAAACAAGATAAAAGACAGTCAAAAGTCTTACTTCTCATTGTACTATTCAACTGTTTATGTGTGAAACAAGATAAAAGACAGTCAAAAGTCTTACTTCTCATTATACTATTCAACTGTTTGTTTGTGAAACAAGATAAAAGACAGTCAAAAGTCTTACTTCTCATTATACTATTCAACTGTTTGTTTGTGAAACAAGATAAAAGACAGTCCAAAGTCTTACTTCTCATTATACTATTCAACTGTTTGTGTGTGAAACAAGATAAAAGACAGTCAAGTCTTACTTCTCATTATACTATTCAACTGTTTGTTTGTGAAACAAGATAAAAGACAGTCAAAAGTCTTACTTCTCATTATACTATTCAACTGTTTGTTTGTGAAACAAGATAAAAGACAGTCAAAAGTCTTACTTCTCATTATACTATTCAACTGTTTGTTTGTGAAACAAGATAAAAGACAGTCAAAAGTCTTACTTCTCATTATACTATTCAACTGTTTGTTTGTGAAACAAGATAAAAGACAGTCAAAATCTTACTTCTCATTATACTATTCAACTGTTTGTTTGTGAAACAAGATAAAAGACAGTCAAAAGTCTTACTTCTCATTATACTATTCAACTGTTTGTTTGTGAAACAAGATAAAAGACAGTCAAAAGTCTTACTTCTCATTATACTATTCAACTGTTTGTGTGTGAAACAGATAAAAGACAGTCAAAAGTCTTACTTCTCATTATACTATTCAACTGTTTGTTTGTGAAACAGATAAAAGACAGTCAAAAGTCTTACTTCTCATTATACTATTCAACTGTTTGTTTGTGAAACAAGATAAAAGACAGTCAAAAGTCTCTTACTTCTCATTATACTAATTCAACTGTTTGTTGAAACAAGATAAAGACAGTCAAAAGTCTTACTTTTCATTGTACTATTCAACTGTTTGTTTGTGAAACAAGATAAAAGACAGTCAAAAGTCTTACTTCTCATTGTACTATTCAACTGTTTGTTTGTGAAACAAGATAAAAGACAGTCTAAAGTCTTACTTCTCATTGTACTATTCAACTGTTTGTTTGTGAAACAAGATAAAAGACAGTCAAAAGTCTTACTTCTCATTGTACTATTCAACTGTTTGTTTGTGAAACAAGATAAAAGACAGTCAAAAGTCTTACTTCTCATTGTACTATTCAACTGTTTGTTTGTGAAACAAGATAAAAGACAGTCAAAAGTCTTACTTCTCATTGTACTATTCAACTGTTTGTTTGTGAAACAAGATAAAAGACAGTCTAAAGTCTTACTTCTCATTATACTATTCAACTGTTTGTGTGTGAAACAAGATAAAAGACAGTCAAAAGTCTTACTTCTCATTGTACTATTCAACTGTTTATGTGTGAAACAAGATAAAAGACAGTCAAAAGTCTTACTTCTCATTGTACTATTCAACTGTTTATGTGTGAAACAAGATAAAAAGACAGTCAAAAGTCTTACTTCTCATTGTACTATTCAACTGTTTATGTGTGAAACAAGATAAAAGACAGTCAAAAGTCTTACTTCTCATTGTACTATTCAACTGTTTATGTGTGAAACAAGATAAAAGACAGTCAAAAGTCTTACTTCTCATTGTACTATTCAACTGTTTATGTGTGAAACAAGATAAAAGACAGTCAAAAGTCTTACTTCTCATTGTACTATTCAACTGTTTATGTGTGAAACAAGATAAAAGACAGTCAAAAGTCTTACTTCTCATTATACTATTCAACTGTTTATGTGTGAAACAAGATAAAAGACAGTCAAAGGTCTTACTTCTCATTGTACTATTCAACTGTTTATGTGTGAAACAAGATAAAAGACAGTCAAAAGTCTTACTTCTCATTATACTATTCAACTGTTTATGTGTGAAACAAGATAAAAGACAGTCAAAAGTCTTACTTCTCATTGTACTATTCAACTGTTTATGTGTGAAACAAGATAAAAGACAGTCAAAAGTCTTACTTCTCATTATACTATTCAACTGTTTGTTTGTGAAACAAGATAAAAGACAGTCATAAATCTAACTTCTCATTATACTACGTTGCAATCTGAACTTTTATTACATAAAAATCCGCTCCCTATCGATTACCATTTTGCTCTGTCTGGTAGTTTGCCCTGGAAACCTTAACATAAGCATCTGAACTTGAGACTTTAAGATAAGTTATGCATCGTCATCTAATAAGTCCATTCACGAACTTAGGTCATTTGTTGACCTGTTTCGGTCTCAATAGGAACAGCATCCAAAAGACTTTTGAATGGACGTCCTAGTCTGCTTCTTCCTGCAAGTTGGTATCTCAACATATGCTTTTGGGTATCCTGTGATCCTATATTCGATTAACAAGTTGCATCCATCTTGACTTGTGACAAGAAATATTGTTTTCTAATTTCCTTTTTGAAATGCCCCAGGTTGTGTTTCGACATTCCTGGTGTTCTCTCCTGGCAAGGCGTACTTGTAACCCACTTCTGAGGTTCGGGCGCCTGGAAGGTGGGGTTACGTTACCCCGATGATATAATGGGTGATGATGATGATGATAGTGGTGCGCCAGGAGAGTCCTTAATCCTAAGCTTAATCTAAGATGAATATGAATGATGATGATTGCGATGGCCATATGATTTCGGGGACCGTTTGGGCCTAACGTTTTCATGACATTTGCCTTACAGGTGAGGAAGAACCTCGATAAAAACCTTACCCTGAAAAACTGTCCCGGGTCCGTTGCGTGACAAGGCAGCATGCTACCTCGAGACCACAGCGGTGGACCATTATTATTACTATTATTATTATTATTATTATTATTATTATTATTATTATTATTATTATTATTATTATTATTATTATTATTATACTAATGTTAAGATATCAACCCGCAGGAAGAAGAAGACCAGGACGTCCACTCAAAAGACTTCTGGATGGTGTTTCTCTTGAGGCCGAAACAGGTCAACAAATGGCCTAAATTCGTGAATGTACTATGATGATGATGATATTATTATTATTATTATTATTATTATTACGCCTAAATTATTATACAATGCTAAAAACCTAAACAGATATTTGAATTTCTGCTACAAAGCATTCTGTTATCATCATTCAGGGATTAAGCTTGTTGGCTCGTTCCGGTTTCATGAAAGCATTTTATTATATGGGTCCGAAACTTGGACAGTAAGTAGAAAATAGCCAACAAGCTGTTAGCAGTAGAAGTTGATTTTTTGGAGTCGATCGACAAGAATTGCAAGAAGGGATAACGTCATAAACAGCAAAATAAGGGGAATTATGCAGGTTGAAAAAAAAATTATTAGAAGAAATAGAAAAAAACACTTTTGAAATGGTATGGACACCTCATAAGAATGAAAGAAGTGAAAGAGGCAGACCTAGAGAGCGTTGGATAGATGGAATGAGGAGAAGTATGGAATCTAGAGATTTAAGGAAAGATGATGCTTTATACAGGAACCTCTGGCGACAAATCACTTTGGGTTGAAGGAGAAACATTGTATTGTGGAATAGTCATAATAAAAATATTATTATTGTTATTATTATTATTATTATTATTATTATTATTATTATTATTATTATTTTCTTTTTTTATTGCGGATGAGCCCATGTAGGACTACGCTAAGTACTTAGAGGCGTTTCCATTTGAGCCCAAATTTCTTTCATTCTTTTGCTATGAGCTTGTTTTCTATCATCTGTCCAAGTTGTTCCAGTTTTTTTCTTCGGTTTGTCCTCTTGGTCAACTGGCCACTTATTCACCTTAATTCTAAATACATCTCTGTTTGGGATATCTTCTTTAGTAATTCCTGCCAATTTTAAGTCCTTTTTGACTGCATCAATCCACTTCATAGTATCCACTGGAGCTTTACTTCTGTTTTCGTAGAATTCCTTTATCTGTTTTGTAAGCCTATTTGAGTTCATTCGTTTAATATGGCCATAAAAGGTTAACCTTTGTTTTCTAATATCACTATGAATGTCTGTATATATTTATATTTCCTTTTTACTTCTGAGTCTAAATGCTTCACCTATGACTTGTTGACCTAAAACTTTTATTATAATTTTGCATTCTTTTTTTCACTATATTTTCGATATATTTTTTTTCTGTTCAAAATTAATGTTTCCTAAGAACTTTATTCTCAAATACTCGTAATCTCCTTTCCTCCCTTAAAGTAAGAGTCCATGTTTCGCACCCATACAGTGTAACTGGTAGAATAATAGTTTTATATATTTTCAGCTTAACGTTTTTTGAAAGGAGTTGGGACATCAAGAGTCTGCAATGCATAATAACACGCATTTCCAGAATTGAGCCTATGTTTAATTTTTTGTACATCTCATTCCTATTTGTGATTATTGTTCCTAGGTATTTGAATTCAGCCACTTCCTCAAAATTTCCCTCATTTGTCATTACCTGTCCATTTCCATTATATAATGTATTTCTACGTGTGGCCATATGTTTAGTTTTACTGATGTTTACTTCCAATCCTAAGTTCTTAGTGTTACTCAGTAGTGTGTGCGTGTTGTCCTTTAGTATCTCCTCGCTATCGGCCAGTAGTACTACATCATCAGCATAAACTAACAGCTTATTAATACCATTGAGTTGTATTATTATTATTATTATTATTATTATTATTATTATTATTATTGTTATTATATACATGTAATTATTTGATTGACTTGAATATATCTTGCTGTAAGTATAAATTAATATTGTGGTGGATTTTTTTACTCTTTCTCATAGAAGACTTGAGTTAGAATGGAGTTTAAATGTGGATTAAAAACCAGATTAACATATACGACGTAAAATCAATAAAACATCGAAACCTAAATCAGATATAAAAAAAGAAAACACAAAAACCACAAAAAAAAGCGGAGGAATAATACAGGTTTAATGTGCCTGTTCCGTAAACAGACAGCTCAGTATTTCAAAATGCTAAGCAGTTTTTTTTCCCGCCCCCCCCCCCACCACCCACTGTGCAATATAATATGTGGAATACAAAGTTAGAGTTTGAGCGTGTTTTTTTTTTCTAGAGCGAGGTTTATGGGAGTGCGATGTATCCGCACACAGGAAATCCCCTAATTTCTCCCTCTGCTGCTGTCCATACGACATGCGAATTAATCGAGGCAGTTAAACCAACCCTCCACCCTGCAGTTTCTAACTGATTATGACAAACTGGACGCAACTCCTCGGAGCCAGCATTTTTTATATAGGGTAAACATACCTATTGTTTACACTGACCTAGTTTAGTTAGGAAAATCACAGCTGAGAGATATTAAGCTATACAGTGTGTGTCACAAGTTCAGGTTAATACTTGAGAAATGTACTCACTTAATAAGTATCATCTGCCACACCCTGGACACTTTTAAATCCGGTTTGTTCAATTACACCTTTTCTCAATACTTATAAAATCTATTCTAATACACCGTTGAGGTTATGTAATTAAATATTAAAAATATAAAATATGGATAACTTTGAAGGTACAGTAAAGTAAAGTGATCCCACAACAGGTCCGGAGACCCTTGGGGTAGTAGGAGGTTAGGGCTCCCACTTTTTCTAGACAATCGGCACTTTATGTTAGCCGGGTTGTCAGCCCTGCGTGACGGCCGCCTTTACCCCCAGAACAAGCGTCTGGTACTCATTTCCGTTAGAGGCTGAGTCGACCCCAGGGCCATAGTGCCGCCAGAGGGTTTGGGTCAGTTTAAAAATCCTGACCCTAACGGGACTTGAACCCTTGACCATCCGGCTTGTAGCTCAGTGCCTTAACCACTACGCTACGGCGTGCCCCAATTGAAGGTATAGGCAAAGAGAATATAAAACATAGAATTGAATTGAGTAGCAAAATAATATCATCGTTAAATTTCATACGGTGGGATAAGCATATTTGGAAAGACACAAAAAATATATTGGTAAAACATTGGTGGAATCTGTTGCAATGTATGGAAGTGACGTATAGACAATCAATAAGTACTACAAGAATAGACTAATAGCTCTAGAAGTGGATTATTTACGCAGAAGTGCCAGAAAGTCAAAATTACAACATGTCACAAATAAGAAAATTATAAATATAATGGAAGCAGAAGAAAGCATAATTAAAAGAATCGAGGAGATTTAATTAAAGTGGTTAGGACATGTTTTAAGAATGGAAGATGAGCGATGGCCAAAGCAACTATATCAATGGCAACCGATCAGAAGGAGGAAAAGAGGGAGACCGAAGCTAACATGGAAGGGAAACCTGAAGACATTAATGCAAGCAAGAGGGCTAAGCATTGAAGATGCCCAAGATCGTAGGCTTCGGAGGTTTGGCACGGGAAGACGCCAGCAGCTGTAAAAACCCGAAGATAGATAGATAGATATAAAATTAGTACCTGATAAATCAGTCATCCTCAACTGAAATAAAGTTCTGTTAGAAAACTTCAGGTAGTTAAAAATATGAAGGCCTTTCAAAACCATGGTTCATCTTCTGCTTTTCAACGTGTACTAATGTTGTATAAATTGTACGACGCGTTTAGGTCTACGGGTGTGTTCTCGTTGAGCATGTTTGTATTCTCAGCCTCTTTTAAAATTTCTATGTCTTCTAGGATGCTGTTGTTTTTAACTACTTGACGACGTTTTCTAATAGAGCTTTATTTTAGTTGAGAAGGACTGATTTATCAGGTACCAATTTTATATTTTTAATATTTTACTCCCTTTCTGATATGCTAAATACTTTTATCTCTGCCAAATAATTCAATTTATAGTCTCTCTTTGGTTCAAAAAATTGTTTACAATCTGTTGCACAGTGTTTGACAAGAAAGTATCGTTCTTCACCTTCCTTCTCCTTAAATGCGTGCGTCATTTTTCGTTACTCTTAGACCTAAAATGGTTGACCTCTAAATATTGTCGTTCCACGCCTTAGCCTAGTGGTCAAGACAACATGTCTTGGCGCAGAGGTACGAAATTTGACGCTGATTCGAGTCTTAATGGGGGAAAAAATTTTCTCATCGAATGTCGGTAGGAATTCATCCATGTCATGCAGTCATACAAGTGTTATGCTTTAATGCTTTCCAACAACAAATCAATTTTAATGGAAAAATGTTACAAGTTGTGATGAGGTTTACTATGTGAAATTATATTAATGCGGAGTTGTGGTGTTTGTTTATTTATATGTTAAATTAATGCATATTTTGTTAAGGGTTGGTATTCTTGGAATGTGCGTGTTGGTAAACCTGTGTCATTAGATGATTTGTCATGAAAGTTTTGCACGTAACAAATTAAGTTGTTAAGCCTGACATCGCTGCAATTTGTTGTTAAATTTTGTACACACACGCAGCAGAAATTACTCCAACATACCAACTATTAACAACATGCACAGGGCTACATTTCAACTCGAATTCCACCAAATTTTAATTACGTTATTATTAATTAACTCTCACATCGCGAAATATTATCTAGTCCGAATTATAAATAAATATATATATATATATATATATATATATATATATATATATATAAGCTCCTCATATACCCCTAATGTGTTATCAGCAAAAGGGGACAAATGAGTGCTTCAAGGCTCTGTCTTAGGACTTCTATTACTTACTTTGTATACAAATGATATATGTCGACCGTGGTGGGCTAGTTGTAATGTTCCTTTCCTCTTATTAGCTGAAAATTAATTAAGTGAAGTCGATGAATTATTGTGAAATAAAGTGGAGTGATTTTGGAAATTTTATGTAAACATCTTTGAAATTAATTTAAACAAATTTTGCTTGAATACGAAAAAATGATATCCGAAAAAATATATTATACCATAATTGTTTACATTTCACAGCAAAGATAATTGAAATTAATTGAAGAGTAGCGGGATTTGAACCCAGCGTGTTGCAAGGAGATTGAATTGGTTTTGTGTTTGTAATTCTAAGTGCAGATGGATTATAATTTTGATAAGACAGTCATCCGCCATCAGATCGTGTTTTCATTAATATTCATGAACCCCATCTGCATATCCCTTCACCAACTTCATCAGACGCAAAGATAACACGCTCTGTATTCTTCAGATACCAAATAATAAACAACTCATTCTACTAGGGTAAACTGTGTCTATTTCATAAAACAGGAAATTTCGTTTACAACAACTCTGTATATAAGTGGGCATAGTTTAATAAGCGTGTATAAAAAAATATATAGTACTAGCTAATGCTCGTGGTTCGCTGCTACGCCTAATTTAATTAAATAAGTCTATATATTATTATGTCCACCGCTGTGGTCTCGAGGTAGCGTGCTGCCTTGTCACGCAGCGGGCCCGGGTTCGATCCCCGGTCGCGACAGTTTTTCTGGATGAGGTTTTTATCGGGGTTCTTCCTCACCTGTAAGACAAATGTCAGGAAAACTTTAAGGCCCAAACGGTCCCCGAAATCATATGGCCATCATCATAATCATCATCCTTTTCCTTATCATCATCATCATCATCCTTCACCGGTGTGGAAAGCAACGGGAAGCTACCACACTTACAATTTCCTAGTAAAGCTGCAAGCATGCCATGAAAATGCTATGATTGCAGTGAAGGACCTGCCTTCGGGCAGAATTACTATGGATGGATATATAATTATGTTTAGTTTAATAATTAGATATAATAAAGGGTTAATGAAATTGTTTGATAAGCGGATAGATGCTGTCCTCTCACCGTGGGGTCCCCAGATCGAGTCTCAATCACTCTATGTGGAGCTTCGGCAGGTTTCTCCCGTTTTCTCCTGCCACAAATTTAATGCCGCCGTTTCTCCATACTCATCTGATATATTTCGTGTCATTTTATTCATCCGCCCACGTGATGATGCGTCAGGAATGGTCAGCTGGCACCCTTGTCCTTCACAGACCTATATTAATATGGGGACTTTATTTCATCTCATTCCTTGACCCGACCCTGAGTAGGACATGAGTCGAGGATTATTATTATTATTATTATTATTATTATTATTATTATTATTATTATTATTATTATTATTATTATTATTATTATTATTATTATTATTATTATTATTATTATTATTATACAAGACAATGACAGTTCCTATTATTACTTATGGTTTCGAAACATGGAGAGTGACAACACAACAATCTGCCAGAATACAAGCTGCTGAAATGAAATTCCTCAGACCAATAGCAGGATATCAAAGAACAGGCAAAAAACATAACACAGAAGTAAGACAACATCTAAAAGTAGAGGAATTAAACACAACAATAGTGAAATACATAAGAAACTGGAAATAACAGTTGGAAAGTTTGACTGAATACCAAAAGCAGCATACAGCTATCCACCACAAGGAAGAAGAAGTTTGGGAAGATCAGAGAAAATATGGAAACAGCAGCAATTTGGAGCCGGAACAGGCTAGTAAATAAGCCTAAACCGTGATGAAGATTATTATTATTATTATTATTATTATTATTATTATTATTATTATTATTATTATTATTATTATTATTATTATTATTATTATGATCGCGGTGAACTAGTGGTTATGCTCCTTGCCTCTAGTCCCGAGGATCGCGGGTTCAAACCCGGCCGTGGTCGATGGATTTTTTAGGACGGAAAAATCCAAGGAGCAAGTCCTCCGGGAGGGACTTTAAGTCGTGGGTCCCGAGTCTGAAGATTTTCAGGCTCGTAAAAGATCCTCAAACCTGAATGAAAAGGCCACTAAGCAAAATTTACCGAATTTTCCCGTCCTAGTACTACCTTGGTTTCCTAGATGTCAGTATGAGGCGGAACGCTGACCACGTACCGCTCAAAATGACGTCTATACGAAAACAAGTGTAACTAAATTAGTATGGTTCAAATTCTTCCCTGTAGGGTTAGAGCGCCTAAATCTCTGTAAAGGGAAAACATAGGCTTACTTTTTCTTTATTATTATTATTATTATTATTATTATTAATATTATTATAATCATTATTATTATTATTATTATTATTATTATTATTATTATTATTATTATTATTATTATTACTTTCTTACTTACTCACTGGCACTATCGAACCCGTAGGTTCATGGCCGCGCGGACATAAGCTCTCCATACATCCCTATCCTGAGCTAATGCTTTCCAATCATTCCCTGTATAATCTACTTCCCTCAAATCATAGTTAATGTTGTTCTCCCACCTCATTCTTGGTCTACCAACTGGGCGTTTTCCTTCTGGCTTTCCTACAAGAAGTTTCCATGCACGTCTTTCATTCCCCATACGCGCAACATGTCCTGCCCATCGCAGTCTACGGGACTTAACTGTTCTTATTATATCTGGCTTCCTATAAAGACCATGTAGTTCATTGTTATGTAGTCTTCTCCATTCACCTGTCTGTTCATCTCTCTTTGGTCCAAAAACTTTCCTAAGAACTTTATTCTCAAATACTCGTAATCTCCTTTCCTCCCTTAAAGCAAGAGTCCATGTTTCGCACCCATATAATATAACTGGTAGAATAATAGTTTTATATATTTTCAGCTTAGCGTTTTTTGAAAGGAGTTGGGACATCAAAAGTCTCTGCAATGCATAATAGCAATCGCATTTCCAGAATTAAGCCTATGTTTAATTTCTTTGTGCATCTCATTCCTATTTGTGATTATTGTTCCTAGGTATTTGAATTCAGCCAATTCCTCAAATTTCCCTCATTTGTCATTAGCTGTCCATTTCCATTATATAATGTATTTCTACGTGTGACCATATATTTAGTTTTATTGATATTTACTTCCAGTCCTAATTTCTTAGTGTTACTCAATAGTGTGTGCGTGTTGGCCTTTAGTATCTCCTCGCTATCGGCCAGTAGTACCACATCATCAGCATAAACTAACAGCTTATTAATACCATTCAGTTGTAAGCCTTCCTTGATTCTCTAAAGATTTAATGGCATGCTCAAGTACAAAATTAAATAGTAGAGGAGATAGTGCATCTCCTTGCTTCAACCCATTCTGGATTTCAAAAGTGTCTGAAAACTGTTTGCCTACACGCACCCTACTCGTTGAGCCATTTAGACACATTCGTATAAGTCTAACTAACTTTTTAGGAATTCCGAACTCCAGCAGGATACTATATAACTTCTCCCTCTTAATTGAATCATATGCTTTTTTGAAGTCTACATATAGTTGATGTACAGTACCATTATATTCCCATTTCTTTTCTAAAATCTGTCTTATACTAAAAATCTGATCTGTTGTAGACCTGTTTCTTCTAAATGCACATTGATGATCTCCTAGAATGTCATCAATATAGGGAGCAAGTCTGCTTACTAATATATTTGTTAGAATTTTGTACGAAGTTGAAAGTAATGAGATGCCCCTATAGTTGTTGCAATCAGTTTTATCTCCTTTCTTATAAATTGGTACGATAATTGATTCCTTCCATTCATCTGGAAGAGCTTCTTTTTCCCAAATCATACTAAGCAACCAGCGTATCTTGTCCATCAATTTTTCTCCCCCTGATTTTATCAGTTCTGCTGGGATCTCATCTGAACCTGATGCTTTATACATCTTCAATTTTTCAATTGCCATTTCAACCTCTAATGCACTTGGCTCTGCGACTAGCATTTCTGCTGTCTGTAACTTATCCTCCTCAATGTCCTGTTCTGTATGTACATTTAATAGCTGATTAAAATAACTTTTCCATCTATTTAATATACACTTGGAATCTGCACTCATATCCCCATTTTCATTCCGAATTATGTTTGTTCTAGCCTGAAACCCTTTCTTCTCTATACTAATTCCCTGATATAATTCTCTAATGTTCCTATTTTTTGCATTCATTTCAAGATCATTAATCTTCTCTCTCAAATATTCCCTCTTTTTACTCTTTAGTAACTTGGTGGTTTCCCGTCTAACACTACCAAATTGCTCTAAATTTACCTCATTATTATTATTATTATTATTATTATTATTATTATTATTATTACTTACTCACTTACTCACTGGCACTATCGAACCCGTAGGTTCATGGCCGCGCGGACATAAGCTCTCCATACATCCCTATCCTGAGCCAATGCTTTCCAATCATTCCCTGTATAATCTACTTCCCTCAAATCATAGTTAATGTTGTTCTCCCACCTCATTCTTGGTCTACCAACTGGGCGTTTTCCTTCTGGCTTTCCTACAAGAAGTTTCCATGCACGTCTTTCAGTCCCCATACGCGCAACATGTCCTGCCCATCGCAGTCTACGAGACTTAACTGTTCTTATTATATCTGGCTTCCTATAAAGACCATGTAGTTCATTGTTATGTAGTCTTCTCCATTCACCTGTCTGTTCATCTCTCTTTGGTCCAAAAATTTTCCTAAGAACTTTATTCTCAAATACTTGTAATCTCCTTTCCTCCCTTAAAGTTTCTTTATTATTATTATTATTATTATTATTATTATTATTATTATTATTATTATTATCATCATCGTTATCATCATTATTATCATTATCATTATTATTATCATCATTATCATTATTATTATTATTATTATCATTTTCATAATTATTATCATTATTATAATTATTATTATTATTATTATTATTATTATTATCATTATTATCATTATTATTATCATTATTATTATTATCATTATTATTATTATCATTATCATTATTATCATTATCATCATTATCATTATTATCATTATCATTATTATTATCATTATTATTATTATCATTATTATTATCATTATTATTATTATTATCATCATTATTATTATTAGGGGCACGCCGTAGCGTAGTGGTTAAGGCACTGAGCTACAAGCCGGAGGGTCGAGGGACAAGTCCCGGGTCAGGATTTTTAAACTGACCCAAACCCTCTGGCGGCACCATGGCCCTGGGGTCGACTCAGCCTCTAACGGAAATGAGTACCAGACGCTTGTTCTGGGGGTAAAGGCGGCCGTCACGCAGGGCTGACAACCCGGCTGACATAAAGTGCCGATTGTCTAGAAAAAGTGGGAGCCTTAACCTCCTACTACCCCAAGGGCCTCCGGGCCTGTTGTGGGATCACTTTACTTTACTATCATTATTATTATTATTATTATCATTATTATTATTATCATTATCATTATCATCATTATCATTATTATCATTATCATTATTATTATCATTATTATTATCATTATTATTATTTAGCTCTGTCCTTAATTAAGGCTGGTGACGTCTGTACTAATCAACATCGAATGGAGATTTTTTTTGTGTAAACCAATACTTTGCAGCGCATAAAAAAAAGTTAGAATATTTGTGAGGAAAACAAGTGAATGTTAGAGTTCATGATTGAGGCAGGAGTTTTTTTATTCACAAAGTGAAACCTACAATATGTGAAGCTGCCTGGTAATTAATTGCAGTAGCCTGGCATCCATTACAACACAGTTCCATTGTCGTATACAATACATATCAAGTGGATTTTTTAATATATCGGCTAAAAGGACATTGGAAGAATCCATTTCGTCCTTTTTGATATTCATTTTTATATACAAAGTTCATATCAATAACCATACATGGAAAACCACATTTCTTCGAATTGCAAAAGTAATTTAATTTTTTAATTTATTGTTAATTTTGTTTTATATTTTGTTTTTATTGTGTTTTACATTTCATATTTTTTTAAACGAACTCAAAACGCAAAAGAAATAATAATAATAATAATAATAATAATAATAATAATTTTTATTTATATACAGATTTTTAATGTTTACACATATTTCTGTACATAAAGTTCTTGTTCTCATTCCATTTCTTTTTTTTTACATCCACGAGTTTCGAGGTCTTCCTTTCTTTCTTCTTTCTGGTGGACACCATTTCAATCTTTTCCTGGGTAACGTTTCTTATTGCATACGTCGTAAGTACTTACATTTTGACAGAGTGTATCTTTCTAAAATTGCCATCGCTGCCATTAGAGAATCAATTTCAATTTTAAGAAACCATATTTACAAAATTTCTACTTTATAGAATATACTTCAATTACAGTTTGACATTTTTTAATGTATTTACAAAATGTATTTCACAATTTCAATAATTAATTGTATCACATTGTGCTTGAGACAATCCTCTAATGAGGAAAGTCATATATATATATATATATATATATATAATAAAAGTATTATTATTATTATTATTATTATTATTATTATTATTATTATTATTACTACTACTACAATATATTGCTACGATTTGTGATTGTAACAAACAAATTTGTTAGAAGCAAGTTATTAAATAATATTTCCAGGGATAACATTTATAGAAATTTCTGGAATGGGAAGAACGGTTTACGTTGAACTTTATGATAGATTGAGTTGCAGACCCCAGATAGCTGTCACTTGTTAATAACAATAAAACTTGATATAATTTAAATCATTTTCTAACGTGACGAGAAACAAATGAAATTTATTGTTCCGGGAGAAAAAAAAACAATAGAATGACGGTTGAAAACGATATAATTGAATAAGAAATAGGGCTTGTTTGAGATTAAAATATGAAAAGTTGAAGAAAGCATTTATACTCTTTTGAAATTTAATCTTCTTTCTTTACAAGTTAGAAGAAAATATGACAGTTGAAATGAGAAGGCAAACATTTGCAAGAAGTTTCTTGTTTCTGCTTTCATTGCTAACTTTAATGTACGTGGAATGATTTAGGACTTTGTTTCGTTGTAGATAAATGAAATTTTGTTTCTGTACATTCTTCATTTTGTTCTAACATCGAAAACAACTGAAACGCGGAGAATTAAAAGAACAAAATTTAATTCAGCGTCTTCATTTGTTATTATCTTTAGAAATTGTAAGTTAGAATGTTTTATTACGTAATATTTTATTCTTCATACGTCACATAAATTTAGAGAAACAATGTAAAAAAGCTCTTTAATTTCATTCTTGCCTATATGTATTGTTAAGATACTCTAAATTAAAAGTGGTAATACATAAATGCATCAATTATTATTTATTACACTAATTCCGACCTAAGTTCCAGTTCTATTGTAAACAATCATGTGTAAGTTATTACGTACCGATAGATTCTATTTTTGGAACCGTGGCGCTACTTTTACCCACCATATGACTGAATTATGTACGGAACTGTCACTTTGATAAAAATATTCTTCTTAGGTAACAAGATAATATGATACCAATTACACTGGTCAACATGATTTTTGTCTCATGAGTACCAATAGTTGTATTAAATGCAGTTTTTATCGTGTTTTCGAATATGTATTTGGAATTTCTCCATCACCCACATATTCTTTTTTATTTCAATTTCAATGAATGGATTTAAATAATTATTTTTTTATAAACGTTTTATCGTCCATTTGTCCATTGTAATATAAAACCAAATGAGCTAACTCAAATGATTTTAGCTATGGAAAAGGAATATCAAGGCAAATGAAATCCTAATATGCTGGCCGATTATTGTTGGACCATCGAGAGGGATGCTCCACAGGCGAAATATAGCAGAAAATCGTCATTTCTTACTTTCTATGTGAGTCCGAATGTTCGAATATTGTGTAGTTACGAATGCAGAAAATATTAAAGTGTTTGAAATTATAAATTCCTGTCTCTCGGAAACCTTGCGTGATGGAGAAAAACCGATATCATATTTGAATTCAGGAGAAAAATACTATCAGAATCACATATTTTTCTTTCTGAAACAAAAAAATATATTTTTTGTTACTCAGTGTAATTAGGAACTTCCTCCATTTCTTATTTATTTATTTATTTATTTATTTATGACAACAAATATATGTGGGCCTACTTAATTAGACGTTTATGCTGTTTTCCATCTTCTTGATATATATCTTTTAATTGCAATTTTATTACAAGCATAATTTATGCTCCATGCTGACTCACCTGTAAATTCTGCTGTTATTTTCACCACATCCTCAATGGCTAATATAGGATATTTTTTACTAACTTATTTGAACAGATTAAAATACTTTGTTTCTCTCCGCTCCTGAAATTCTTTCCTTTCCAATGTTTTAAGAAATTCTACAGAAGCGGTCATTTTGAAATAATTGAAAATCCAACGTATGGCCTTACGCGCATGCGTTAGAATAAAACAATGCTTATTCATCGTATTCTTCTTCTTCTTCACAGTTTAGGCTTATTTACTAGCCTGTTCCGGCTCCAAATTGCTGCTGTTTCCATCTTTTCTTTCGTCTTCCCAACTTCTTCTTCCTCGTGGTGAATAGCTGTATGCTGCTTTTGGTATTCTCTTCTCAGTTATCCTGCTAAGTGTTCTTTCCAGTTTTTTTCTTTATTTCACTATTGCTGTGTTTAATTCCTCTACTTTTAGTTGTTGTCTTATTTCTGTGTTGTGTTTTTTGTCTGTTTGATATCCTGCTATTGGTGTGAGAAATTTCGTTTAAGCAGCTTGTATTCTGGCAGATTGTTGTGTTGTCATTGACCATGTTTCGGATCCATAAGTAATAATAGGCACTGCCATTGTCTTGTATAATTTCATTATAGAGTCTTTCCTGGCTTTATTTTTCAAAGTTCTTTTTAGTGTTCCTGTTATATAATTAAACTTATTTAGTTTGTTATTTATATCTGTTTCCGCTGTGTATGATATTTCGCAACCTGGGACGTTATTGTATTAAAATTGTAATTATATATTTTTAAGATTCTCCTATATAACTTACATAGACATGTTTTAGGTAATACTTTTTTTTTTCCTATTTCGAGTGTTAGAGAGGGGATTACATTTCCTTACACGCCTGAAGGGTAAAATCATTATTCGATCAATGAAAATGCAGTCATACATCTGCTTTGTCTATAATTACTACTGGAACTTACCTCGGAAGATGTATAAATTTTATATAAATATTTCTTTATTTAGGAATATTCCACAATACAGTGTTTCTCCTTCAACCCAAAGTGATTTGTCGCCAGAGCTTCCTGTCTAAAGCATCTTCCCTCAAATCTCTAGCTTCCATACTTCTCTTCACTCCATCCATCAATCGTTCTCTAGGCCTACCTTTTCCATTTCTTCCATTAGCTTTCCAATTAAGGATCTTCTTTGTTATTCTCTCTTCTTCCATTCTTATGAGGTGTCCATACCATTTCAAACGTTTTTCTTCTATTTTTCCTAATATGTTACTTTTCAACTTGCATCTTTTTCCCCTTATTGTGCTGTTTCTGACCTTATCCCTTCTTGCAATTCTTGTCGATCGCCTCCAAAAATCCATTTTTACTGCTAACAGCTTGTTGGCTTGTTTTATATTTTATATGTATTTATTTAGCCTGGTGGAGTTAAGGCCATGTGGCCTTCTCTTCCACTCATCAGGATAAACATGTTACATCACAATATAACAATCACAATGTTTTCTACTTACTGTTCAGGTTTCGGACCCATAAAATAAAATGCTTTGTAACAGAACTTGAAATTCTTCGTTCTGTATATTATATCTCTATTCCAAAGCACTGATTATTATTATTATTATTATTGTTAATATTATTATTATTATATTGGATGCAAGAAATAAGAAATATAATGGCAATAAGGGGACTGGAAGGTATAGTTTGGATGTATAGAGATGAGTGGAGAAGGAAAATAAAATTTTAGGCATAGGAAGATATGTAAACATTAAAAATATCTATAGGCTATAAATACATTTATTATTATTATTATTATTATCTTCTTCTTCTTCTTCTTCCTCCTTCCAAGTATTAGGCCAAGGCCTGTTACGATCCTATACAAAATTTTCCCTCCAGCGTTTCATAGGACGGCCCAGAGATCTTCGTCCTCTTGGTATATAATTATAAACAGCTTTGGGAATCCGATTTGAACTCATTCTTTCAAGATGGTGTTTCCAATTTAGTTGGTACTGTTTAATATATTCCAAAATTGATTGGCGTAGTCTTCAATTCTTTTAAGATATCGGTGTTCCTTTTCCGATCCCATCTGGTGTAACCCGCTGTTCTGCGCATGAATCTCATTTCACAAGCCGTTATTCTGTTTTCATGTTGTATTTTTAGTGTCCATGCTTCACTACCTTAGGTCAACACTGGTATAGCCAAAGTGTTATATAAACGTAATCTGGTGTTTTTTTGTACAAGGGATGGTTTCATAACTTGATTAATAATTCCCAAACTTTTATTATAACTAGTAATTTTTTCAGGGATATCTTTTTCATCCCAGATAGAGAGATAATATCCAAGATATTTAAATTGATTAGATCTCTCTAAAATTTTATTCTGGAGACAGATTTTACTTTGTATGGTGTCCTTCCCATGAAAGGCCATAATTTTAGTTTTGTTATTATTATTATTATTATTATTATTATTATTATTATTATTATTATTATCATTATTATACGTCACGGTTTAGATTTTTGCTGGCCTGTTCCGGCTCCATATTGCATTATTATTATTATTATTATTATTATTATTATTATTATTATTATTATTATTATTATTATTATTATTATTGTTATTGATGAGACACTGAGAAAAGAAGGCCAAATAAACTTGTCCCGACGGGGATCAAAACCGATACCACTGCTTCTAAGTCAAATAAGTTACCTCTAGAGACTTGAGTGTTTTAACAGCAATATGGTGGTAAAACTTTGTCACGTGACCTAATTTTGTTGTTGTTTACTGTGGAAAACTTGAATGCACCGTCACGTACATGATATGCAAATGGAAGCAATGCAGATTTATTCAAAATGTCAGTTGTAATAGAAAAAACAGAAACCCAATGAATAATACAGACAGATTGTGTATTCAATCTAACTTGATGTTTTCATGTCCACTTGGTAAAACAATTGAATTCAGGAAAATGTGTATCCCCGCATGACAGAGAGAGAGGGAGGAATCTAAAAACAAGTTAGAAAACAATGGAATAAACAAAATCAGAATTGTAACTCTGATATATCTAGAGGTATACTGATAACAGGCAGAGAAGTTCTGAAGCAGGGATACGCTCCCGTCTCTATATTATGTCAATCGCTATCATTATTTAAATCCAAATTAACTGATATCTTAAGTTCGACACAATTAAAACATTAACTACATAACAACTATATAGAGCATTCTATTAATAATCATGTAGGAATCTACTTACTTTATTTTATATCATTTTAATTTTATTATATTCTATGTTTTTGTTAGCATTAGCTAGTATTAGATCCATCATCATTGTATTTTGTTTAGTCTGTATTTTAATATCTTAAAATTGTAGTATGTACGTAATTTTTGTATAATTTTACTATTCGCTGGTTGAGTGGAAGAGAAGGCCTTATGGCCTTAACTCTGCCAGCTAAAATAAATCATTATTATTATTATTATTATTATTATTATTATTATTATTATTATTATTATTATTATTATTATTATTATTATTATTATTATTATTATTATTATTATTATTATTATTATTATTATGAGTAGAGATCAAATTCAGAAGGAAAAATATCCAAAGAAATACCACTAGTGTTTTTGTCTAGTCAAACCTGTTTGATAAATAATGAAAACGTAAATAAAAATGTATTTTATTATTGTTATCCATTCTAGGAAGGATTTCACCTAGGAAAATTTTTCCGCTTCTCTGCGAGAAATTTCTAAATAGGTTTCGATGTTAGTCCGTCGCCGTGGCGTAGTCGGTAGAGTCCCTACCTTCTACTCCGGCGACCCGGGTTCGATTGCCGGGGCGGGGTAGGGGATTTTAAATCTCCACCTTGGGTCTGGGTGTGTGTCCTGTCTTGTGTTTCTATGTATTAATAAGATAAATAGTTTCCATCCATCCATAGTAATTCTGCCCAAAGGCAGATCCTTCACTGCAATCATAGCATTTTCATGCTATGCTTGCAGCTTTACTAGGGAATTGTAGGTGTGGTAGCTTCCCGTTGCTTTCCACACCAGTGAAGGATGATGATGATGATGATGATAATAATGAGAAGGATTATGATGGTGAAGATGGCCATATGATTTCGGGGACCGTTTGGGCCTTAAAGTTTTCCTGACATTTGTCTTACAGGTGAGGAAAAACCCCGATAAAAACCTCACCCAGAAAAACTGCCCCGACCGGGGACCGAACCCGGGCCCGCTGCGTGACAAGGCAGCACGCTACCTCGAGACCACAGCGGTGGAATAAGTAGTTTAATAAAGGTAAAACAAAAAGTAAGAACAGTGTAAACGAAAGAAAAGAAGAAAAAACAAAAAGGAAGAACAGTGTAAACGAAAAGAAAACGAGAAAAAAAGTATAAACGAACAAAAAAAAAATGTCCGTCGCCGTGGCGTAGTCGGTAGAGTCCCTACCTTCCACTCCGGCGAGCCGGGTTCGATTCCCGGCGGGGTAGGGGATTTTGAATCTCCACCTTGGGTCTGGGTGTGTGTCCTGTCTTGTGTTTGTATGTGTGAATGAGATAAAAGGGTTAACAAAGTTAAACAAAAATGAAGAACAGCGCAAACGAAAGAAAAACGACAAGGTAAAAAATTAAAAAAAAAATATATATGCAATGGTTGAATGTTCCCTTGTCAGATCGAAAAGAGGACCCAAAATATTATCTATAACGTTTTTAATTTCGTTTAATGGTTAGATATTATTGTTTACTAGCTAATACCCGGCGTGCGCTGCTACGCCTAAATAAATGAACATCAACGTGCTTTTATGTTTAGTTGAATAAGTAAAAGAAAAAATAATTATAAATTTATATTTTTAGATACCCCGTGCTGATTACCCGGTGTTGTCCGTGCGTCTACTTATCCCGTACTTCTTGACATAAATGAGCTCAAATACGAAAATTAACATGTCTTATGTTTAGTTAAATAAGCAGAAAGAAAAATTTATATCGTAATTATTTTTAGATACCTGTGCTGTTTACCCGGCGTTGTCCGGGAATCTACTCATCCCGATCTTCTTGGCATAAATGAGCTGAAAGACGAAAATTAATGCACTTCTTATGATTAGTTGAATAAGTAAAATGAAAAATAATTATAAATCTATATCGTAATTATTTTAAGATTCCCCGTACTGATTACTCGGTGTTGCCCGGGAATCTACTTGTCTCGATCTTCTTGGATTACATGAGCTAAAAGATAATATTCGTTATTGTGAACTAGAAAGATGAAGAGACAGGTGAATGGAGAAGACTACATAACAATGAACTACATGGTCTTTATAGGAAGCCAGATATAATAAGAACAGTTAAGTCTCGTAGACTGCGATGGGCAGGGCATGTTGCGCGTATGGGGAATGAAAGACGTGCATGGAAACTTCTTGTAGGAAAGCCAGAGGGAAAACGCCCAGTTGGTAGACCAAGAATGAGGTGGGAGAACAACATTAACTATGATTTGAGGGAAGTAGATTATACAGGGAATGATTGGAAAGCATTAGCTCAGGATAGGGATGTATGGAGAGCTTATGTCCGCGTGGCCATGAACCTACGGGTTCGATAGTGCCAGTGAGTAAGTAAGTAAGAACTATCCATAAAAGTATACCCGCCATGTGCTGCTATGCTTGCACAGGTATCTACGTACTTGTCTCGATCTTCTTGGCATCAATGAAAGACAAAAATGGCTATTGTGTTTTATCTGTAAAAGATTAACATATACTGTCACGGGATTTTTTTTGTACAGTTTTGTGAGATATTCAATTCTGTGTACATTAATTTGGTGTATTTGTTATGATTTAGGCAGCGTAAGTCATTTAAGCGTACAAAAAGCCACTTTTATTTTACTTATCACTACAAAGGGTGATTTTTAAGGATGAAGGGCTTGAACATTAAAATTCTCTTGTAGCCTATAACCTTCCCGGGAAAATCCTCAACATTTTACAAAAAGCCCCATCACAACGGACAATCCCAATGAAAGACAGAAATGGTTATTGTGAGTTATCCGTTAGAGATAAACATATGTTGTCGCGGACTTTTTTGTAAAGTTTATTGAGATACTCAACTGTAAATTAATTTTGTGCATTTGTTATAGTTTAGGCAGCGTAAGCCATTTAAGATTTTTTCACGTTTTCACTATAAAGTGCGATTTTTAAGGGTATAGAAGTTGAGTATCACAACTCTCTCATAGCCTATGTTCATCCCGGGAATCTCCTGAACATTTTGCAAAAACCCCATCACAATCGGATCAATGGTATGGCCGCCCATAAAGTACAAACAAACCAACAAACAAACATTCATTTTTATATACGGTATTAGATTTATTCAGCAGGCTTCAGAATGTTTTACATCTTTCTGCGCCCAATTAATCTACTGTCGTTCTCCTCCACATCTCTCTGTCATTCCAGTCTTTATCGTCCAATCCTTTTCCCCCTCATGCTACTCAAAACACCGTTATTGCATGTTATTTTTCGCCCTACTCTTCTTCTTCTACAAAATGGTACCCATTCTAGTATTCTTCTTGGGACTCTCTCTTCTGTCATTCTTTTTACATGACCACACCATTTTAATTGCATGTTTTCTTCATGATATCCATAATTAAAGTTTGAAGATTCATCTATTATTTAATTACACTATTTATTACTTTTCACTTGTAGAAATTCAAGGTGACCTCTTCCAAAAATCAATTTCTATAATATTTAATTTAGATGTTCTAGATTTTAATTCCCATATTTCTGCACCGTATGTCATTGTTCTACTGTGAGAGTCCCTGCCTAGGATACAGGTACGGTTGCCTTGCAGTTAGGCGTTCGTCAAGGGCTAAAGGAAGAGAAACTTGATTAAAAAATCTCCTGGTCCTCCAGGTTTGCAGTTGATGCATCAGACCAGCTCCCTCTTCGCTTAAAAATGTAAAATGCTAAAAGCCCAACAATGAAATGTCGGACGGATTTATTAATTATTGTTAACGACCGCGGTGGTCTAGTGATTATGCTCCTTGCTTCTAGTCCCGAAGGTCGCGGGTTCAAACCCGGCCGGGGTCGATGTATTTTTTTTAGGATGGAAAAATCCAAGGAGCAAGTCCTCCGGGAGGGACTTTAAGCCGTGGGTCCCGAGTCCGAAGATCTTCAGGTTCGTAAAAGATCCTTAAGCCTGAATGAAAAGGCCTCTAAGCAAAATTTACCGAATTTTCCCGTCCTAGTACTACCTTGGTTCCCTATATGTCAGTATGAGGCGGAACGCTGACCACGGACCACTCAAAGGACATCTGTACGAAAAACAAGTGTAACTAAAATTAGTATGGTTCAAAAATTCTTCCCTGTAGAGTGAGAGCGCCTAAATCTCTGTCAAGGAAAACATGGACTTGCAAGATACAAGGAGATTATTATTATTGTTATTATTATTATTATTATTATTATTATTATTTGTTCTTTATCTTTTGATGGTATATTTATCAACGAACCATCTAAATAGAGAAAAAAATGATTATTAGATATTCAATAGTAGATTATATAAGATATAGGCCTACTTACTTACTTACTGGCACTATCGAACCCGTAGGTTCATGGCCGCGCGGACATAAGCTCTCCATACATACATACATACATATCCTGAGCTAATGTTTTCCAATCATTCCTATAAAGACCATGTAGTTCATTGTTATGTAGTCTTCTCCATTCACCTGCCTGTTCATCTCTCTTTGGTCCAAAAATTTTCCTAAGTACTTTATTCTCAAATACTTGCAATCTCCTTTCCTCCCTTAAAGTAAGAGCCCATGCTTGGTACCCATACAATATAACTGGTAGGCCCTAGAATAACTAAATTGGTATTGGCATGTACGACGAATGTAAGAAGAAAGGTTACCCAGGAAAACATTGGAATTGTGTCCACCTGGAAGAAGAAGGAAAGGAAGAGCTCGAAACTCGTGGATACAAGAAATGAAAACTGGAATGAGAGCAAGAGGACTGGAGGACATGATGTGGATGGATAGAGATGAGTGGAGAAGAAAAATAAAACTTAAGACACAGAAATATGTGGAAACATTAGATGTCTGAATATAATTCAATAAATAATTTTATTAACAAAGTTTAATTAACAAAGTTTTTCCTTTACCCAAAAAAAAACATAAAGAAATATGTCGTAATGTCATACCTAGACCCACTTTCAAATAAAATATCTAAACACTTTAAAAAGTTGAACATTAATGTGGCATTTAAAACTAATAAAACTCTATAAAAATATAATAAAAAACAATAAAACCAAAACAAAAAAAGAAAAATTATCAGGTGTATATAAATTGAAGTGTGGCACATGTGACAATGTCTATATAGGACAAACTGGTAGACCTTTTATCTCTCGGATAAAGGAACACATGAGAGCATATAACAGAAATTTAGATAGTTCAAATATGCTAACCACCTATTCCAATTTAATCATTGTTTCGATCAAAATTTTGAAATTTTACATATTTGTGATAAGGGTAAGAAGTTACATCTTTTGGAGGCTGTAGAAATTATTAAATTTAAAAGTAGTAAAAAACTGTTAAATTCTCAACTTGATTTGAATGAATCCCCTTTGTTAAATTTAAAAATTTAGATAAATATTGTTGAATTGTTGCTTAGATCAGTTGGAACACAATTCATAATTTAACATGTCTGAAGAAGGCACAGTGTACCGAAACAGCTGTCACTGAATTATACAATAAATATGAAAATCAAATAAAACTACGTTTTATTTTTATTTAATTAATAAATAATTTTATTATTGGTAGCAGTAGTAGTTGTAGAAGTGTAAGTTGTAATATTATTATCTGTAGGGGCCTATGGCAAATGTGGTAACCGTTGCTTGGTGTTGTGTTCTTTGTTACCGGATGGGTAGCGAATAATCACTTTGGCTTTTCCTTTCATTCGCGTCTTTTTCGACTTGTAGAAGGAAGTATTGCCACCTTTACACTGGTTTGAATCAAAGGGAAACTGCTCAAGAAAACCAAGTTGAGAGTATAAAACCTACCCTTCAACTCAACCCCCGCACATAGGGTAAGATGAAATGGTTTGGAAGTAAAAACTTTTTAGCAAAAAGAAGACCTTTGACGATCTCAAGGTTTGCTTCAGTTAATTCTACTGCTGATGCTCGAGTTTCCACTCCTCTCTACCCTCCAGTGCCCCTCGCCCACAAACAAAGGGGCAAGTGCTGAAGAAACCCTTGAATGAAAGCAGCAACTCTGAAACTCTTTGGAGATGTAGGAATCTCCCCCATCCCTTCATTATTGTCAGGTTTGACAGATGAAGAAATTTGCTGAGATGGGGTAGGTAATACCATCAGCTCTCGTTTAACATCATTATTTATGTTCTTAGAATAGTGATAAGGTATCAAATGACTGCAGAGAACGCATTCAGTTGAATTCATGTAATTTCTTAGAGAAAAATTGTAAATGGAATTGAATAGGTGGATTCAAAAAATCACTAAGAAGTAAAAATAATTCTATATAACATACTGGCACAATCGAAGCTGTATTTACATGATCGCGCGGATATAAACTCTCTATACATCCATATCTTGAGCTAATATTTTCCAATCGCCTTCCCTTTTATCATGTTTAAAAATAATTCTCCCACATCATTCTTAGCAAGCCTACTGTGGGCTTTGCCCCCGGCTTACATATAGCGAGTTTTCATGACCTTCTTTCATTCCCCATACTTACTTACTTACTCACTAGCACTATCGAACCGGTAGGTAGGTTCATGGCTGCGCGGATATAAGCTGTCCATTCATCCCTATCCTGAGCTAATGCTTTCCAATCATTCCCTGTATAACCTACTTCCCTCAAATCAAAGTTAATGTTATTCTCCCACCTCATTCTTGGTCTACCAACTGACCGTTTTCCCTCTGGTTTTCCTACAAGAAGCTTCCATGCACGTCTTTTATTCCCCTTTAGTGCCACATGTACCGCCCATCACTGTTCTTATTATATCTGACTTTCTATAAAGACCATTCCACTGCTGTGGTCTCGAGGTAGCGTGCTGCGTTGTCACGCAGCGGGCCCGGGTTCGATCCCCGGTCGGGGCAGTTTTTCTGGGTGAGGTTTTTATCATGGTTTTTCCTCACCTGTAAGACAAATGTCAGCAAAACGTTGAGGCCCAAACGGTCCTCGAAATAATATCGCCATTATTATCATCATTATCATCCTTCAGTGGTGTGGAAAGCAATGGGAAGCTACCACACCTACAATTCCCTAGTAAAGCTGCACGCATAGCATGAAAATACTATTATTGCAGAAAAGATCTGCCTTCGGGCAGAATTACTATGGCTGGACATATATATATATATATATATATATATATATATATATATAGTAAAAATATAGTTATAACATCTAAATATACAAGCGTTACTGCTATAAACTAAATATTCTCTTTAAAAATTGCTTAACTGTTATGTTGGCCACTAGATGGTCATCATCATCGTCCTTTCAAGTATTAGGCCCAGTGGCCCGTTACGGTCTCCCGCCATCCCGAAAAGGTCGACCCACAGATCTTCTGCCTCGAGGAATGTAGTGAAGAATTTGTTTTGGTATTCTGTGACGATCCATGCGCTGAATATGGGCTAGCCAATTGTTTCTATATTCTTGGAGGTATTCAGATATAGGTACGATGTTTAACTCTCTGGCTATTGTTGAATTTCTTTGGTGGTCTAGAAGGCTATAACCTGCAGTTCGTCGCAGAAATTTCATCTCCGTGGCTGTAATATGACGATCATCCTGAGTTCTGATGATCCAAGCTTCACTCCCATAACAGATACAAATTCCCACTATCTCTTGTGTGAATTGAGAATTCTACATATATAAGAAAAATGTATGTTTGTGATGCAATTCTTGAGTAGCTCAGTTGGTTAGAGCGCTAAACGTACAGAGTTTAGAGACTTGGGTTCAAATCCCGACTCAAGCATTCATTTTTCTTTTCATATCATATATATATATATATATATATATATATGCTCTTAAAACCATATCACGTGGTCTTCAGGATTCAGCAGGTAAACTGGCACACGTATCTGGGAGAGTTTAGTTGTGGTAAATGCGCGAATTCCGTATGACAGGTGCAGATATTGGCTTAACACAAAAGACACCAGCTGTATTGAATGACATCATCATTACACGCTCTCTTTATTCAACATATCATCTGCAGGAAGGAATTGGCTTTCAATAAAATCAATGTACTTGTTTCTAACAGCGTCCATTTTATCTCTTCCATTAATCAACGTATTTTCCAAGAACACAATCAAATTGTAAGGTACTGAATGTAGAGTAGTCGCATGAGTTTCATTATTACGTCCATCAAAAAATAATGAAGTGTTCGCTCTATTAGAGTGAATTATTGAAATATAAGAATAAAAAAATAATCATTATAGATTTTCAATAGCATGTATTATGAGAAAGAAAATGTAAAATTTTTAAACAGGAAAATAAGTTATTTTGTATTATTTTCATTCCTTCTATAATTCAAAGAATAAAAACACTGGTCGACAAAAATGATTGTTTTTTTTTTCACAAGAAAAAAATATGAGATTTTAGGAGTATTTTTAATCCTGAATTTAAATTTCGTTTCAATTTTTTCTTATCAGGCAAGAGTTTTCTGTGATATTCATTTACATTTTTTATAATGTTTATAAAACTATTATTCTAACAGTTATATTATATGGGTGCGAAACATGGACTCTTACTTTAAGGGAGGAAAGGAGATTACAAGTATTTGAGAATAAAGTACTTAGGAAAATTTTTGGACCAACGAGAGATGAACAGGCAGGTGAATGGAGAAGACTTCATAACAATGAACTACATGGTCTTTATAGGAAGCCAGATATAATAAGAACAGTTAAGTCTCGTAGACTGCGATGGGCAGGACATGTTGCACGTATGGGGAATGAAAGACTTGCATGGAAGCTTCTTGTAGGAAAGCCAGCGGGAAAACGCCCAGTTGGTAGACAAGAATGAGGTGGGAGAATAACATTAACTATGATTTGAGAGAAGTAGATTATACAGGAAATGATTGGAAAGCATTAGTTCAGGATAGGGATGTATGGAGAGCTTATGTCCGTGCGGCTATGAACCTACGGGTTCGATAGTGCCAGTGAGTAAGTAAGTAAGAGTATAATGTTTATATTTTTTATAATTTTTAATAAAATTAATCTAACTCTAACTCATTCTGACTTACCTAGAAAGTGGTAGATAGTCATTTTCGGGCATATTTTGCATCTGGAACATCTCTCTTCTTGGTCCAACAGTAGTCAGCCAGCATATTACAACTCCACTTGCCTTGGTACCTCTTTTCCATTGTGGAAATTTGCTGATGAAAACTCTCACCGTGCTCATCAGAGACAGCCCTTAAATACAGCTTGAATAAAATCGCTACATATAAGGTAAAGGTTCCTATGACAGGTCAAAGAGAATGCTAAAATCAATTTTAGAAAAGTAGCTGTCACAAAAAAACTGTGCCTGATGGAAAAATCCTGACTACATATCTAAATTCAGTATGAAAAAATGCACTAGATTCACCAATCAGATTTCTTGTGAAGGAAACCTTGTCGACCAGTGAAATTATGAAAAATAAATTGTCACAGAAGATTATCCATCCATAGTAATTCTGCCGGAGGGCAGGTCTTTCACTGCAGTCATAGAATTGTCATGCTATGCTTTGCAACTTTACTAGGGAATTATAGGTGTGGTAGCTTCCCGTTGCTTTCCACACCGGTGAAGGATGATGATGATAATGATAAGGTTGATGATGATGACCGGATGATTTTCGGAGTCCGTTGGGCCCTAAGTTTCCTGACATTTGTATTACAGGTGAGGAAAAATCCCGAAACAATCTCACCCAAGAGCCAGCCCCCATCGAGAATCGAACCCGGGCCCGCTCCGTAATAATAATAATAATAATAATAATAATAATAATTATAATAATAATTTATTTTAGCTGGCAGAGTTAAGGCCATAAGGCCTTCTCTTCCACTCAACCAGCGAATAGTAAAATTATACAAAAATTACGTACATATTACAATTTTAAGATATTAAAATACAGACTAAACAAAATACAATGGTGATGGATCTAAAGGCAGCACGCTACCTCGAGACCACAGCGGTGGACTTTATATATTTATTTATTTATTTATTTGAATATTTTAGGTCTCGCCGTAAGCTGTGAACACATTAGTAAGTTGAGGTGGACAAGATTAGTAGGGCATCCTGTAAACACCAATATTTATTACTTAAATCTGAACACTTGTAACGCTACCACCCTGTAGATAGGTTAATACTATAGCCATTAGCATATGAATTGAGGTAAAGAAATGCCGCCCGCTGGTGCTGCCACCTGAAGGAGTTGTTAAGCAAAGTGGCGTAGATTCGCATCGTGGGACTCGAGTAGCATTAAAGTTTTGTCCTGTGGGATGCGGAGTTAATTCCAGAGCCGTGTGAGTATGTCCCACATTCTCTCAGTTCTCTTGTCTTTAAGGAAACCACCCGACCCCCCCCCCCCACATACAAAGATTGTATTACGTTTCGCTCCATTAAATAACGATTCGACAATAACAGCAATTAACATAACGAGTTCCTCTAAATTTATATAGACTACTACCGGCGTGCGCTGCTAAGCCTGAATAAATGCAAATTAATGTGCTTTTATGTTTAGTTGAATAAGTGAAAATAAAAATAATTAAAAATGTATATCGTAATTATTTTAAAATTCCCCGTGCTGATTACCCGGTGTTGCCCGGGAATCAACTTATCTTGATCTTCTTGGCATAAATGAGCTAAAAGACAAAATTCGTTATTCTGAGTTATCGGTAAAAGAATACCCGCCACGTGCTGCTATGCTTGCAAAGGAATCTACGTACTTGTCTCGATCTTCTTGGCATCAATGAAAGCCAAAGTGGTTATTGTGAGTTATCCGTAAGAGATAAACATATGCAGTCGCAGACTTTTGTGTACAGGTTTTTGAGATATTCAATTCTGTGAACATTGATTTTGTGTAGCCATTTAAACGTCCAAAGAGCTACTTTTTTCATGTTTTCCACTACAAAGGGTGATTTTTAAGGGTGTAGGAGTTGAGTATCACAACTCTCTTATAGCCTATGTTCATCCCGGGAATCTACTGAACATTTTGCAAAAAGCCCCATCACAATCGGATCAACGGTATGGCCGCGCATAAAGTACAAACAAACATTTTTATATATTAGATTCCTAGCTAATTATCAATAGAACTAAATATATGGTCACACGTAAAAATACATTATATAATGGAAATGGACAGCTAATGACAAATGAGGGGATTCTTGAGGAAGTGGCTGAATTCAAATACCTAGGAACAATAATCACAAATAAGAATGAGATGCACAAGGAAATTAAACATAGGCTCAATTCTGGAAATGCATGCTATTATGCATTACAGGGACTCTTCACTTCCCAACTCCTTTCGAAAAACGTTAAACTGACTATTTAACTCATGCCCCAAATGGGAGTCAATGACCAATCACGTTTCAATGATTTCTGTTTTACAACCAATCAGAGTCGTGTTTCACGAAATATTTATCAGTGTTAGGATTATCATATATTAAACAAAGCTCCTCCTTTTTTAATATTCTGAACAGGTCTGACCGTTATTTTGCAGTGACTGAGCCTATAACAAATACGGCTACCAGATTGTATATAATAGTGCTTACATGTCAACATTTGTAGCAATTGATTATACCACCAAAAAAAGAAACCACTGTTTGCACTTTCTTAAATGTATTTTTTCCCAGGTAATAATCGAGAAAAATATAATTGTCATATTTACATCATACGACATCAGAAATGAATTAATATACAGATTGATGTGTTTCATTTTTTCTCCACTAGAGAGCATTCTTACAATATTGCGTTCCTTTGGCAATAAATAGTATGATCTGGTTGCAGTGATAAACAAAAGAAGCAGTAGAAGCGTACCTATCGTTTCTCATTTGTTTTCAAACATCGCCGTTTACATTAAATATATAAATATTTTAAAATAACTATAGTTAAATAATGATTTTTGAGTAAACAGCTTAATTTTATTCGTTAAATAGTCCTAACAAATGCCACTCTTGATTTCCAAATTCTCTAGATAAATTCACTCCTCACTTCGTGAGTCGTGAATTTATCGATAATTTGGAAATCACTCGTGGCATTACTTATGAAAATATATAAAACTATTATTCTACCAGTTATATTATATGGATGCGAAACATGGACTCTTACATTAAGGGAGAAAAGGAGATTACGAGTATTTGAGAATAAAGTTCGTAGGAAAATTTTTGGACCAAAGAGAGATGAACAGACAGGTGAATGGAGAAGACTACATAACAATGAACTACATGGTCTTTATAGGAAGCCAGATATAATAAGAACAGTTGTCTCGTAGACTGCGATGGGCAGGTCGTGTGGCACGAATGGGGAATGAAAGACATGCGTGAAAACTTCTTTTGGGAAAACCAGAGGAAAGACGCCCATATTGGTAAACTACGAATTATATGGGAGAATAACATTAACTATGATTTGAGGGAAGTAGATTGGAATGATTGTAAAACTTTAGCTCAGGACAGGGATGCGTAGAGAGCTTATGTCCGCGCGGTCATGAACCTACGGGTTCGATAGTGCCAGTTAGTTAGTTAGTTAGTTATTACTATCTAATCCCCGGCGTGCGCTTCTACGCCTAAACGAATGAAATATTATCATCATCATCCTTCACGGATTAGGTCTTTGCCTGTTCCGATCTCACATCTGTTCAGCCTAGCGCTTTCTTGGTCTTCCTACCGATCTTCGTCCTCCAGGATTATACATCTGTGCCATCTTTGGTATCCTATCCTCTGTCATTCATTGCAGATGTTCTATCCTATTGTTCTGTGTTCTTCTATTTGTTGAAGAAGTGGTTGTACTTTTAGTTCCTCTCTAATATTCTCATTTCTAATATGTTCTTCTCTTGTACAACCTTTCACAGCCCGTAGGAAGCTCTTTTCCGCTGCCTGAATTTTACTTTTTTCTTTTTCCTTCAGGGCCCAGGCCTCACTTCCATACATCGCCACTGGTAGCGCCATCGTTGAGTAAAATCTTAGCTGCGTATCCTTTCTTACTTTGTTCCTTAATGTTTGTCTGATTGTTCCACAAATATGCTGAAATTTCTGCATTTTCTTATTTATATCTTCTTCTTCATACGTTATATTGCAGTCCAAATACTGAAAGTGTGAAACCTGTCCCAACACTTTATCTTTTATTACTGTTTTGTTCTTACTGGAAATGAGATATTGAGGATTGATTATGTTATATGGTATACACTACGACAAATCAACGATGGCTGCTTGGAGTCAATTTATAATTTCAAATTTCAGGTAAACCCACATTTTTAACGGACGGATTTCGATGATTTTTGGTAAATGCCTATGTCTGCTTATTTTAATATCATATACTGAGTTTCGTTGTAAAATATTAAAAATTGCGACTGCTGGCGCGTTTTTTTTTTTCATTTTTCGTTTCAGGTGAACTCCTACACCTAATTGTTTACCGAGTCCAATTGTAATTCTGAACCACCCAGGGACCCACTCAAACACATACAAACGTTTTCATGAAAATTGGTCCAGTCCTTTAGGAGGAGTTCAGTGACATACAAATGTACTAAAAAATTATAAATCTGGATATATACTATTACTGCCGAAAATCTAGTAGCTCGCATTCCAATAACACGGAGCGACAAAAAATATTTTTTTTATTATTATTACCTTATTATAAATGTATAAATAGGGCAGGTAGTCGGCAAAATTGCCAGTCTCACGACAACCCTTGAGGATGCCGGATGCAGTCTCTGGCGAATCATCGGGGAACTACAAACCTCAAAACCACGGCCAAAAGCCCGGAAATCTTTTACAATATCATCATAATAACTCCGGCCGTGAAAGCCTAAGTCAAAAGATGTTGTTATTTAACTATTATTTATTATTTTCAAAAGATCATCGTGCAAAAAATAATGTACAATGCACGTTTGTGAAGTGTTTTACAGAATCTCGAAAATTAAAAACCTCGCTATCGCACGGGTTTTAAACATTTTCCTCGCTTCTGTAAAAACCACTTTCCAATCTTGCATCGTGATATACTATTTTTTTATTTAAAATTGAGGAATTACATCAGGCTGACCACGCCACTCTGTTTGCTTGCAAGAAATTCAGCCGGGCTCCCTGTTAAAAGCTGTCGTGTCAGGGATTTTCAATGAGAAAATGTTATTCTATGAAAGAAGGAAGGGCTTTCATGCAATGTTTGTTATTTTTGTATAAAATTACAAGTTTTAAAAGATCTGCAGGGCACGTTAATTATCCCATCACTTGTATTAAGTTCCGACAAGCTGCGAGCAAACATCTTCGATGACTAGAATTGGGTTAAGAATGCAAATTATGTATGTAAACATGCAGCTTGATATGTTAATTTGTTTCCGACACAACATTTACATAAACATTCCAGAAAAATAGAATTGCGTGCAAAAAGGACTTAAAATAAGTAAACTTAAAATCTCTTACTCAACTTCATCAACTTCGAAAATTGCAGGACGTTACATTAATTCTCGCACAATAATAATAATAATAATAATAATAATAACAATGATAATAATAATGATACTAACAATAATAATGATAATAATAATGATGATTGATGATCATGATGATGATAATTATCATCATCCGGTATCATGGCAGCTGCCGCCGTCTTTCGGAAACCAAACGCCATTCCTCTCTGTCCATCCATTGATCTTCCTCCAATCCTCTCATATCCATTGCTGCTTGTACCCCTTCTATCCAAGTTTTCTTCGGTCTTCCTCTCTTCCTCCTTTCCATTGGGATCCATCCCATAACCATTTTAGGCAATCTTTGCGCTGGCATTCTTTTGACATGGCCATACCACTGTAATCTTTTCTTTTCTATAATGTCTATGATGTCCGGCTCCTCTTGTAGTAATAATAATAATAATAATAATAATAATAATAATAATAATAATAATAATATATTTGCAAATGGGGAATGAAAATCGTGCATGGAAGCTTCTTGTAGGAAAACCAGAGGGAAAATGCCCAGTTTGTAGATGAATATTGAGGTGGAAGAATAGCATTAATCCACTCGCTTCAGGTTTAAACGCTCAATGCATTTCCTCAGAAACCAGATTTAAATCACCGTAAATTGTATCGTCTATTTTCATACATTCAAAACAAACAAATGATAACGGCACTTGAGATCGTAATAAGGGTGAAGGCAAAAACATATTCCTCTACTATTCATAAATGTTAACAAAACATTACCCATACTAAGGGATGTACAGAACATTGCAAAATATATAACAGCAGAGTTAAGCGAGTGTATCTCGTCTTCTGAGTTGAAGGTCATTTAACTGCCGGCGAGTCTACCTCGTCTTTTGAGGCGAATGGGTTAACTATGATTTGAGGAAAGTAGATTATACAGGGAATAATTGGATAACATTAGCTCAGAACAGGGGTGTATGTAGAGCTATGTCCCCTCGACCATAAACCTATGGGTTCAATAGCGCCAGTGAGTTAGTTAGTGAGTGTGATCTATAAATCATAATTCATTTCAAAGTATGACGTACTAAATTCATTATTTTGTGTTTCAGGTAAGTGAGTGTCGACAGTGTTTTCAATGGATACAAGATTTCTTCACAGTGAGTTCTGATCTCTTAAATTATTTACATTTTCAATCTCTTAAATTTTATAGGATCATGTACCTACCTATTTAACATTTTTTAAATAATTGGCACATTTATTCTCGGTTTAAGACGGACAATCGTATATCATTCAATATGAAGTCCAAGTATTATCGCCTTACTATGATAGTTGTCCGTTTATATAAAAGTGGATGCCGCGCGACAATGCTTGACAATGATTAACATGTGGAATTATTATAGTGGCGGTAGTGGAAGTAAATATCAGTAAAACTAAATATATGGTCACACGTAGAAATACATTATATAATGGAAATGGACAGCTAATGACAAATGAGAGAAATTTTGAGGAAGTGGCTGTATTCAAATACCTAGGAACAATAATCACAAATAGGAATGAGATGCACAAAGAAATTAAACATAGGCTCAATTCTGGAAATGCGTGCTGTTATGCATTGCAGAGACTCTTGACTTCACAACTCCTTTCAAAAAACGTTAAACTGAAAATATATAAAACTATTATTCTACCAGTTATATTATATGGATGAGAAACATGGACTCTTACTTTAAGGGAGGAAAGGAGATTACGAGTATTTGAGAATAAAGTTCTTTAGGAAAATTTTTGGAGCAAAGAGAGATGAACAGACAGGAGAATGGAGAACACATAACAGTGAATTATGGTCTTTATAGGAAGCCAAATATAATGAGAACAGTTAAGTCTGGTAGACTGCGATGGGCAGGACATGTGGCACGAATGGAGAATGAAAGACGTGCATGGAAGCTTCTTGTAGGAAAGCCAGAGGGAAAACGCCCAGTTGGTAGACCAAAAATGAAGTGGGAGAATAACATTAACTATGATTTGAGGGAAGTAGATAATACAGGGGATGATTGGAAATCATTGGCTCTGGATAGGGATATATCGAGAGCTTATGTCCCCGCGGCCATGAACCTACGGTTTCGATTGTGCCAGTGAGTTAGTTGACATATTTTATTTGATCAGATATAACACCTGCAGGGAAACATAGCGAGCTGCTGGTCAACCATTATTGTGAGGCTGCAATACAATCTGACATCATCATCATTTCCTTTCTCTCCTAGCTGGAGCATAGGGCCTTAATGACATTTCTCCATTTCGCTGTATCTTCTGCCAACCTCCACATCCCCAACACGTTTTTTGCATTTCATATATTTCTCCTTCTGTTGTCCCTCTGTCAAGTTATTTTTGCTTCTCCTCTCCTCCTTGAATGTTGAGGATTCCAGTCCAGTGCGCACCTTTCTAGTGCAGTTTGAAGTTTACACAGAGTGTGTCCAATATAACGCCTTTTTCTTTCCTTCATTTGTTTTTTTTTTCGATATGTGCTTGTACTTTTTTGCGCCATAGTACAATTCCACATAAAACATATAAATTGAAGTCTTATCCCTGATTCCCGAAGTGTTATATTTTATTTATTTATTTAGCCTGGTGGAGTTAAGACCATCTGGTTTTCTCTTCCACTCACCAGGAGAAACAAGTATTACATCAGAATACAACAATCACAATTAACTCTAATATTAAATAGGTATTAAATGAATATATGATCAATAAGGTAATATCTATAAGATTAAGATCGATAACATAATAATGTTAATGATAATTAAAATTAAGACTAAAACTAATAGTAAAAAGTTCACAAGCAAGATCAATTGAATTGTTTGGTAGACTGTCTCTGTGTTTTCTTTATGTAATTGTAATGTTAATGTTTTTAGTGAATAATGCTATTGTGTTATTATTTAATGGTAATAGTTTTATTGTGTTTTCTTTATTTAATTGTAATGTTATTGCTGTATTTGTTTATGTTTCTTTACACTAGTACCAATTATTACTTTATTGTAACGGACTGTCAACAGCACGTACGGCTTACTGCCCGTGCGACCCATATTTGTAAATAATATTGTAAATATCTTACTTTTTGTCTAATAAAGTCCTACTACTACTATATAATGTAGGCTACATAAAAAACAAAGAAAACAAATGAAATATAATAAACCAATTTCTCGGTTATGCAATATTTGAAACAACTGGAAATATTTGTTAACCTTAAAACTATTTTTCATAAAATAAATAAATAATTATCAATTGTTTAAAGAATACTATCAGTGTTACTACATAATTCTTCAGTTTGTTTTTCAACGATGTTATAATTTGACAGTCTCTGCCATAGGGCGGAAGAAAATGGTTTACTAAAAAATTTTCAAGTGCCGACATCCCAAAATATTGCAGAAACTGAACAAGCTCATACTTAAGAAATATTTGTTTTTTCTATTCTATTTAAAACCCTTGCACCATGCAGATGCATTAGCTGTTACGTCAGTTACCTTTATTTTGTACAATTAGTATTTTTTTTATTCTATTTAAAATCCTTGCACCATGCAGATGCATTAGCTGTTACGCCAGTTACCTTTATTTTGTACAATTAGTAATTTTTTTTATTCTATTTAAAACCCTTGCACCATGCAGATGCATTAGCTGTTACGTCAGTTGCCTTTATTTTGTACAATTAGTAATTTTTTTTATTCTATTTAAAACCCTTGCACCATGCAGATGCATTAGCTGTTACGTCAGTTACCTTTATTTTGTACAATTAGTAATTTTTTTATTCTATTTAAAACCCTTGCACCATGCAGATGCATTAGCTGTTACGCCAGTTACCTTTATTTTGTACAATTAGTATTTTTTTTATTCTATTTAAAACCCTTGCACCATGCAGATGCATTAGCTGTTACGTCAGTTGCCTTTATTTTGTACAATTAGTAATTTTTTTTATTCTATTTAAAACCCTTGCACCATGCAGATGCATTAGCTGTTACGTCAGTTACCTTTATTTTGTACAATTAGTAATTTTTTTTATTCTATTTAAAACCCTTGCACCATGCAGATGCATTAGCTGTTACGTCAGTTAACTTTATTTTGTACAATTAGTAATTTTTTTTATTCTATTTAAAACCCTTGCACCATGCAGATGCATTAGCTGTTACGTCAGTTAACTTTATTTTGTACAATTAGTAATTTTTTTTATTCTATTTAAAACCCTTGCACCATGCAGATGCATTAGCTGTTACGTCAGTTACCTTTATTTTGTACAATTAGTAACTAAAGTTTATTAGATCATAAAAATCAAAACATGTATTTTCTAACACTTCCTATATACATACTACATTCACAATTGCTTGTTAAAATGAAATATGTTACTGCACAGAGGTTACTTTACTCTCACTCTATAAAGATGAGGTCATTCTAAAGTTACGTCAGTTATCAATGTAAGACCGTAAGTTTTAAGTACAATAAATTATTAAAGGCAGAAAGTCCATTGTTTTTATTAAGGAAGTTGAAACCTGTATATAAATGTTTTAAAGAGAAAAAGTAGTGATTTACTGTCTGAAGTCTAAAAAGTGTTAATTTATTTTGATGCAATTCAATTTATTTATAATTTTCTCTTTAAGAGAACACGTAGTTACCTGCTACCTGAAGGCTAAAAAAAGTTATTTTATTTTGTTCCAATTATGTACTTACCTATGTTGGTTTGAAGATAAAAAGTAGAGATCTGTTATCTGAGGCTAAAAAACAAAGTTATTTGGTTTTGTTGCAGTTTTTACGTCAGTTACTATGAAATTTACCTCCGGCATCAGCCTTCGAAGTAAGAAATATGATAGAATAACAAGCAATCGAATTTTATACAGATGGATTTATGATGAAGCATTAATTGTATTACGGTAGGGGAGACAAATTAAATAAATAATAGTTTAAAAAACTAAAACAACACGCTTTATTAGAAAAACGAACTAAAAAATGAAAAATAATTTTAATTCCAACACGCTTTGGATAAACTAAAAGCGGTTAACAAAAAAATCATCTCCAACACATCTAGAATGAAACTAGAGTTATTTACAAAAAAAATTACTATCAAAAGCGTGGGGTGCTCTATATCAATTAATATATTTGATAATAAACAGATATTGGTAATAGTAAAGTCTCTAAGAATAATACGTAAAAACCATAAAAAGCACCCCACGCTTTTGATGGTAAAATTAGTTTTTTGTAGATAACTCTAATTTTATTCTAGATGTGTTGACCACTTTAAATTTGTCCCAAACGTGTTGGAAATTAAAATTATTTTTTTAATTTTTAGTTCGGTTTTCTAATAAAGCGTGTTGTTTTATTTTTTAAATTATTATTTATTTATTTTTTGTTTGGTTTTCTAATAAAGCGTGTAGTTTTAGTTTCTTAAACTATTATTTTTTTTAATTGTTAGTTTAATTGACTGTCATAAACGGAATCGCATGAAAATTTAATTGCTTAATACTCTTCTAAAAAAATCCTCCGGGCCGGATTTGAACCAGCGACCTATGGATTATTATATACCACTACAGTCCACCGCTCTACCAAATGAGCTCTTACAACGATTGACTAAAAAGTCGATAAGTCCGCAACCTATTATACCGGTTTTTATTTTTTTAAATTTTCTGATGATTCTGGCCAGGATTTTAGAAAAAAATGAAATTATTGTATTGCTGTTGGTCCTTTACAAGTATACAAAGTTTCAAGTCGATTCAATGTTTTTAAGTGGGTGGAAATCGTGTACAAAAATTCCGTTACATAGACACAGGTCAAGTTTATATAAAGCGTGTAAAAAATAAAGATCATCACTAGGGCTAGGATTGTTATGTACTAAAAGTTAAAATTGCAACATAGTGTAATGAGAATTTAGACTTATGGCTGTCTTTTGTTTTGGTTTCACATATAAACAGTTGAATAGTATAATGAGAAGTAAGACTTATGACTGTGTTTTATTTTGGTTTCGCATATAAACAGTTGAATAGTATAATGAGAAGTTAGACTTACGACTGTCTTTTGTTTTGGTTTCACATATAAACAGTTGAATAGTATAATCAGAAGTTAGACTTATGACTGTCTTTTGTTTTGGTTTCACATATAAACAGTTGAATAGTATAATGAGAAGTTAGACTTATAGCTGTCTTTTGTTTTGGTTTCACATATAAACACTTGAATAGTATAATGAGAAGTTAGACTTATGGCTGTCTTTTGTTTTGGTTTCACATATAAACAGTTGAATAGTATAATGAGAAGTTAGACTTATGACTGTCTTTTGTTTTGGTTTCACATATAAACAGTTGAATAGTATAATGAGAAGTTAGACTTATAGCTGTCTTTTGTTTTGGTTTCACATATAAACACTTGAATAGTATAATGAGAAGTTAGACTTATGGCTGTCTTTTGTTTTGGTTTCACATATAAACAGTTGAATAGTATAATGAGAAGTAAGATTTATGACTGTCTTTTGTTTTGGTTTCGCATATAAACAGTTGAATAGTATAATGAGAATTTAGACTTATGGCTGTCTTGTGTTTTGGTTTCACATATAAACAGTTGAATAGTATAATGAGAAGTTAGACTTATGGCTGTCTTTTGTTTTGGTTTCACATATAAACAGTTGAATAGTATAATGAGAAGTTAGACTTATGACTGTCTTTTGTTTTGGTTTCACATATAAACAGTTGAATAGTATAATGAGAAGTAAGATTTATGACTGTCTTTTGTTTTGGTTTCGCATATAAACAGTTGAATAGTATAATGAGAATTTAGACTTATGGCTGTCTTTTGTTTTGGTTTCACATATAAACAGTTGAATAGTATAATGAGAAGTTAGACTTATGGCTGTCTTTTGTTTTGGTTTCACATATAAACAGTTGAATAGTATAATGAGAAGTTAGACTTATGGCTGTCTTTTGTTTTGGTTTCACAATATAAACAGTTGAATAGTATAATGAGAAGTAAGATTTATGACTGTCTTTTGTTTTGGTTTCGCATATAAACAGTTGAATATTATAATGAGAATTTAGACTTATGGCTGTCTTTTGTTTTGGTTTCACATATAAACAGTTGAATAGTATAATGAGAAGTTAGACTTATGGCTGTCTTTTGTTTTGGTTTCACATATAAACAGTTGAATAGTATAATGAGAAGTAAGATTTATGACTGTTCTTTGTTTTGGTTTCGCATATAAACAGTTGAATAGTATAATGAGAATTTAGACTTATGGCTGTCTTTTGTTTTGGTTTCACATATAAACAGTTGAATAGTATAATGAGAAGTTAGACTTATGGCTGTCTTTTGTTTTGGTTTCACATATAAACAGTTGAATAGTATAATGAGAAGTAAGATTTATGACTGTCTTTTGTTTTGGTTTCGCATATAAACAGTTGAATAGTATAATGAGAATTTAGACTTATGGCTGTCTTTTGTTTTGGTTTCACATATAAACAGTTGAATAGTATAATGAGAAGTTAGACTTATGGCTGTCTTTTGTTTTGGTTTCACATATAAACAGTTGAATAGTATAATGAGAAGTAAGATTTATGACTGTCTTTTGTTTTGGTTTCGCATATAAACAGTTGAATAGTATAATGAGAATTTAGACTTATGGCTGTCTTTTGTTTTGGTTTCACATATAAACAGTTGAATAGTATAATGAGAAGTTAGACTTATGGCTGTCTTTTGTTTTGGTTTCACATATAAACAGTTGAATAGTATAATGAGAAGTTAGACTTATGACTGTCTTTTGTTTTGGTTTCACATATAAACAGTTGAATAGTATAATGAGAAGTTAGACTTATGGCTGTCTTTTGTTTTGGTTTCACATATAAAACAGTTGAATAGTATAATGAGAAGTTAGACTTATGACTGTCTTTTGTTTTGGTTTCACATATAAACAGTTGAATAGTATAATGAGAAGTTAGACTTATAGCTGTCTTTTGTTTTGGTTTCACATATAAACAGTTGAATAGTATAATGAGAAGTTAGACTTATGACTGTCTTTTGTTTTGGTTTCACATATAAACAGTTGAATAGTATAATGAGAAGTTAGACTTATAGCTGTCTTTTGTTTTGGTTTTCACATATAAACAGTTGAATAGTATAATGAGAAGTTAGACTTATGGCTGTCTTTTGTTTTGGTTTCACATATAAACAGTTGAATAGTATAATGAGAAGTTAGACTTATAGCTGTCTTTTGTTTTGGTTTCACATATAAACAGTTGAATAGTATAATGAGAAGTTAGACTTATGACTGTCTTTTGTTTTGGTTTCACATATAAACAGTTGAATAGTATAATGAGAAGTTAGACTTATAGCTGTCTTTTGTTTTGGTTTCACATATAAACAGTTGAATAGTATAATGAGAAGTTAGACTTATGGCTGTCTTTTGTTTTGGTTTCACATATAAACAGTTGAATAGTATAATGAGAAGTTAGACTTATGACTGTCTTTTGTTTTGGTTTCACATATAAACAGTTGAATAGTATAATGAGAAGTTAGACTTATGGCTGTCTTTTGTTTTGGTTTCACATATAAACAGTTGAATAGTATAATGAGAAGTTAGACTTATGACTGTCTTTTGTTTTGGTTTCACATATAAACAGTTGAATAGTATAATGAGAAGTTAGACTTATGGCTGTCTTTTGTTTTGGTTTCACATATAAACAGTTGAATAGTATAATGAGAAGTTAGACTTATGGCTGTCTTTTGTTTTGGTTTCACATATAAACAGTTGAATAGTATAATGAGAAGTAAGATTTATGACTGTCTTTTGTTTTGGTTTCGCATATAAACAGTTGAATAGTATAATGAGAATTTAGACTTATGGCTTTCTTTTGTTTTGGTTTCACATATAAACAGTTGAAATAGTATAATGAGAAGTTAGACTTATGGCTGTCTTTTGTTTTGGTTTCACATATAAACAGTTGAATAGTATAATGAGAAGTAAGATTTATGACTGTCTTTTTGTTTTGGTTTCGCATATAAACAGTTGAATAGTATAATGAGAATTTAGACTTATGGCTGTCTTTTGTTTTGGTTTCACATATAAACAGTTGAATAGTATAATGAGAAGTTAGACTTATGGCTGTCTTTTGTTTTGGTTTCACATATAAACAGTTGAATAGTATAATGAGAAGTAAGATTTATGACTGTCTTTTGTTTTGGTTTCGCATATAAACAGTTGAATAGTATAATGAGAATTGAGACTTATGGCTGTCTTTTGTTTTGGTTTCACATATAAACATTTGACCATAGTCTAATGAGTAAAGTTAGACTTATGGCTCGTCACTTTTTGTTTTTGGTGTCACATATAAACAGTTTTTGAATAGTATAAATGAGAAGTTAGACTTATGACTGTTCCTTTTGTTTGGTCTGCACCATATAACAGCTTGAATCAGGTTAAAGAGAAATTCGAACTTATGGCTGTCTTTTGTTTTGGTTTCACATATAAACAGTTGAATAGTATAATGAGAAGTTAGACTTATGACTGTCTTTGTTTTGGTTTCACATATAAACAGTTGAATAGTATAATGAGAAGTTAGACTTATAGCTGTCTTTTGTTTTGGTTTCACATATAAACAGTTGAATAGTATAATGAGAAGTTAGACTTATGGCTGTCTTTTGTTTTGGTTTCACATATAAACAGTTGAATAGTATAATGAGAAGTTAGACTTATGACTGTCTTTTGTTTGGTTTCACATATAAACAGTTGAATAGTATAATGAGAAGTTAGACTTATGGCTGTCTTTTGTTTTGGTTTCACATATAAACAGTTGAATAGTATAATGAGAAGTTAGACTTATGACTGTCTTTTGTTTTGGTTTCACATATAAACAGTTGAATAGTATAATGAGAAGTTAGACTTATGGCTGTCTTTTGTTTTGGTTTCACATATAAACAGTTGAATAGTATAATGAGAAGTAAGATTTATGACTGTCTTTTGTTTTGGTTTCGCATATAAACAGTTGAATAGTATAATGAGAATTTAGACTTATGGCTGTCTTTTGTTTTGGTTTCACATATAAACAGTTGAATAGTATAATGAGAAGTTAGACTTATGGCTGTCTTTTGTTTTGGTTTCACATATAAACAGTTGAATAGTATAATGAGAAGTTAGACTTATGACTGTCTTTTGTTTTGGTTTCACATATAAACAGTTGAATAGTATAATGAGAAGTTAGACTTATGGCTGTCTTTTGTTTTGGTTTCACATATAAACAGTTGAATAGTATAATGAGAAGTTAGACTTATGACTGTCTTTTGTTTTGGTTTCACATATAAACAGTTGAATAGTATAATGAGAAGTTAGACTTATAGCTGTCTTTTGTTTTGGTTTCACATATAAACACTTGAATAGTATAATGAGAAGTTAGACTTATGGCTGTCTTTTGTTTTGGTTTCACATATAAACAGTTGAATAGTATAATGAGAAGTAAGATTTATGACTGTCTTTTGTTTTGGTTTCGCATATAAACAGTTGAATAGTATAATGAGAATTTAGACTTATGGCTGTCTTTTGTTTTGGTTTCACACACAAACAGTTGAATAATATATGCTATCTGTACTGCAATCTTATCTTTTATTGCATAAAAATTATAGCCCTAATCATCATCTCCGTTATGAATAAGGCCTATGTACGCCCCATCTAGCAGTCTTTTAAGAGGTCTTCCTGGTCGACGTTGTCAATCGGGCTTGTATTGCATCATCATTTTTGGAATTCTTGAATTATCCATTCTTTTTACATGATCTAGCCAGTTTAATTTATATCTGTTGAGTTTTTCTTTTACTGATTCTACTTCGAATTGTTCTAAAATTACTTCATTCATTAAAAATAGATATAATGCATAGAATTATAATACTTATTCCTGTTAGGTGTTAATTTTTGTATAAATTAATCATTTGTCAGTCATTGCGAATATAAAAATTTAATTATGACTTCGAAATAAAAGCTTTACTGACTCTAATAGTAAATGTCGATTCTATGCTACCTTATCATCTGCATAACTTAAAAAAAAACGGAAAACACACAATTTATTGTTGTGACAACTAATGACAAATGAGGGAAATTTTGAAAAAGTGGCTCATTTCAAATATCTCGGAACAATAATTACAAATTGGAATGATATGCACCCAGAAATTAAGCATCGGCTTAATTCTGGAAATCCATGCTTTACAGGGACTCTTGACGTCCCAAATCCTTAAAAAAAGTTAAACTGATAATATATAAAACTGTAATTCTTCCAATTATATTTTATGGATGCGAAACATAGACTCTTATTTTAAGGGAGGAAAGAAGTATACGAGTATTTGAGAATAAAATTCTTAGGAAAATGTATGGGCCAAAAAGAGATAAACAGAGAGGTGAATGGAGAAAACTACATAATAATGAGTTACATGATATGTAGCCTATAAGAAGGCAGATATAATAAGAAGAGTTAAGTCTCGTAGGCTGCGATGGCCAGGACATGTGGCACGTATGGGGGATAAAAGAGGTGCATGGAAATTTCTTGTAGGAAAACCAGAGGGAAAACACAAAATTGATAGACCAAGAATGAGGTGGAAGAATAACATTATGAATGATTTGAGGGAAATATATTATACAGGGGATGACTGGAAACATTAGCTCAGGATAGGCATGTATGGAGAGCTTATGTCCACGCGGCCATGAACCTATGGGTTCGATAATGCAAGTTAGTTAATTAGTATATTAATAATTACCTGAGAGAAATATAAGTTGATTTTTATATATAAAAAAGTCTTAAAATAACGTGAGAAGTTGAGATCAAATTAATCTAAAATCATCATATTTGCAATGTAGAATGTGCATTAGTCATTGTTCAGACAATGTAGCAACTTATTACAAAAACCTAATTTCTTCGAAATTCGCTAACAATAATATTTTAGTAGTAGTAGGACTTTGTTAGACAAAAAGTAAGATATTTACAATATTATTTACAAATATGGGTCGCACGGGCAGTAAGCCGTACGTGCTGTTGACAGTCCGTTACAATAAAGTAATAATTGGTACTAGTGTAAAGAAAAATAAACAACAAAAAAAGCAATAACATTACAATTACATGAAGAAAACACAATAATATTACAATTAAATAATAATACAATAGCATTATACACTAAAAAAACATGAACATTTCAATTACATAAAGAAAACACAATAATATTACAATTAAATAATAATACAATAGCATTATACACTAAAAACATTAACATTACAATTACATAAAGAAAACACAATAATATTACAATTAAATAATAATACAATAACATTATACATTAATTAAGTTATGTATAATTATTAATAATTAATGGTATTGCATTTTGATAACACGTATTTATTCATGAATGAGTGTTGTTCTTATTTTCCGCGTTTTGTCCAGAAATTTACCCAAGTTTATCCAATTTTCTGGATTTACCATTAACTCGTAGCATGCCAATCTTTCCCGATTTGAATTTAGAAATCTTTCCGGTAATAACTGACGTCTCCAATATTCTAAATCATCACATTGTCCTAATATATGTATCTCGTCTTCAAAGTTCCCGCACATTGGACATATTCGCATATCGTGATCGTCGCTAATTTTTAGAAATTTCCATGCCCCTAGCCTAAACCAAGCAAGCCCTGATCTCTCTTTAAATCCTAGGTTGAGTATATAAGATTCTTTTCCCCAAAATTGTTTTAGATTTAGATTTAGATTTATTTATTTAGTCTGGTGGAGTTAAGGCCATGTGGCCTTCTCTTCCACTCACCAGGGTAAACATATATTACATCAGAATATAACAATCACAATGAACTCTAATATTAAATACTAAATAAAAATTTGATCAAAAAGATAATATCTATTATATTACGATCTATAATGCAACTAGTTAATGTTAGTTAAAATTAAGACTAAAACTAATAATAAAATGTATACAAGCAAGACATATTAAATTGTCCCTGTCTAATGTATATATAAAACAAAGAAAAATAATGAGATATAGAAAACTAATTTTACGTTTGTACAATATTTAAAACAAAACAAAAGAAAATATTTGTTAATCTTAATATTATTTTCATAGATGATTAAATTTATTAATTGTTAAAAGAATACTATCAGTGAGGTGTATAAGTTAGTTTGTTATTAAATAATTATTTAATTTGTTTTTGAAGGATGTTATAGTTTGACAGTCTCTGACATAGGTCGGAAGGGAATTCCATGTTTTGGTAAGTGAGACCGTAAAAGATAATGAATAATATACAGTGTGATGAGGAGGGATATAAAGGACAATGTGCTGATGGGATCGAGTGTCAAGATTATGTGTGTCGGATAGTCTGATGAAGCGGCGTGATAAATAATTAGGCGATGATGTGTGAAGGATTTTATAGAGAAGGGATAGGGAATGGACAGTTCTACGATCTCTTAGACGAAGCCACGATAATTGTTCCAGGGACGGTGTAACATGGTCAAATTTGCGAATACCACAAATAAAACGTGTGCAAGAATTATGAACACGTTGAAGTCTTTGAGTGTAAATAATATTTAAGTCTGTAAAAAGGGTGTCACAATAATCAAAATGGGGCATTGCAAGTGTTTCTACTAACATTTTCCTTAGAGCGAATGGCAGAAAATTTCTTGGGTCTCTTTGTAAACACAGTGAGCGTTTTCCTGTACATTCGGCGAAAATATCTTATTGGTGTGTATAATGCTATTGTGTTATTATTTAATTGTAATATTATTATTGTGTTTTCTTTATGTAATTGTAATGTTATTGCTACTGTGTTATTACTTAATTGTAATATTATTGTGTTTTCTTTATGTAATTGTAATGTTAATGTTTTTAGTGTATAAGCTATTGTGTTTTTATTTAATTGTAATATTTGTATTGTGTTTTCTTTATGTAATTGTAATGTCATTGCTGTTTTTGTTTATTTTTCTTTACACTAGTACCAATTATTACTTTATTGTAATGGACTGTCAACAGCACGTACTGCCCGTGCGACCCATATTTGTAAATAATATTGTAAATATCTTACTTTTTTGTCTAATAAAGTCCTACTACTACTATTGGTACAATAATATAAGAAATGTGTTGAAGATATAGGAGTTATTGGGACACCTTGTATTGTCAAGTGAATTATATGGCATAAGAAGTGAGAGTGTTAGCATATAGATGCAGGCTACAAGCACCTTGTACAGCGTGTGTCATCCATCACAGTCTGGTTCTTACCGTCAGCCACTTCTTTCTCTTTTTTTTTTCAGCCTGTTTTTTTTTTCTTCCACCCCTTCGAGTCAAGCAATGTCGTCATCCATCACTTGAAACCACCCCCACCGCCCCCCGCAACAGCAAAGTTTTACTTTAATGGGGGAAGGTGACTGTTCAAATTCATATTTTGCCCGATTTTTTCTACCCCCTTTGCATTTGTTTCTTTCTTCTCTCATAATATTTTTTTTATAGAAGGGCAGTTGAAAGTTTTCTGGCATGTTACCAAATTTTACCCTTATTCCTGCAAACTCCAATATAATTCACAAAGTTAGAATGTAGAAAACAAATGAGGGTAGTGACCATGCAAGGGATTGTAAAAATAAAAACAAAACACTGTATATATTTCTTACTTCAATTTTATTTTCAGTCTCTTCAACAACATCTCTTTTGTTATTTCTCCTTCTTTATGACACTTTAACATCAAGGTCATTTGGGTCTTAGTATCCTTAGGCCTAACCATTCGTTTCTGTGCTACACTGTTTATCTGTAATGTGTTTTTTAAAGAATGTGAAGAAGAATATGATAACAATAATAATAATCATCATCTTCATCTTCCTTCCATGATTTTAGAGCTCGTGGGTCATTACGGTCTCTTGCATCTCCTTCCTCGAGATGGTAATTCAAAATCTGATGAGAGATGCGAGATCGAAGCATATGCTAAATATTTTGTTGTCAATTATTTCTATATGTAGTTATATGGTCCATAACCCAAGTGATTTGAAGTTATTAAAGGTTATATACGTTTTTCTTTCTATCTAATTTTGTGAATCATGATAATAATAATAATAATAATAATAATAATAATAATAATAATAATAATATTAATAATAATAATGAGTAGTGAGGATAAATATGGAAGCTAGAGATTTGAAGGAAGAAGATGCAATAGACAGGAACCTCTGGCGATAAGTCACTTTCGGTTGAAGGAGAAACACCGTATTGTGGAATATTCTTAATAAAAAATAATAACTATAACATAATAATACAGGTGAATGAAGAAGACTACATAACAATGAACCACATGGTCCTTATAGGAAGCCAGATATAATAAGAACAGTTAAGTCTCGTAGACTGCGATGGGCAGGACATGTTGCGCGTGTGGGGAATGAAAGACGTGCATGGAAACTTCTTGTAGGAAAGCCAGAAGGAAGACGCTCAGGTGGTAGACCAAGAATGAGGTGGGAGAACAACATTAACTATGATTTGAGGGAAGTAGATTATACAGGGAATGATTGGAAAGCTCAGAATAGGGATGTATGGAGAGCTTATGTCCGCGCGGCCATGAACCTACTGGTTCGATAGTGCCAGTGAGTAAGTGAGTATAACATAATAATAATAATCACAATAATAATAATCTACGATATAAAAATTAAATGGTGATTACGTGTTTAGAATAGTCTACAATTTCTAAAAGAAAAACTAAATTTTGTAATCCAGTAATAAGGAATACAAAAGACAGATGAAGAGGTATGCAAATGGAGAAAACTACAAAACAGTGACCTATATGATCTTTATGGGAAACCAGATATAATAAGAACAGTTAAGTCTGGTAGATTACTGAACATGTGGCACGAATGGGAAAAGAAATAGGGGCATGGAAACTACTTGTAGGAAAACCACAGTGAAAACAGCTAGTAGGTAGGCCAAGAAGTAGGTAGGAAAATAACATTAACTATGATTTGAGGACAGTAAATTATACAGGTGATGTTTGGAAAACTTTTACTCAGGATAGGGTTGCATAGAGAGCTTTTATGTCCGCGCGGCTTTGAACCTACGGGTGAGTTTTTTAGTTTATTTAGTTAAATGTAGCGCACGTTGCTAATTTTCTAGTTTTGAAATGCCGCGCGCTCGTGTTTCGAATTGCCAGCAGTCGTATGGTGTATGACGCAACAATTTACCAGTCTTCATAGAGTAATCGTGCTGTTTTGTGTGATAGGACAGATTACCTAGTACGGTAAATGTATTCTTCAGCAATGAGTGAAAACGTCGTAAGAAAAGCTACAACAAGCTTAGCAATTCGGTGCAATGCTGTAGTCTCGAGGTAGCGTGCTGCCTTGTCACGCAGCGGGCCCGGCTTCGATCCCCAGTCGGGGCAGTTTTTCTGGATGATTTTTATCGGGGTTTTTCCTCATCTGTAAGACAAATGTCAGGAAAACTTTAAGGCCCAAACGGTCCCCAAATCATATGGCCATCATCATCCTTCACCGGTGTGGAAAGCAACGGGAAGCTACCACACGTACAATTCCCTAGTAGTAGTAGTAGTAGTAGTAGTAGTAGTAGTAGTAGTAGTAGTAGTAGTAGTAGTAGGACTTTATTAGACAAAAAGTAAGATATTTACAATATTATTTACAAATATGGGTCGCACGGGCAGTAAGCCGTACGTGCTGTTGACAGTCCGTTACAATAAAGTAATAATTGGTACTAGTGTAAAGAAAAATAAACAACAAAAACAGCAATAACATTGCAATTACATAAAGAAAACACAATAATATTACAATTAAGTAATAACACAATAGCATTATACACTAGAAGAACATGAACATTACAATTACATAAAGAAAACACATTAATATTACAATTAAATAATAACACAATAGCATTATACACTAATTAATTTATATATAATTGTTAATAATTAATGGTATTGCATTTTGATAACATATATTTATTCATGAATGACTGTTGTCCTTATTTTTCGCGTTTTGTCCAGAAATTTACCGAGGTTTATCCAATTTTCTGGATTTACCAATAACTCGTAGCATGCCAAAAGCTCCAAGCATGGCATGAAAAATGATTGCAGCGAATGACCTGCCTTCGGGCAGAATTACTATGGATGGATGATGCTAGTTTCGAACTTGCAGTTTTTTTTCTTTTCCCTTTTCCTCCTAAAATTATGGGTGCGGCTTATATCCGGGCCAATACGGTATTTATTTTTTTACATTTTTAAGAGAACGGCATCAATGGCTTCATTCTTTCGGAATTCGGTAAAAACCATGATCATACAGTGCTGCCAAGTTAAAAACGATAGTATTAAGACATGTACATTGATATAAACTAGCTAACAAATCTCGCATACAGGACAATGATTGCTGTAAGCTGGCATTATAAAATAGATAGTATATTTTAATTGTGAAAGCTTGAAACTTGGCTTGAAATAATTACACGGTCGTGCTTTATCTAGAGGCATTGAGAAATCCACACACGTAGCATACATACGTGCCTCATCGCTATCCTCTGTTGCAAACCCTGGCTTTTTATTCCATTGTTTTTTGTTTCCAAAAATTCACCGTGTATTTTATTATCCACCAACAACAATGCAGATAACACAGCAAATTGCGCAACTTGCCGCGAGATGTTCATTTGTCTCTTGCTATACGATCAACTTAGTGCGTCGTTAGTCATATTTTTATTGAACTCCGCGGCATGGGAGGCCTAGAACGCAGTTGCCCAACCAATCATTTATTGACCTTACATACACAAATGCTTATCACAGAGGTGGATGGTCGAAAAATCAATACAGGAGCGACATGTGGTCCATATTGGGTCCCCAAGGTTTTGTAGTTACTTTTCTCAACCCTTAAAAAAATCTCGTCAACTCGTGTCCATCTCAACCCTGAAAGAAAAAACATTGTCAACTCGTGTCCGGCATAGGGCCGGATCAAGCGATGAGATGAGATGAGGCCCCTTAAATTGGATGTCTATGAATACCAATGGAACATTACAGAGACTGTTGTAATCCCAAATCCTTTCAAAAAACGTTAAACTGAAAATATATAAAACTATTATTCTACCAGTTATATTACATGGATGCGAAACATGGACTCTTACTTTAAGGAAGGAAAGGAGATTACGAGTATTCAAAAAAGATTCTTAGGAACATTTTTAGACCAAAGAGAGATGAACAGACAGGTGAATGGAGAAGACTACATAACAGTGAACTACATGGTATTTACAGGAAGCCAGATATAATAAGAACAGTTAATTCTCGTAGACTGCGATGGGAGGACATGTGGCACAAATGGGGAATGAAAGACGTGCAAGGAAGCTTCTTTAAGGAAAACCACAAGGAAAACTACCAGTTGGTAGACCAAGAATTAGGTCGGAGATTAACATTAACTATGATTTGAGGAAAGTAGATTATACAGTGAATGATTGAAAAATATTACCTCAGGATAGCGTTCGATATATGGAGAGCTTATGTCTGCGCGGCCATGAGCTTACGGGTGCGATAGTGCCAGTGAGTGACTGAGTGAGTTATTTAGTTGTATCTTATATATCTACTGTACATTTTAAAAACATTAGATATGATTAACCCATTCTTCTCAAAAGACAAGGTAAACCTACCGGCTGTTAAATGGCCTTTAGCTCAGAAGACGAGGTACACTCTCTTAACTCTGCTGTTATATATTTTGCAATATTCTGTACATCCCTTGGCAGGTTAATCTTCTGTTAACATTTATGAATAGTAAAGGAATATGTTTTGTCTTCAACCTTATTGGGATTTGGAGTACCGTTATCTTTTGTTTGTTTTGAATTTCTAAAAATAGACAATATTATATACGGTAACTTAATTTGGATTTCTGGAAAATGCATTGAACATTTAAATCTGAAGCAATTGGGTTTAAAAAATCGGTGTGAAATGGGATATGAGAATTTGCTTGTTTCCCGGACGTTTCAGATACGTATTTTTCATCTAGTAGGGCAGCACAGAGTCTAGTGATGTAAAAGGAGAGGGTAAGAACATTACGTTTGGCATACAGTGTTCACCATTTTCCTATTCTCGTCTGCCACTATGATTTGAATACATTTAGTAAGCGAGTCAGAGAGTTTTGAACTAGTATATTGAATTCCCTTGTGTCGTCACATTTGTAATGCAGATGTGAGTTGTACTTAAATTACACTACATGTTGTTAGTCATCACACCGCTGCTAATCAACTGCAACAACAACTTTCATCCTGCTCACAGATTTTCAACTTTTTTCTACTAACCTGAAACAAATACGTCATTGCGCTAAACTACTGTACACCTCCTCAGAGCATTGTTGCGTATTATATGTTTAATTTAACCCTCGTCAAGCAGAAGAGAAAACCTTATGGTCAAATAAATAATATGTTCCAGTTGTTGTAATACTAAATATATGGTCACACATAATAATAATAATAATAATAATAATAATAATAATAATAATGATAATAATAATAATAATAATAATAATAATAATAATAATAATGATTATTTTAGCTGGCAGAGTTAAGGCCATAAGGCCTTCTCTTCCACTCAACCAGCGAATAGTAAAATTATACAAAAATTACGTACATATTACAATTTTAAGATATTAAAATACAGACTAAACAAAATACAATGATGATGGATCTAATACTAGCTAATGCTAACAAAAACATAGAATATAATAAAATTAAAATGATATAAAATAAAGTAAGTAGCTTCCTACATGATTATTAATAGAATGCTCTATATAGTTGTTATGTAGTTAATGTTTTCATTGTGTCGAACTTAAGATATCAGTTAATTTGGATTTAAATAATGATAGCGATTGACAGTCCCTGAAATGGACAGCTAATGACAAATGAGGGAAATTTTGAGGAAGTGGCTGAATTCAAATACCTAGGAACAATAATCACAAACAGGAATGAGATGCATAATGAAATTAAACATAGGCTCAATTCTGGAAATGTGTGCTATTATGCATTACAGAGACTCTTGACTTCCCAACTCCTTTCAAAAAACGTTAAACTGAAAATATATAAAACTATTATTCTACCAGTTATATTATATGGATACGAAACATGGACTCTTACTTTAAGGGAGGAAAGGAGATTACGAGTATTTGAGAATAAAGTTCTTAGGAAAATGTTTAGACCAAAGAGAGATGAACAGACAGGTGAATGGAGAAGACTTACATAACAGAGAATTACATGGTGTTTATAGGAAGCCAGATATAATAAGAACAGTTAAGTCTCGTAGACTGCGATGGGCAGGACATGTGGAACGAATGGGGAATGAAAGACGTGCATGGAAGCTTCTGGTAGGAAAACCAGAGGCAAAACTCCCTGTTGGTCGACCAATAATGAGGTGGGAGAATAACATTAACTATGATTTGAGGGAAGTAGATTATACACGGGATAATTAAAAAACATTGGCTCAGGATAGGTATATATGGAGAGCTTATGTCCACGCGGACATGAACCTACGGTTCGATAGTGCCAGTGAGTTAGTTAGTTCCAGTTGTAATGTAAAAAAATGCAGTTGTATGACTGGTTTTTAATTGATCGAATAATGATTTTACCTGTAAGTGTGTAAATAAATGTGGTTTGTTCTCTAAAGGAGCGTATACACTTGCGCGTCGCGAACAAGCGCGACACGCGCGCTGCTCGTCTTGAGTTTGTCGGAATTATTATTTTAAACGAACCTCCTGCGATCCATTTGTAGTAAAAACCCACAAACAGTAGTAAAAAATCTGGGTATCTACATGGACCAACACCTGGACTGGAAAATCCAGATGAATAATACCTGCAAGAAAGTGTTTTCAATTGTTCACTCCCTAAATAGTTTTAAAAACTTCCTTCCTTCCTTCTTCTTCACGGTTTAGGCTTATTTACTAGCCTGTTCCGGCTCCAAATTGCTGCTCTTTCCATCTTTTCCTTGGTCTTCCCAAACTTCTTCTTCCTCGTGGTGAATAGTTGTATGCTGCTTTTGGTATTCTATTCTCAGTCATCCTTTCCAAGTGTTCTTTCCAGTTTCTTCTGTATTTCTCTATTGTTGTGTTTAATTCCTCTACATTTAGTTGTCTTATTTATGTGTTATGTTTTTTGTCTGTTTTTGATATCCTGCTATTGGTCTGAGGGATCTCATTTCAGCAGCTTGTATTCTGACAGATTGTTGTCTTGTCACTGTCCATGTTTCGGATCCATAAGTAATAATAGACGTTGTCATTGTCTTGTATAATTTCATTATAGAGGCTTTCCTGGATTTATAGGAAACTTCCTTCCTACAGAATTAAAACAAATACTTGTACAGACTCTTATAATGCCACACTTCGACTACTGCGACATATTACTGACTAATCTGACAACTGATCTATCTGACAGACTACAGCGTGCTCATAATGTGTGCATTCGATTTATATTCAATCTCCGTCGTTATGACCACGTGTCTCCTTCATTTCAGGCCTTATCATGGCTACGCCTAAATGACAGAAGAACTTTACATTCACATGCTTTACTATTCCAAATTCTGCACACATATTTACCAACTTATTTAACAACACGTTTTCAACATTTATCGGCTCATCACAATTTAGGAACAAGATCACAATACTCTTCTTTACTTTTGATACCACAGCACAGGACCTGTCTATACTCTGAATCTTACAGAATATCTATGGCTAGAGCATGGAACTCACTTCCCAGTCATGTCAGGGACTGTCAATCGCTATCATTATTTAAATCCAAATTAACTGATATCTTAAGTTCGACACAATGAAAACATTAACTGCATAACAACTATATAGAGCATTCTATAAATAAAATCATTTAGGAAGCTACTTACTTTATTTTATATTATTTTAATTTTATTATATTCTATGTTTTTGTTAGTTTTAGCTAGTATTAGATCACATCATCATAGTATTTTCTTTAGTCTGTATTTTAATAATATCTTAAAATTGTAATAAGTATGTAATTTTTGTATAATTCTACTATTCGCTGGTTGAGTGGAAGAGAAGGCCTTATGGCCAATTAAATTAAAAAATTATCATTATTATTATTATTATTATTATTATTATTATTATTATTAGTATTATTATTATTACTACTACAATTACCATAATAATAATAATAATAATAATAATAATTTTTATTATTCCGGCTTTTACAATGAATATACATTTTTCCGGTACCCATGTTCACAGTTAACTACACATTTGTTTCAACACATTTTCCATTCTTGTCTGTTCATCCATATATCTTCTTCTATTTCCCATTCCCTCTTAGTTTCATTGATTCCCTGAATCCACGTAATATTTGGTCTACCCTTCTTTTTCCTTCGCTGTGATTATCTTAGGTAGTCTTCCTTCTTCCATCCTTCTAATGTGTCCATACCAATTTAATTGTTTCTTCTTTATAAAATCTAATATTGAATATTGTACCTGCATTTTTTCTTTTATATATGAATTTGTGATTTTATCCTTCCTGTATATTCTTGCAGCACAATAATAATAATAATAGCAATAATAATAATAATAGCAATAATAATAATAATAATAATAATAATAATAATAATAATAATAATAATAATAGCAATAATGACAATGGTGTGCAGCAGGGTGGTGTGTGTTATATAATGAGATTACAGCTACTTGCCTTAAATCAAGCTCGAGTGCACACACAGCTGGCGCTTCTGTCTATTGTTAATACCGGGCTGGTATCCACACAAAAGGCGTACAACCACTTTGTTAACATTACGGCGATAATCTGCAAGTAGTTGCATAGATAACTACATCTACTGTTCATAGCAACAGATTCAGAACACTTGTTATAGTATCGGACTATTAGGAGTAGGAGTTCACCTCAAATTATACTTAGAAAATTGCTTTAGCGGTCGCTGTTTCCAATAACACTGGTCAACATTAATTTTGTCTCATGAGTACCAATAGTTGTACTTAATGCAGTTTTTTTATCGTGTTTTCAAATATGTATTCGGAGTTTCTCCATCAACCACAGTTTTTTTTATTTCAATTTCAATTAATGGATTTAAATAATTATTTTTTGCTTAACAAACATTGAAGGGATTACGTCAAAATCAAAACATACAGTGGTGCACCCTGACTTGCAATCTGCAATGAGACCAGTTCCACACTGCGAAGAATTGCCCATACCAAAGCCTCCAGAACATGTGACATTAGATGAAGAGAGCTCAGATTCTGATGAAAGTAAGGAAGAAGGTGAAACAGATTTTGGTGATACAACTTTTGAACAAAGCTGTTCATCTGAGCCTCATTTATTGGCTCAAGAAGATCTTAACGATCTCATACGAGATTTAAAGTTATCCAAAAACCAGTCTTAAATGCTTAGTTCCCGGCTAAAGGGATGGAATCTCTCGGAAACCTTGCGTGATGGAGAAAATCCAATATCATATTTGAATTCAGGAGAAAAACTATTATCAGAATCACATATTTTTATTTCCGAGACAAAAAAAAAGTTTATTTTTTTGTTGCTCTGTGTTATTTGCAACGGAACTCAGTATAGGCTACGGTATTAAAATAAAACGTGTAGACATTCTCCATTGATCAGCGAAATTTGACCATAATAGTAGAGGTTTGCCTAAAAACCCAGAATTTAAAAAAATCGTTATAGCAGCCGCCATATTTGCTTGATGGAGGATTTCATCTGTTGTTCAGTTGCTGCTATTAATTTATATTCCTAAATATTTGAATTTCTTGGCTTGTTGTATATTTTCCCCTTGTATTTGTAATGTAATTAGGTGTAGGTCCTTGGGTATTGAAATTGATTTGGTTGTTCTTCTTGTTCTTAAACTTAATTTGTAGCATTTTCATCCTGTTTATTTCCAAAATCACTCCTCGGAGGAAGACGTATTGGATGTGCATTCACTGTCTATCCATCTCTTGGCTGGTCTTCCTCTTGTTCTTCTCCCGTCCATTGGTCTATCTTCTTTAGCTCTTTTTGCAAATCGGTTGTCTTCCATTCTTTCTATATGACTCTTCCAATATTTCAGTCTATCTATAACAAATTTAGTTATGTCCTGAATTCAACATTTGTCCCTAATTTCTGTGTTTCTAATCTTACCAAATAATGTTTTCCTCTGAAAACATCTCCGCCTTAGCTTGTTCCAAGCCAGGTAGAAAAAGGGCGAGGGGAGGAGTAACACCTGGGTTCAGCTTGCCCAGCTGATAGTACGTTGTGAGGGTCCTTGCCAGGGTTACGGTGAAGACCTCAACGGCAGATACAGCGGAGAAGTCCTTCGGTACGGTGTACCTGACGGAAGAGGCAACTCTACATCTACTGCCTTGTAGATTGACGAACGGGCAGATGGGGTTCGTTAGTCCTGCAAGACAACCCATCTAGGAGAGACATCTCCGAAATAAAACGGGGCAGGCTGAGCTCTGGAGCTGGGTGAAGGCAGTCGGCCTAGGGAGAAAACCCCGAATAATAAAACCGCCATGAAAACGGGCTAGCAACCCACTTCAATGTGTATCTTATACATTGCTCGCAGTCCCGAGGATCAAGTCTCGGATCAAAGACGGAAACAAAATACGGCAAACGCTAGGAAAAGGTCTACGATTTGGATTTAGTTGTTAACATTTCGAAATTAATTTTTAAACAAATTTTGTTATTAAAGTTGTAAACAAGTTGTTAAAGCGGTGACTGTGGAGAGGAAATGTGCGATAATACATATCGACAATCAGCTTCAGAGAGACCCACATTACTTAATTAAATTCTGTAAATAGTAATTGTACATACAGAAGTCTTTGTGGTGTTTTCAGAAGAGTGCAGTAGTATCTGCACCCGATCCACACAAAGGGGAAACCATGAGTTATTATAGATGATAAAACATTGCATTGCATGTGGTCACAAGCAGAGAGAAAGAGATGCAATGACCACTCGTACAGTGTTACAGAGATTATAAAACAAGGAATATCATCAAATACATATACGGCAATACCATGAAAATACAAAACACTTTTAGAAACGCTCCACAATGCATTTATAGCCAGTTGTAATACTGCGTCCAAGATTTTACCTTAGTTTAACCTCTCTCTTTGTAGGTACTTTTACATTCGCAAGTTACACTTGCAGTGCAGGGACATCAATGTTGGGAGTCTATGAGACTTAAATCTTTTTGAACAATATTACTTTTAATATAAAATTATGGAATATTCACCTGAAAAGTCCGTCTCCTCAACTTAATTAATCATTTTGAGGAGACGGACCTTTCAGGTGAATATTCCATAATTTTATATTAATTTTGAATAAACCTCAACGGAACACATCATGAATCTTATAAAAGTTGAATATTACTTTGTAAATAAAAATTAATGATTGGACCAGAATTTGAGAGGCACCCAGTACTTACTTGGGTATAAAAAAATGATTTTTTTTAAAATTTTTCTTCACAAAATCCAGGAAGGTTTATTTTATCGATCTATAACATTATTTTGTATCGCCCGCGGTGGACAAGTGGTTATGCTCCTTGCCTCAGATCCCGAGGGTCGCGGGTTCAAACCTGGCCGGGGTCGCTGGATTTTTTTAGGAAGAAAGAATCCAACGAGTAAGTCCTCCGGGAGGGATTTTAAGCCGTGGGCCCCGAGTCTGAAGATTTTTAGGCTCGTAAAAGATCCCTAAGCCTGAATGAAACGGCTTCTAAGCAAAATTTACCGAATTTTCACGTCCTAGATGTCAGTATGAGGCGGAACGCTGACCACGAACCGCTTAAAAATGACATCTATACGAAAGCACGTGTAACTAAATTAGTATGTTTCAAATTCTTCCCTGTAGGGGGAGAGCGCCTAAATCTCTGTTAAGGGAAACATGGGCTTACAAGATACAAGAAGAACATTATTTTGTCGATTTTGGAGATTTAAACCCATAAAAATTGATTTTTAAAAATGACGTCTCTGTGCTCTACTAATGTGCATATTCCTTGTTTTTTGCATTTATCCGTCACTTTTATTTTTTCACATTTTGGAACACTTTTATCTGAAACTATGAAAGATAGGAGAATAATTTTTGGCGTGGATATGCAGTTTAAAGAACTCTATAATAAAAAGGTAAATTTATGTTTGTGCTATTGATTGTGTTTGAAATAAAAAAAGTATGCAAAATTTTAACAAAAAAATGTTTGGTCTATGATTTTCTTATAATAAATCACAATCCATATCTGAACACAAGCAAACTTTATTATTGTCAAATGAACTACGGACAATATCATACTAAATTTTGGAAACAATTGGATAAGTAGTTTTTGACAAAATTGTACCAAGACAATACTTTTAAGAAGTTTTTTTGAAAATGCCCCAGGTTGTCTTTCGACATTCCTGGTGTTCTCTCCTGGCATGGTATACTTGTAACCCACTTCTGAGTTTGGGCCGCCTGGAAGGGTTACGTTGCCCCGATGATATGATGGGTGTTGATGATGATAGTGGTGCGCCAGGAGGGTCCCTAATCCTAAGCTTAACCTAAGATGAATATGAATGATGATGATTGCGATGGTCCTATGATTTCGGGGACCGTTTGGGCCTTAAAGTTTCCCTGGCATTTATTTGTCTTCCATGTGAGGAAACAAACTCCGATAAAAACCTCACTCAGTCTGGTTAAGAAACTTCCCACTAGGGAAGTGCTCATGTCCCGAGTTAATTTTAATTAGTTATCTCAGGATAGGATATATGGACAACTTATATCTGTGCAGTCGTCATGAACCTATGGGTTCCATAGTGCAAGTTGAGTCAGTTATTTTAGGCATTTTTACGCCTAAAAAGTTCACTAAAATCCAGTGAAAACTTGAAATTTGATCCATGAATATTGTAAGGAATTTTATATAGTGTAGTGTTGTTTGGGTTGCGGATACAGTAGGAGTTCGCGGTGCGTGTAGAGACAGGCTTTTAGCGCTGAAGTCTCATGAATATCGCACTCGGGCTCCGGTTTATAAATTACCGCACGAGGTAAGTGGGGGCCCGGCTTCCATTTCTCTCGGCTGCAATTCAATTTCCGGTGTCCGCCATCCCTACATTCTCTGCCAAACACATTCCGGAGATAATCATAAGTTAAATTATGTTCCTGCAAATTTACAGGCCAACTCCCTGCCATACTACTGTTATTATTATTATTATTATTATTATTATTATTATTATTATTATTATTATTATTATGTAGAATATGTTGCAGTGCATGGAAGTGAGGTATGGACAATCAATAAATACCACAAGAATAGAGTAATAGCTCTAGAAATTGATTATTTACGCAGAAGTGCCAGAAAGTCGAAATTAGAACATGTCACAATAGGAAATTAGAAACATAATGAAAGCAGAAGAAAGCATAATTGAAAGAATTGATGAGAAGGAATTAAAGTGGTTAGGACATGTTTTAAGAATGGAAAATGAGCGATGGCCGAAGCAACTACATCAATGGCATCAGACTAGAAAGAAGAAAAGAGGGAGACCAAAGTTAACATGGAAGGAAAACATGAAGACAGTGAGGGCTAAGCATTGAAGATGCCCAAGATCGTAGGCTTCGGAGATTTCGCACGGGAAGACGTAAGCAGCTGTAAAACCCGAAGATAGATAGAGATTATTATTATTGTTATTATTATTATTATTATCATTATTATTGTTATTATTATTATTCTTGTTAATTAATTAAAAACATTTTATATGGGATGTGGAGCAGAAACCGAAGATTTAATATTAGAAGATCAAAAGGGGTATATTAGAGGATGTGAAATATTTGAATATCTGGGAGTAAAAGTAGACAAAGCGGATAAACAAGTAAGTGATATTAAGAACAGAATAAATAAATTAAAGTGATAACAGCAATAATGAATGGAGTCTTATGGAACAGACATATAGGTCTAACCAGTGAGAAGTACTGTAACATATGCAGCTGCAGTTTGGAAATTCAACAAACACTAAATGGATTTATTGAGGAGAGCAGCAAGATGTTCAAACTTAGAAAAAAATAAGAAAAACTGTCATACGAGAAGAATGAATATTGGATATTCAATAGTAGATTGTATAAGAAACAAGCAATTAAATCGGCATGTACGACGAATGCAAGAAGAAAGGTTACCTCCAGAAAAACTATTGGTGTCCACCTGGAATAAGAAAGAAAGGAGGACCTCAAAACTCGTGGATGCAAGAAATAAGAACCGAAATGAGAACAATAGGACTGGAGGGCATGAAGTGGATCGATAGAGATGAGTAGAGAAGGAAAAATAACACTACAGGCACAGAAAGATGTGTAAACATTAAAAATCTCTATACAAATAAATAAATATTATTTTTATAAAGGTTGGGGTTATGGCGGTTCCAACACTACTATATGGATCGGAACATTGGGTCTTAACCAAAAACCAGGAACGAAGAATAGAATCATCAGAAATGAGGTTTCTGAGGAGTGTGGCTGGCTATACAATAATGGATCAAAGGCGAAGTGAAGATATACCCGAGGAGAACTGAATGTATTCAAACTATTAGATAGAATTGCACAATACAGAGATGAATGGATGGACCACATCAATAGAATGGATAACAATAGAATTCCGAAACAGGTTCGTCATTACAAACCACTAGGATGAAGAAATGTTGGAAGCCCAATTCTAACATGAGATCCGAACAGACCAGCAGGTATTATCCTTGATGCTGCTGCTGCTGCTGATGATGATGATAATAAAGCTTTAGGGAAGCATTAGAACTTATAGACATAAACAATTAATGAATTAAAAATTTATATAAAAATGCAGTATCTAATGTTGAAATTGTATCAGATGAAATTAAAGTAACAAAAGGCCTTCGTCAAGCTCTGTCAAACTGGAGCAAAAAATCAGGAATGGGAGTACCAATTGGAGATGGATCAACAGATACAATATATACACTGTTATTTGCGGATGACCAGATAATAATTGTCCAAGAATATGAAGACATGAAGTTTGTGTTCAGAAAATTAATAGACAAATACGATAACTGGGGTTTGAAAATAAATTTTGAAAAAAATCATGTTATATGTGATGTGGAGAAGAAAGTGAAAATTTAATATTAGAAGATCAGATGGAGTGTATTAGAGGATGTGAAGAATTAGAATATTTTGAGTAAAACTAGATAAAGAAGATAAAATTGACATTGAGAACAGAATAGAAAAAATAGAGCAATAAAAGTAATGTTAAATGTTGTTCTATGGAACAGACATATAACCAGAAAAAATAAATTACAAATATATAATTCAGGAGTGCGAAGTACTGTCACATGGAGGGGAAGCAAGGAAATAAAACAAAAAACATATGTCTATGGAAATGGATGTCTTGAAGAGAGCAGCAAGATGATCACTGTTTTTTTCCTAACATCACCAGGTTGCCTTTTATGACATTTCTGGTTTTCTCCTCTGACATTGGCGGAATTGTAATACATTTCTTAGGTTGGGACACCTAGAAAGCGGAGTTACGTTACCCTGTTGATATTATGTGTGATAAATGATAATGAAGTGTCAGGAGAGTTTTTAGTCTTAACTTGACCTAAATTCCAGACCATGGGCAACCACAGGAATAATTCCCTTTAAGGTAAAATTCCTAAGATATAAGAACAGAACTTAATATATTTAATCTCTGTGAAAGAATGAAATACTCTCAAAATGCTATCTTCAGCACGTATTACGAATGAATGAACAGCGTATATCAAGAAGAATGTATAATTATAAACCAAAAGGGAGAAGGTTGTTGGGAAGACCATTGAAGAGATGGAAGGACCAATTCGACCTATAATGAGATCGGAACAGGCCATTGGGCTTAACCCTTGTTGTTATTGATGATGATGAAAAACTCCTATAGTTTGACCGGAAATTGAACCCTGGACCTCATGAACTGGTCAGGAACGCTGACCACTAGTCCACGAGGCTGGTCAGATGTTCCAAATTAGAAGAAAATAAAAAAGTCACACGAGAAAATAAAAGAATATTAAATATCCAATACTCTTCTTCTTCTTCTTCTTCTGCTAATGAAATTAGGCCTTTTGACCTGTTTTCACATCAAGTGGGATTTAATGAATCCTCCCATCTAGTAAATGGGCGTCCAACATTTCTATGTCCTATTGGTTTGTACTTTAGTAACAGCTGAGGGATTCTATCTGTAGGCATTCTCTTGACATGTTCATACCAGTTGTTTCTCATGTTGTCAATTCTATTTGTTAAATTAAAAATATTTAAGTCCTTCCTAATATCCTCACTTCTTTTCTTGTCCAAAATTGTCACACCTGCTACTGAACGTAGGAACTTCATTTCTGCAGTTTCTATTTTCCTTCTGTCTGAACGGTTAAGAGTCCAATTTTCACTTGCATATGTTAAGACAGGCACTGCCATAATTTTGTAAAATTTTAGTTGTGTGCTCCTCAAAGTTTTATTTTTCAGTGTCCGTCTTATAGCGCCACACATTCTGTAAAATCTATTTAATTTAATATTAATATCTTCCTTCCGGCAGTACGATACGTTGCATCCTAAATAATTAAAATTGTTCACTGTTACATACTGTTATTAATGCTGATTTTACACCTCATGTGGTCTTTCCCGTTGAATGCCATTACTTTCGATTTACTTATCCAATAGTAGATTATACAGGGTGGACCGCTCGAATGGACCTAATTTCAATTGCTTGTTACTGGCAAACGGTTGAAGATAGAAACTTAAAACAACGTTCATATTACAGAAAAACTCACCAAGTTTTGATATCCAGATCACCACATCTCTATATGAGCCCCAGCAGTCACTGTGACGATATCAAAGCGATGAACAATTTCTTGCCAAGTACGTTGGAGTATGTCTTCTGGAATGTTCTCAATAGCCTCTATGATGCGCTCACGAAGATCACGAAGGTCTTTGACTGGGGTGGTGTAAACTTTATCTTTGACATAGCCCCAGAGAAAGAAATCCAGTGGTGTTAAATCGGGAGATCTCGGGGGCCACGCGATTGGTCCTCCCCTACCAATCCAACGGCCAGGGAAAATGTTGTCCAAAGTCGTACGAACTTCATTGGACCAGTGGGGAGGAGCACCATCTTGCTGGAAAACGATGTTAGGCTGCAGTTGTTCAATTTGTGGAAAGAAGAACTGCTCCAGCATGTCAAGATATGTGGTACCACGAACAGTTTCGCTGCGGCTTGAACATTTGCTACCATTTCATCGGATGCTCTGCGACCACCACCATGCTTCTTCAACACAGATCCTGTAGCTAATAATGTATCACGCCACTTCTTTATGCTTCTAGCAGTTGGAGCATCACGGTTAAACACACGCCGGAACTCCCTTTGAACTCTAATGATTGATTTAAACTCCGCATACCACAAAACAGCTTGCGCTTTCATCTGCGGAGTCGCCATTTTCACAAACAATTAAATCTAAGAACGAGAAACGTATCTTTGTGCCATCTACCGACAGGATTCGAAACTTGGTGAGTTTTTCTGTACTATGAACGTTGTTTTAAGTTTCTATCTTCAACCGTTTGCCAGTAACAAGCAATTGAAATTAGGTCCATTCGAGCGGTCCACCCTGTATAATATATAAGCAGTTAAATTGGTGTGGGCAGGTACGGTGAATGCACGAAGAAAGGTTATCCAAAAAAAAAGTCCACCTGGAAGAAGAAAGACAGAGAAACCTAGAAATTCATGGATGAAATAACAACTGGAATGAGAACTAGAGGACATAAAGTCAATGATAGGGGAAAATAAAAAAAACTTTAGGCAAACAAAGATATGTTAACATTGAAAATCTTTACATAGAAATATTATTTTTGTTATTATTATTATTATTATTATTATTATTATTATTATTATTCTACTACAAGGTGTAGGCTATGTAGCCTGTTCCGGCGAAGTTAAAAGTGGAGTCCATCTTCTACGTGGTCGGCCAACATCTCTCGTTCCTCTGGGATTATACAGGAAGGTTCTTTTTGGTATTCTTTCGTTGTTCATTCTCATTAAGTGTTCTGTCCATTTCTTATTATTTTCGCTGATTTTATCTTCAATTTTATATATATTTAATTCTTCTCGTATAGTTTCATTCTTATTCTATCCGCTCTTGTGCATCCTTTCACATTACGCAAAAACAGCATTTCCGCAGTCTGTATCCTGCTGATGGGGTTGTTGATCCGCCATCGGGCGCCTCCCCAGGTGGTGGATAGGGGAATGGCTCCTAAATATATGTGGTACCGGGGAAATGAAATGCCGAAGAGAAGGCAATCTACCTAAGGGAAGGCACCCTAAAAACAAAGCTGAAGCAAGTTGGGAGGCTGTAAGGTGGCAATCCCACCACCCAACTATATCTGCGCAGCCCTTGTAAGGCAGCCAGATGAATTTCCTATTACTAAAAAGCGAAGGAGAAAGCCGGACGGAAACATTATTATTATTATTATTATTATTATTATTATTATTATTATTATTATTAAATTTGTTTTCGTTTCTTAGAATTAGTATGATGTTATAATGGTTTTAACGACGCTCCGTGGATTTACCTAAAACAACCTGAAGCGTGTATGATATAAAAAATTCAGGCTGATTTACATATTAAACATGGATGAAATACTTCGCATACGTTGGATTAAAAAAGGAAATCAGGTGGGGAGCTTGAAGCCGCTATAAGAATGCTTTTAGTTTATTACTCAGTGCAGTTTCCTGTGCGTTCCGGGAATTACTCCCTTTTTACCTACTTTGATGCAAACATATAAAGAATCTTGCTAGCTCTGGTAGTATTCTCACGTTCCATTTCAAAAACTGAAAACTCTAACACGTTTTGTTCTGTACGATCCGTGCCTGCGCAATCGTTTCTTAATATTTTTCTATTGTTCCTTTGAGAATAAAGTACTTAGGAAAATTTTTGGACCAAAGAGAGATGAACAGACACATGAATGGAGAAGACTACACAACAATGAACTACATGGTCTTTATAGGAAGTCCGATATAATAAGAACAGTTAAGTCTCGTAGACTGCGATGGGCAGGACATGTGGCACGTATGGGGAATGAAAGACTTGCATGGAAGCTTCTTGTAGGAAAGCCAGAGGGAAAATGCCCAGTTGGTAGACCAAGAATGAGGTGGGAGAATAACATTAACTATGATTTGAGGGAAGTAGATTATACAGGGAATGATTGGAAAGCATTAGCTCAGGATAGGGATGTATGGAGAGCGTATGTCCGCGCGGCCATGAACCTACGGGTTCGATAGTGCCAGTGAGTAAGTAAGCAAGTAAGTTCCTCTAATGTAAAATATTCTAACATTTCATGTTCCTAGGAAAAGTGTGTATGAATTAAAATTCTACCTTGGATCTTGTGGAGTAGATCCCATACAGAAATCCGAATGTGGAGTTATATTTCTTACAGAGAAATTTATTCCATTAAAAGCCATATGTATAAACTCTAAGGGTCGTACCTATGAACGCATTAGACCGGAAATATCGTTCTCTGCTGAGAAAGTTATATCCAAAGACTTTTTGCGTACTCAAAAATCTGTTCATGCGAAAATAATTGTCGAAATTCCTAAGCTACCTGGCGAGGTGACTTTGCAGAGAACGAATCGTGAGCAACCTGATGGGAACCGATGGTAACCGATGTAGTTTGAAACCTTGCCGCGTACCTTGCTGCTTTATCCAAGATGTCGGACCTTGAAGACTTCGATCATGTTTTCGGTATACGCGGAGAAGAGGAATTTGATAGAGTCTACCAAAGAATTTAACTGAAAGAACAGGAGAATCGGCGTAATATCGCGCGACGCAGACGTCGTCGTACACGGTTTTATTTGCGGGACGCAAGCGTAAATGCGTTCCTCTAGCAGACGAAAATAACGGAAGTGGTTTTATCGCTGAGAATTCTGGGTAAAATCTTGCCAATATTATGAAAACGACGACTTTCATGCATGACCAGTTAGTGGGTCGCTAATTCGATCTTTGCACTTGCTCACGGTGAGTCAGCTCACCAGTGATTGGAAGTAATTTGAGTAGAGACTAAAAGGATCATCATCCTAAGGTGCGACAACTCCAAAGGTGAAAGTTTTGGCCTTCTCAACAATCCTCCTCCATGCCAATCTGTCTCTTGCCATATTCAAGTTAGTCACTTTCATTTTATTTAGATCGTTCATTGTGTCATCTTGTCATCTGATCCATCGGTCTTCCAACAGCTCTGCCTCCTATAGGTTTCCATTTATAGAACTTATTGAGGAGTCTCTGATCATCCATTCTTATCAAATGTCCAAACCAACCAATTCTGAGAGATCGTATACGGTTTACTATGCACATAATCTTGACACTCGATGCCATCAGCACATTGTCCTTTACATCCCTCCTCATCACACTGTATATTATTCATTATCTTTTACAGTCTCACTTACCAAAACTTGGAATTCCCTTCCGCCCTATGTCAGAGACTGTCAGACTATAACACCCTTCAAAATAACACCTCATTGATAGAATTATTTTAACAATTAATAAATTCAATTATTTATGAAAATAATATTAAAATCAACAAACATTTTCATTTTTTTAAACATTGTATAACCGTAAAATTAGTTTCCTGTATATCATTATTTTTCTTTTGTTTTTATATAGGCTCCTACATTAGACAGGGACGATCTACCAACAATTTACTTTCTCTTGCTTGAATACATTTTATTATTAGTTTTAATCTTAATCTTAACTATTATTAACTTGTTCTATTATAGATCGTAATATAATAGATATTATCTTACTGGTATCGGCCGCGGTGGACTAGTGGTTATGCTCCTTGCCTCTGGTCCCGAGGGTCGCGGGATCAAACCCGGCCGGGGTCGATGGATTTTTTTAGGATGAAAAATCCCAGGAGCAAGTACTCCGGGAGGGACTTTAAGCCGTGGGTCCCGAGCCTGAAGATTTTCAGGCTCGTAAAAGATCCTTAAGTCTCACTGAAAAGGACTCTAAGCAAGATTTATCGAATTTTCCCGTCCTTGGTTTCCTAGATGTCAGTATGAGGCGGAACGCTGCCCACGGACCATTCAAATGGCATCTATACGAAAACAAGTGTAACTAAATTATTATCGTTCAAATTCTTGCCTGTTCGGGAAGAGCGCCTAAATCTCTCTTAGGGGAAAACATGGGCTTACCAGAAGAAGATCTTATTGGTCAAATCTTCATTAATTTTAAATATTGGAGTTAATTGAGATTGTTATATTTTGATGTAATATATGTTTGTCCTAATGAGTGGAAGAGAAGGCCACATGGCCTTAACTCCACCATACTAAATAAATAAATAAATATATTCTGATTTTTTATTAATTTGTGTAGTACGTTATTTGTTTTGATTCTCCAACAGTTATCAGTTCGTCTAAAAGAATAGGAACTGGAAACTGCAATTTTAAAATCGTTGAAGAATTAAAACATTTGGAAGACTATTATCTAGAAATGTTAACTTTTTGTAACGAGCGCCTGATGTTCTCAACTCTATTAAGTTTCTGTTTAAAAAAACCTCGACAAGTAGTTAAAGTTTTAGAAGTATTGACTCTTGTCGTCCCAACTTCTCTCATAAAACGTTAAACTGAAAATATACAAAATTGTCGTTATATTAGACCAATATGGATTCTAAACATCGATTCTTACTTTAAGAGATGAGAAACGATTACGAGTATTTGAGAATAAAGTTCTCAGAGAAATTTTTGACCCAACTGAAATTTTATAAAATGTTGGCAGTACCGGTACTGCTCTATGGTTCAGAAGTCTGGATACATAAAAAACAAGACCTAAGTAGGATAACGGCGGCAGAAATGAAATTTTTGAGATCTGTTAAAGGGTGCACTAAGGAAGACAGAATCAAGAACACAGAAATAAGACAGGAACTTGAAATATTTGCAATAACTGATAAAATGGATACATATAGACAAAAATGGAAGCAACACATAGACAGGATGAATGAAGATAGATATCCAAAACAAATAACAAAATACAAACCTAAAGGCACCCGAGATGTGGGCAGACCTAGAAAGAGATGGGCTGAAGTCGGAACGGGTCAACAGACCTAATCCATGAATGAAGATGATGATGATGATGAGACATTTTTGTACCAAAGGGAGATGAACAGACAGGTGAATAGAGAAGACTTTATAACAGTGAACTACATTCTCATTATACATCCATCCATAGTAATTCTGCCCGAAGGCAGGTCCTTCACTGCAATCATAGCATTTTCATGCTATGCTTTACAGCTTTACTAGGGAATTGTAGGTGTGGTAGCTTCCCGTTGCTTTCCACACCGGTGAAGTATGATGATGATGACCATATGATTTCGGGGACCGTTTGGGCCTTAAAGTGTTCCTGACATTTGTCTTTCAAGTGAGGAAAAACCCCGATAAAAACCTCACCCAGAAAAACTACCCCGACCGGGGATCGAACCCGGGCCCACTGCGTGACAAGGCAGCACGCTACCTCGAGACCACAGCGGTGGACATGATCATTATAGGAAACCAGATATAATAAGAAGAGATAGGTCTCGAATACTATGATGGGCAGGGCATTTGACACGATTGGTAAATGAAAGAGGGGCATGGAAGCTTCTTGTTAGAAAACCAGAGGGAAAACTTTCAATTGGTAGACCAAAAATAGGTGGGAGAATAACATTAACTGTGATTTGACGGAATCAGATTACACAGGGGATAATTTGAAAACTTTATCTCATGATAGGGATGTATGGAGAGCTTATGTCCGCGCTATGAACCTACGGGTTCGGTAGCGCCAGTGAATTAGTTAGTTAGTTTATATAAAATGTATTGCAGTAGAGAGTATAGAACATTTGCGTTGAAAACACTGTAGGTGAGGAGTATTGACAAAAGAATAACGGGAAATACAAACAGAAACAAATGAAGTAACTTAGTTAAGGTATGAAGAACGAATGGAAACTGTTGCGAACGGTTTGAAATTTGTTTCTGATAGTTTGTAATTCAGAAACGAGATGTCTGTATTCAAGATTAAAAATTCTCTCTATAACATTTTTTTTGAAGTGTGTGTGTGTGTGTCGATTTATCGATGCAAATACAACGAATCGAGAGCCGGGCGAATAAAATTAATGTAGCTTACATATATAGCAGAGCCCTCTATGTGTGAATATTCATATCAACACGCCTAACACCGTATTTACATAATTGATTGATTCTATGCGTCTCTAAATTAGGTTGAATTTGTGTGAAATATATGCATAGCCGAGTGTCCGACCAAAATAAAGTTATAAATTCCAACATACACTTTTTTACAACTTGCAACTATGAATTTAAAAGTTTCATATTACGTCTCTGAAGATTTTTAACTCGTCACTATTCCTTTGTTAACTACTAGATGTCTCATTGAAGCGATGTGCTGACTGCCATCTGTAAGGAAATAAGCTTTATTAAAACTTTTGCAGCGAATGTTCATCTGAAACTGCGAAATTAAAAAAAAAAAACTGTAACGTAATATCCTAAACTCGTGTCCAACTCAGGGTCAGATCCAGGGATGAGTTGAAAACAACTCCCTATAATTACACTGGTCAATATGATTTTTGTCTCATGAGTACCAATAGTTGTACTTAATGCAGTTTTTTATCGTGTTTTCAAATATGTATTCGGAATTTCCCCGTCACACATAGTTTTTTATTTCAATTTAAATTAATGGATTTAAATAATTATTTTTAAATAAACGTTTTTTCGTCCATTTGTCCATTGTAAAATAAAACCAAATGAGCTAACTTAGGAGATTTCAGCTATGGAAAAGATATATCAAGGCAAATGGAATCCTAATATGCTGGCCGATTATTGTTGGACCATCAAGAGGGATGCTCCACAGGCGAAATATAGCAGAACATCATTTCTTCCATAAAACAGCAAATGAGATATTAGGAAAGAAAAATAGAATAAGGAATAGGAAGGGCTTGAGAACTTGGAATGCGAATATACAAAATGCAGTGAATGAAAAACAAAAAGCATATCATACATACTTACGACTGAAAACAGAAGAATCTTATGAAGAATATAAAATGAAAAGGAGAATTGCTAAAAGCATTATAAGAAAATCCCATCAGGAGTCATGGGATAAATTTATAAGCTCAGTAGAACATGATATGTATGGAAGACAAGAAATAGGTTATAAATTAGTGAAACATCTAAATCAGACTGAGAAAGATTCTGCCAGATTGAATATAATCCCAGAACAAGAATGGATCCAGCATTATGAAAAACTTTGGAAAAAGGAGGAAATTGAAGGAAAAGAGAACAATGAGGAAGAAATAAAAGTGGAAAATATTGATGTAATAGACATAAATGAATTAGAAATGGCTTTGAAAACCACTAAGAATAGGAAAGCAACAGGATTAGATAATATAAATATGGAATTAATCAAATATAGTGGAATATTGTGTAAACTACGAATACTTCATCTAATTAATATATGTTGGCAGACCTATGGGATTCCAACCACTTGGAAAACAGCAATTGTCAAGAATATATTCAAAAGAGGAGACCGGAGAAATTGCGAGAATTACAGAGGGATTAGCTTAATGAATACTGGCTACAAAATATATACGAAAATAATAAATAATAGATTGAGAAACATAACAGAAGTAATAATAAGTGAAAATCAAAGTGGATTCAGAAAGGGAAGGTCATGTATAGACAATGTCTTTACACTGAAACAACTCATAGAAAAGAGAAGAGAACATAACTTAGAAACTCACATAGGATTTATAGATTTGGATAAGGCCTTCGATCGAGTAAACAGACAAAAATTATGGGAAATATTACGAATGAAAGGATACCCGCTGTGCCTTGTAGAAACAATAAAGACATTATATGAAGACACAAATATAATTATAGATACCGGATTCAAAGAACAGATGCAATCAAAACAAATACTGGATTACGACAAGGATGTAGTTTATCACCCACTTTGTTTAATATATATATAGACGATATTTTTAATAAATGGAAAGTTTTAGTAAATCCAGGAATAAGAATGGATAATAAAATGTGCATAAATAATCTTTTATTTGCTGACGATGTAATCATAATACAGAAAAATGAAGACGACTTACAGAAATCAATGCATGCATTAAATGAAATATGTAAATTATACGATCTAAAAATTTCTGTAAGGAAAACGAAGACCATGGCTTTTAGAGGAAGAGATCCAGTGAGAACCAAAATTATTTTAGAAAATCAAAGTATAGAACAGGTGTCTAGTTTCAATATTTGGGCTGTGATGTTGGCTACAATGTGGAAAGAGATATTGACTCCAAATAAATAAATTTCAGACGGTGTGTGGAACAATACAGAGAACATTCAAAAATAAAATTAGAAAAGAAACCAAGATAAAAATGTATAATGTTATGGCGGTCCCACAATATTGTATGGATGTGAAACTTGGGCTCCAGTGAAAAGACAGAAGGATAGAATACAGACGGCAGAGATGCGGTTCCTAAGACAAGTAAAAGGATGTACAGACTTGATAGAATAAGAAATGAGGATATAAGAGAAGAATTGAAAGTACAGCCTTTGTTGGATAAAGTCACGAATTACAGACAGAAATGGATTGATCACATGGATGGAATGAGCAAGGAGAGATATCCATTGTTAGCCAGAAATTATCAAGCAAGAGGAAGGCGTGATGTTGGAAGACCTAGAAGACGTTGGGCTGATGCAATATGAAGTCGGAACGGGCAATTGCCTAATCCTTGGAGTGATGATGATGATGATGATCATTTCTTACTTTCTAGGTGAGTCCGAATGTTCGAATATTGTGTAGTTACAAATGTAGAAAATATTTAAGTGTTTGAAATGATAAATTCCTCTCTCTCGGAAACCTTGCGTGATGGAGAAAAACCGATACCATATTTTAATTCAGGAGAAAAAGTATTATCAGAATACAATTTTGGTTTCTGAGAAAAAGTTTCTTTTTTGTTACCCAGTGTTATAGATGTTTTTGAACGTTCAAGGGTTCCGGCCGACCACGCCTGACGCACCCTCACAGGGGCGAATAAATGAAATCAAACAAAATGGATGAAATAAGTATAGATGAATGTTAAAATGAAATTTGTGGCAGCGTAAAACTACAGTAGATTCATTATTATTTTAGTTGAACTAACATTTATTTATTTTGAAATTATTTGGGAGGAGAATTCCTGAGAAAAACCTGGCCAAATTCCATTTCGTCCACTTGAAAACCCACATGGAGTGACTGAGAATCGATCCGCAGTCCCCAGCGGTAAAAGGCGAGCGTGTAACCGCTTTCAAAACAGTCGAGTATAATTCGTAAATATTCTAGTTAGAGAAGGCCATGCATTAGAAATATACAACTGTATGATACGTGGCGTTTAAACGTGGGCTTTCATTTGTTTTGTGCTCTTTTTTGTTGTTATGATGCGAACATCAAAGGTAAGTCCGCTGTTCAGTTGATTTCTACTGTTCATAACCACGGATTTCATGGCGAGTATTTTTTTTTTCAGTTCGTTGTTTGATTTTAATTTTTTACGGAT